>CM028134.1:896215000-896672500 GCA_016271365.2 Neoceratodus forsteri
GGAGGTCCCACAAATCCTGGCCAACTCAGCCTGGTTCTAGCTGTTGTTCTCTTCGGTGGAGATCTAATAAAGCTGAATTGTGCACATCTACAGTGGTGTAGTATTCGTTGAGCCCACTCTCAAGCTGTTCAGGTTTTTTTTTGGTAATAAATTCTATTTATTTCCGATCTTCTATAGCCCCTGTTTCTAACCGTTCCAAAGTTGCACTCATCTTCTGGAGGGTGGCACAGAGCTGCTTGGAGGTTATGGTGCATTCTGGTTCATCTGATTCCTCTGAGGCTAATGTGAGGTACTGCAAGGCCGTGGTTGTGCCGGCTGGATTAGGCTGAGTGTAGTCAAATAGCGTTTTATGCTGTTTGACCTTTTGATTGCTGCTTTTTCCTTTGATTTGTACCTGGAGAACATCGTACAGCTGTTTTCTTGAGTTACAATTCTCAGATGAGTTGGATTATGCGCCAGATTGTGGTGGATTGGTAATCGGCGAGACAGAGCTTCAAATTCAGGCGGCCATTAGGTCGTTGCACTCACCAGAAGTCCTCTATGAAGCTATTCTTTAATATTTTAATTCAATAAATGACAGTCATTTCCTTAATCAGTGTTTGGTCTTGAAATAGTAGTACAAATCCATTTATTATGGCTCCATGGGTGGAGCCCTGCAGGCAGGGCCGCAGTAATGGGGGGGGAAGTGGGAAAGTTGTCCGGGGCCCCGAGCTCAGGAGGTGCCCACCTGAGGAGCTGGCATTACCTTTGGCATTAGCTGGTTTGGGAAACAGGGGCCCATTTCCATTGACTTGTTCTGGGCCCCAAAATTTGTAGCTGCAGCCCTGCCTGCAGGCATTTTGGGATTACTAGAAGAGAGAGAGAGAGAGAGAGAGAGAGAGGGAATGACACAACATGATGACTGTGTCCTTCCCCTGAGTGCTTCGGAATGGACATTACTCAAAACTCTACACCGTTCTCTGGATTTATTGCAGTGGTCTGTTTGTGTCTGCCTTCTCCTTCAGCAACCATGCTCTCTCTCTCACACACACACACACACACACACACACACACACACACACACAGTGACACCACTCTTCTTCAACTGCTTGTTTGAACAGGCATTGACTTTAGGGCTACAAAATGACATAACTTTTAAATAAAGTAACTTAAGGGTCTCATTTTTTGGCATGGGGCTGACTGGGATGTGCTGATCCAAATTCTGAATTTACAGATGCTAGAAATTTTGGCTGGACTCCCTCTTTAAGAGGTTTTGTAAAATTCCTGCGTTAATTGAAGCAAGCAGACGTTCATTTGAGCTGAGTAATAGCTCATAAATATGTCACTTAGCCTTTCCGAGCAAGGAATCTCCTAAAAAGATTTACACTGTTTTTTGTAATCTCGTAAGACACTATCTGACTAGCACTGTCTCGGACATAGTTTACTTTAGCAGAAGACATTTGTTTCTTTAATCCATATGACTTTTAAAGAACGGTTATCTTTTGTTACTAAGAGACATGGAAAAAAGTGAATATAAAAACCAAAATGTTGTTGTCACCCTTGTGCTCAGAGAATTTGGATGTGTTCTAGGGCAGGAGAAAGTAAAGCGGTGGTAGTGGGTGCTGTAATGTAAGGGAACCAAAAGTGTTTCTGCTTGTGGCACTGTACCATCTGAAACTGGCCTTGATCTAAAGACATGAGCCGAGTGGAGACACAGCACTAAAGTGACACTACAAGCTTCCACTCAGACAATGTTTCTGTGTTCCAGAAAGGATCAGTACAAGCATTTGTTTACGAATGTCAAATATTTGTCATGTACTAGTTGTTAGTGTTGTTGTTATTTTATTCACCCAGGATCCTGCAAGGGTGAAGTAGTAGACCCAGAACACCGGATCAAATCCTACTACACACTGCATCTACTGATAGTGAGTCAGTGTGGCATATTAGTGGTTAGAGCACTGGTTTCAATACTGAAAGACTGCAGGTTCAAGCTCCACTAGAAGCAAGCATTTACTGTGTGACCAAGTTACTTATGTTCTCTGTGCTGCAGGCTACCCAGCTGTAGAAAGGGGTATGAGTAGGACCCTACTGGAAACAAGATGCTGCATCTCAGCTGGACCATCATGGGTAAATTAATTGTAATGCAGAACCCCACCAGAAATGAGATGCTACATCTCAACTTGGCTAGTCTGGGTAAAGACATTGTAATGCAGGACCCCACTGTAAACAAGGTGTTGCAACTCACCAGAGCTACCCTGGGTAAATACATTTTAATGCAGGAAATCACTGGAAATGAGATACTGCATCTCAGATGGGATGTCCTGGGTAAATAAACTGTAAAGCAGGACCCCAGGGAAACTAAATGTTGCATCGCACCATGGGCTATCCTGCATAAAAAATTGTTATGCAGGACTCCACAGGAAACGAGATGCTGCATTTCAGGTTGGCTATCCTGTGTAAGTAAATTGTAATTTAAGACCCCACAGGAATTCAGATGCTGCATTTCAGCTGGGCTATTCTAGGTATGTAAATTGTAATGTTGGACACCACTGGAAACGAGATGCTGCATCTCAGCTGAGCTATCCTAGGACCCCCCTCCGCCCCCCCCCCGGGAAAAGAGGTGTTGCATCTTAGCTGGGCTATCCTCTGTAAATAAATTGTAATGCAAGACCCCACCAAAACTGAGATGCTACATCTCAGCTGAGCTATCTTGGGTAAATAACTTATAATGCAGGACCCCAGGAGAAATGAGATGCTGCATCTCAGTTAGGCTATCATGGGTAAATAAAATGTAATGCAGGACCCCACTGGAAATGAGATGATGCATTTCAGCTGGGCTATCCTGGGTAAATAAACTGTAATGCTAGACCCCAAGAGAAATGAGATGCTGCATCTTAGATGGTCTATCCTGGGTAAATAAACTGTAGTGCAGGACCCCACGGGAAATGATGTGTTGCACCTCAGATGGACTACCATGATTAAATAAATTGTAATACTGGACCCCACAGGAAACAAGATGTTGCATCTCAGCTGGGCTATCCTGGGTAAATAAACTGTAATGCAAGACTCCACTGGAAACAAGATGCTGCATCTATGCTAGACTATACTGTGTAAATAAATAGTAATGCAGGAGCCCACTGGAAATGAGGTGGTACATCTCAGCTAGGCTATCCTAGGTAAATAAACTGTAAGGCAGGACCCAACTAGAAATGAGATGCGACAACTCAGCTGGGCTATCAAATAATCAATCAGTCTTTATTTATTCAGGTGAAACACCATTGAGACAACTCATTTACAAGGTGGACTTGGTCAGGTACAAACAATTACAGTACAATAAGAAAAAAGGCATGTGCACAAGGCAATCAGTTCCTGGGTAAATAGATTGTAATGCAGGACCACACTGGGAATGAGACCCTGCTTCTCAGCTGGGCTATCTTAGGTAAATAAATTGGAATGCAGGATCCCTCTGCAAATGAGATGGTATATCTCAGCTGTGCTATCCTGGGTAAATAAATTGCAATGCAAGACCCTACTGGAAATGAGATGCTTCATCTCTGCTGGGCTATCCTGGGTAAATAACTTGTAATGCATGCCCCCGGGGATATGTTAAACATAGAAACATAGAATCTGACGGCAGATAAGGACCGCAAGGTCCATCCAGTCTGCCCATTTTTTCTATCTTATGAATGTGCCATAGGTCTTTACTCTGTCAACAGCCTATCTAATCATACTCATCTGTATTGCTCCCTTATGCCTATCCCATGCCTGTTTGAAGCTCTGCACTGTATTCATATCTACCACTTCCTGAGGTAGGCCATTCCATGCATCCACCACCCTTTCTGTGAAAAAGAACTTCCTCACATTACCCCTTAATCGGCCTCCCT
This sequence comes from Neoceratodus forsteri, assembly GCA_016271365.2. Lineage (NCBI taxonomy): Eukaryota > Metazoa > Chordata > Ceratodontiformes > Ceratodontidae > Neoceratodus > Neoceratodus forsteri. Next base: position 896,218,864 of record CM028134.1, read on the forward strand.
CTAGTCTCATGCTATGTCCTCTTGTCCTGCTATTTTTCTTATATTGAAATATGTTAGATTCTTTCCCCTTGTTAATGCCCTTAAGATGTTTGAATGTTTCGATCATATCACCTCTCTCCCACCTTTGCTCTAGGGTATACATATTAAGCTCTGTTAATCTGTCCTCATATATTTTCTGATGCAGTCCCTGCACCATTTTGGTTGCCCTTCTCTGGACTGCCTCCATTTTGTTAATGTCCTTGTGCAGGTGCAGCCTCCATTACTGCAAGTAGGCTGTTGGTGAACTAGGATCTGCAGCTTATCTGTTAAGTAGGGAAATGGGCAGACTAGGTGGGCCAAGTGGTTCTTATCTGTCATCAAATTCTATGTTTCTATGTTTCCAGATGGGGCCTAATCAGTGTCTTGAAAAGAGTGATTATTACTTTCCTCTTACGACATGTGAAACCCCTACTAATGCACCCCAACATCCCTCTAGCCTTACCTACCGCTTAAGTGGTCTGCTTGGATGATTTCAGGTCATCTGTGATGATGATGCCCAAGTCTCTTTCTTCCCTTGTGATTACCAGCAACTCCCCTCCCAACCTATAGGTAGCTTCAGGGTTTCTCTTCCCTATGTGCATGATCTTGCACTTCTTTGCATTAAATCCCAGTTGCCACTCTTCCGACCATTTTGCCAGTTTATCCAGATCTCTTTTCATTCTGCCCACCCCAATTCCATCTGGATCATCTACTCTGTTGCAGATCTTGGTGTCATCTGCAAACAGACAAGCCTTACCCTCCAGTCCATCTGCAATGTCACTGATAACGATATTGAAGAGGACTGGCACCAGGACTGATCCCTGAGGTATCCCACTTGTGACTTGCATCTCTTCTGACTGTATAACGTTTACCACCACTCTCTGTTTTCTGCCCACCAACCAGTTTGCCACCCAGCTGACCAACTTCTGACCCACCTGAGCCTACCCAGCTTATTAATCAATCTTCTATGTGGAACAGTATCAAAAGCTTTACTGAAGTCAAGGTAGGCGACATTAACTGCACCCCATTGGTCCACCACTCTGGTAACCCAGTCAAAAAAATCCATGAGATTAGTTTGACAGGACCTTCCTGTTGTAGACCTATGCTGTCTTGGATCCTGTGCTCCTATGGATTCCAGGTGTTGCACTATCCTTTCCTTAAGGAGTGCCTCCATGGCCAGCCCAGTGGCACTGAGGGTTGAGGCGCTAGATGCCACACCTCGTGCCATGCCGGTGACCTGGGTTCAGGAATGGACCCAGGTCATTGGGGGTCAGCAGGGAAGGAGAGGATTGAGCATCCAGAGGACTGCTCTCCTCTCCTCTCCGGGGGAGGGTGGGCTCTGTCTCCCATGGTTCATGCAGCTTCTAGTGGAGACTGTGGGTATCACAGCTTACAGAGATGTGCAGAAGGGGTATGAGGTTGCGGGGGGACCTCCTGCATATGTGCGCGGGAGCACGGACGTCGTGCACTGGACGTCATAGCACATCGCACTTCCAGGACCAGGAAAAAGTGGAAAATCCTGGCACCCAGGAAGGCAAAGACAGATTCTGCGGTCGACCCTCCATGCTCAGTGCCGGACCATCTCTCCCAGCCTCTGGTTCTCCTGTGTGTATCCAGACCGCACTCTAAATTCTAGATAGAGCACTGGTCAGGAGTTGGCATCCCCACCTCAGGGAACTCAGAGATAGGGGGATGGTGAGTCGGTGGTACAGCAGGAAGAGGACTCCCAGGGATAGAGGCATAGAGTGAGAGGTCTCAGGAGAGGAGGATCAAGGACGGTCCCCTTGTCCTGTCGGAGACAGTCTCATGGGGCAAACATAGGAGTAAAAGAAAGTTAAAAAAAAAAGAGTGCCTCCATATTCTTGCCCACTACTGAAGTAAGACTGACTGGTCTGTAGTTCCTTGCCTTGTTCCTGCTACCACTCTTGTGGAGCAGGATCACATGAGCCCTTCTCCAGTCTTCTGGGGTCTCTCCTGTGCTCAGAGACTCACTAAACAGTTCTGATAATGGCTCTGCTAGTTCCACCCTTAGCTTCTTTAATACCCTAGGATGTATGCCATCAGGTCCTATTGCTTTGTCCACCCTGAGCTTAGCGAGCTCTTGTAGGACCCTTTCTTTTGTGAGGGGACTTGTTCACATCTCCCTCTCCCCTGTGTCCATGGTGCTGAGCTGTGGGCCCTGCCCTACCTTCTCCTCAGTAAATACTTTTATTTTATTTATTTAAAAGTTGATAACTGGGATAGGCGCACTGAGGCAAAGCTCGTTTCCAGGCGCGACCTGGGGTAGGGGTACAAAAGATACAGAAAATCGCAATATTGAGCAACAGTATAAAATAAAGAATAAGGCATTAGAATACAGGAATACTTAAAACTTACAGAATAAATACACTTGTGTAGCAGTTTACGAGAACATATAAGAGAAAGGAAATACACTGGGGATTCCAGCCTGTGCTGGAGGTTAGGTATCGCAGTGGACACTGATAAGTGAATTTCATAACTAGGCTAGGGGCACAGAGGCAGCCAAGAGTGCACAAGTAAATGCTACCCGGAATAAGATAGAGAGCAGGGGTGGCCTTAGATTAAGTATGGGTGGGGATGACAAGGGTATAAGAGGTTAAGGAGGGTGGAAACAATGACAAAGAGGGGCGGGGAGGTGCCTGAAGTGCTTTTGGTAGGCAAGCTACATACAATAGGGGAACGGGAGTTCCACAGGGCAGGGAGCCGATGGGCGAAAGCCGCCTTACCAGCTAGTGAGAGTGATGTGGCCAGGGCAAAAGAGTGGTAGTCACGAGAGTACAGGGAGTAGCCTATATTTGGAGCAGGGGCTAATAAAGAGGAAAGGTAGAGGGGAAGGGAGTTGAACCAGAACTTAGCTATAAAGTTAGCACAATGCGTCAGGTGCTGATTAGAGAGGGAAGGTAAGGAGACAGATTGGTACAGGAGACAGTGATGAGTGTGGTACGGGAGATTAGAGGTGAATCTGCATAAGGTGTGGAATAGTGGGTCCAGTTTAGCTAGATATGTGTGAGGTGCTGAGCTGTAGACTACATTGGCATAGTCAAATGAGGGGAGGCTAAGCTTAGAAATTAGCTCCCTCCAGATGGGGAGGGAGAGGCTGTCCTTGTGCCTATAAAGCATTTCTAATTTAGGTCGCAGTTTGCTGTGGATCAAGTTCAGGTGTATGGAGAAGTCCAATTTGGGATCCAACCAAATGCCCAGGTATTTGAAAGAGTCAATTCCCGTAATGGCGGAGCCATCAAGGGCGTAGAAGGAGGGGGGTGCTGCCATTTTGGCTAATTTCTGGGCAGTCCTGAAGGCCATGGCAACCGTTTTCTTCATGTTGCATTTGAGCGATTTGTCATCGAGCCACTTTAAGGTGTTAAGGAAGTCGGTTTGGAGGATGGGTTTGATTAAGGCAAGGAAGGGACCAGAAGCACAGATCACAGTGTCATCTGTGTACATTTGCACGTGGGAGGCAGAGCAGGCTGATAGGAGATTGTTCTCGAATATTGAGAATAGGGTGGGTCCAAGGATGGACCCCTGTGGGACACCAGCCAGGATGGGGAGAGGAGCAGATTTTGTTTCCCCTAACTGAATGAATTGAAACTTATCTGATAGGTAGGCCTTGAACCACTCGGTGGAGGTGGGGGAGAGCCCAATGGCTGTAAGGTCGTCGAGAAGTAATTTTTGAGCAACCTAATCGAAGGCTTTGGCCAGATCTATAAATACAGCAAGCGTCAGATGGCCCTTGTCCATAGCAGAGTGGATCTGGTTGGTGAGGTGGAGAAGGGAGGAGGCTGTGGAATGAAGGTGATGGAAACCAGATTGGAAAGGTGTTAGAATATTCTTAGAAGTGAGGAACGAGTTTAATCTTTTTGAGATAAGGGATTCCAGGATTTTGGAGAGAGAGGGAAGGAGAGAAATAGGCCTGTAGTTGCCAGGGAAGGATGGATCACCTTCTTTATGGAGCGGGATGACTTTAGCTAGTTTCCAGGCCTTAGGTAGAGTACCCGCGGTGAGGGAGAGGTTGAAAATATGGGTGATTGGGTGAATTATGGCAGGTGCAGAGATTTTTAGGAGGATGGGGTTAATCCCATCTGGACTCTGTTTGGAGGAATTCAAAGCTTTGAGTGCATGAAGCACCTCAGAAGGGGTGATGGGGGGAAGGTATGGTGGAGCTGTGGGATGGAGGAGTGGGGACAGTGGTGGAAGCTGGAGGGTGTGTGTGCAGGTGGGACTTGTGTGCGGTCGAGCCTGGGCATGGAGGAGGCACCCTGTGGTCTGCGAGGGGGGGACAGGGAAGGTGGTGATCCTTGGGACAGGGCACAGGTCATGAAGAAGAGGTTTATTGAAGAGGCCACTGCTCTGGAGTCATTGTCTGTGGGATTGGAGCTTGGAGACAGAGCTTGGAGAGTTGAGCCTAGCGAAGACCGGAGAGTTTTCCAGAAGGTGGCTGGGGAGGGCTGACAGTCCTCAAGTTGACATTTAAAGAAGCTAGCTTTAGTGGAACACACAGCCTTAATGCCTGCATTCCTCAGTGATATGATGTACTGTGCAGAAGTATCTATTTAGGATAGATGCCTTTCCTTGGTCCTCCTCCACACACTTCCCCTTATCCCGTTTGATCTTACCAATACCCCCTTCTGGACTTTCTACTTTCACTAATGTATCTATAGAAAGTCTTGTCCCCTTCTTTTACTGTTCATGCTAGTGTTTCCTCAGTTTGGGCCTTGGCCTGCCTTACTGCCTTCCCTGCTTCCTTTAAGGAAGTTTGGTACGCCTCCATATCTTCGGCCTGCTGCGTCCCCTTATATTTTCTGAAGGCCAACCTTTTGGCTCTGACCTTTTCTGCTGTAGTACTGTTTTTGAGAACCAAAGTGGTCCTTCTTTTGCTCTTGCTTTTCTCTCTCACAAAATGGGATGTTGCTTCAAGTATTGCATCCTTAATGCTTGCCCACTTTGCCTGTACCCCCCTATCTGTATTTCTTCTTGCCAGGGCTAGCTTAACTCTGTTGGCCATCATATCAAAGTCAGCTCCTCTAAAGTCCCATATTTTTGCCTTGGAATGGGATGATTTAGTTCTAGTGGCCAAATTGAACCATACCATATGATGGTCACTGGCCCCCAGGTGACCTTCTACCAGGAGATCTGTGATCCTTTCCCCATTAGTCAGTACTAGATCTAGGATAGCCCTGTCTCTTGTGGGTTGTTGTACCAGTTGTCTGAGGCCCTCCCCATGCAGGGAATCCTATCCTACTACACTCTGCATCTACTGATAGTGAATCAGTGTGGCATATTAGTGGTTAGAGCACTGGTTTAGAGAATGAAAGACAACAGGTTCGAGCCTCACTAGAAGCAAACATTTACTGTGTGACCAAATCACTTACATTCTCTGTGCTGCAGGCTACCCAGCTGTAGAAAGGGGTATGAGCCAGACCCCACTGGAAACGAGATGCTGCATCTCAGCTGGGATATCCTGGGTAAAAAACTTGTAATGCAGGATCCCACTGGGAATGAGATGTTGCGTCTCAGCTGGGCTATCCTGGGTAAATAAACTGTAATGCAGGACCAAATGGAAAATGAGATGCTGTGTCTCAGCTGGGATATTCAGGGTAAATACACCGTAATGCAGCAACCCACGGGAAATGAGATCCTGCATCTCAGCTGGGATATCCTGGGTAAATAAAGTGTAACGCAGGACCAAATGGAAAATGAGATGCTGTGTCTCAGCTGGGATATTCTGGGTAAATACACTGTAATGCAGGAACCCACAGAAAACGAGATAGTGCATCTCAGCTGGGCTATCCTGGGTAAATAAACAGAAATGCAGAACCCCACAGGAAATGAGATGTTGCATCTCAGGTGGGCTATAATGTGAACAGCGGATCCCATCCTACTACATACTACATCTATTGATAGTGAGTCAGTGTGGCATATTAGTGGTTAGATCACTGGTTTAGAGACTGAAAGACTGCAGGTTAAGCCCCACTAGAAGCAAACATTTACTGTGTGACCAAGTCACTTATGTTCTCTGTGCTGCAGGCTGCCCAGCTGTAGAAAGGGGTATGAGCTGGACCCCACTGGAAACAAGATGCTTCATCTCAGCTGGGCTATCTTGGGTAAATAACTTGTAATGCAGGATCCCACTGGGAACGAGATGTTGCGTCTCAGCTGGGCTTTCTTGGGTAAATAAACTGTAATGCAGGACCAAACAGAAAATGAGATGCTGTGTCTCAGCTGGAATATCCTGGATAAATAAAGTGTAATGCAGGACCCCACTGGTAAATAAATATTAATGCAAGACTCTACTGGAAACAAGATGATGCATCTCAGCTGGGCTATCCTAGGTAAATAAACTGTAATGCAGGACCCCACTGGAAATTAGATGATGCATCTCAGCTGGGCTATCATATGTAAATAAATTGTAATGCAGTACCCCACCAGAAATGAGATGCTGCATCTCAGGTGGGCTATCCTGGAAAATAAATTGTAATGCAGGATCCTACTGGAAACAAGATGCTGCATCTCAGCTGAACTATCTTAGGCAAATAAATTTTGTAATGCAAGACCCCACTGGAAATGAGATGCTGCATCTCAGCTGAGCTATTCTGGGTAAATAAATTGTAATACAGGACCCTACTGTAAACAAGGTGTTGCAATTCAACTGGGCTATCCTAGATAAATAAATTTTAATGCAGGACTTCCCCCAGAAATGAGACGCTGCTTTTCAGCTGAGCTTTCCTGGGTAAATAATTGTAATGCAGGACACCAGAGGAAACAAAATGCTGCATCTCAGCTGGGCTACCAAGGGTAAATGTATTTATTTAGTTTTTGTTTACTAGGTAGGTACACTAGACATAGGGATGTCTATTTTCAGGTACGACCTGGGAGGATTAAATATAAAATACTGGATGGGCAACTATGTGTAACCCCTAGATGGCGTTATCCCAGGGGCTACTACCCCTGCCTGATTTGCCACTAACAGGTTGAGGGGCCTGGATCCAATGGCGGTGCCTCCACCCAGAGGTCAGGGTTTGCAATAGTTAAACTAACTTGGTCACAGCCTCTGGGACACTGCAAACCCTTTCTTCCCACTAGTGGCCCACACAATATATCAGAATTACCTCACAGTATACACTTACCCCCAGGTCTGGTTCCGGCACTGGAACCTCCTGTGAAATAAGATACAGTGCAACAATCACAGTACAGTACTTTAACATAGACAAATACTCAGGCAGTATAACTTTGCTGAAACAAGCAGCTCTGATTTATTTAGGGGATATAACAAGGACAGGAAAATCAGGTTAATTAGCTTATCACTTTACTATCTACCTATGGCTCTGTGCAGGCCTATCCCTACCAGTTACTGTCCCTGGGTACCCAAGCCCTAGTGGTAGTCCAAACCGTGGCAGCTGGTAGGGCCCTTTCACACAGTGAAAAGAAAATTAGCTTAAACAGTCAGCAGTACAGTGATTCCATTTGGATTTAATGTGGCAATTCAACGGGAGCAACCCTGAATTAGTACTCACGAACTCCAAACAAGATAGGGTCCTTCAACGTCAGCAGGGCTACTTTTGAGCTCCACGAGACTCTTCACACATTTATATGGTAAAAAGAAAAGTACTATACCAGGCAGGCTGCTTCTCTATCGCATCGTAATTACTGCACAATACCGGGAGAACACACAGCAGATTCAGTTCCTGACAGACCGAGTGCAATTCAACAATTTCTTCAGTCTTCTACAGGGTGAGCTTGGTTTCTACTCTTCAGAGATCCTTTGATTCTTTTCACAGGACGGATTCAGTCCTAACAAGCAGTTACACAAGCTGCAGACCGGAACTCTGGGCCTTACACACGTTTTTTGACTGAAACTGTGCACTGAAGGAGCACAGGGTTTCTTTCCCCTTCACTGCCAGATCTAAAACTGAAACTCCAACAGACAAAACCGGGCACTTCTTTTAGTTCCTCCCAGTTCTTGACTGGATTGGCTGTCCTCACAATAGACTGCTGCTGTTGGTCAAAAAGGCGAGTCTAAACTACATCTCCCAGAGTCACTGCCCATACAATCCTCTTGGGGCTGGCTCAGATTATGAGTCCAAGTTCTGATTCGTCCAAGGCACCATTTTAGAGCTAGCCTTCCCCACACTGATTGGTCCAGTTCAGCAGTTCAAAACCAGAATGGGGAACTAGGCAGACACAGTTCTGACTGCAAAGAAAGCAGGTTAGACAAACTGTAATTTCATTATTACTGTAAATGATTTCTGGCAAACAGTTACATCTTTCAGATAGGTTCCCTTTGCACTCCTAGTGACTGCAAAATGGAGTGAATTGGCAGCAGCTTGAGTGGTACTCAATCAAAGAAACACACAGTCCCCATACAAACTAATTATGTCTGCAAGCAGACAGCTCTTAAAGAGACAGTACCAGAGGTTCTAAAAACACTCACTGATAAATGGCTTAAACGCCAAACACCATTCAGGCTTGGAGCATTCAAGCAAGCTCCTGGAAGTCTTTTGGGAACCCCCATTTGCAGGGGGGTTACATATGCACAACCAGTGTGTTGTGCCACCGAGTAGCACTGATTCCCTGTGACCTCATGAGCGAAGCTCAAGAGGTCCGTGTGACTCAGATCCCTGAGGTGGCATAACACACTGGTTGTGCATAGAGTTGCCCATCCGCTATTCTATATAGTGTATGGGCATCAATGCCTATTTCAGACAATGCACTTTGTTTCAGTGAACTGGTGGTTTTGCGGAGGAGCACTTGAGGGTTGGTGGTAGGCTCAAATTACTGACACAGTGTGCTGCAGATGTTTCTGCAAGTTCAAGTTTAAAAAACAACAACTTCCAGCTTAATTGGATAGGGGAAATTAAGTATGTGGCAGCATTCCAAGTTGTTCTGCTGCAATAGTGACATCACTGCTGCAGCAGAACAACTTGGAATGCTGCCACAACATCACTACTGCAGCAGAACATAGAGGATTGTGTATGAGCAATCATACACAACAAGGCAGTTGTACAATCAAGAGGTTTCTGAGGTAACCGAAGACCTCAAGAGCGAAGCTCGAGAGGTCCGTTACCACAGAAACCTAGAGATTGTTCAACTGCCTTGTTTGTGTATGGTTGCTCATACACAATCTTTTATAGTGTATGGGCAACCATCGGTGGCACTCCTTTATCCCACAAACAGGTCTTCAGTAAAGAAAAGCCTTTCTTAGGCAGCAGTTCCATTGCGCTGCTTACTTCATCGCCACCGTGGCTGCTCAAATGTGCATGCGTGCCCTCGTTCTATGTTGTTGTGCTGCACTAGTGATGCAGCACAACAACACCGTGACGCACTGAGTGCAGCATAACAACGCTGTTCCAGGCATGGATTTCCATGTGGAACAGCATTCCACCATACACTATAAGCATATACCAGGCATGGAATTCCATGCATAACAGCATTCCACTATACACTATAAAACAAGATTGCATGACAAGCAACAAGTGAATACAAAATATAGTAGCGGTCAACAACAGGAGAAACAATAGTGACAAAACATAATTGTTACCAACAAGAGAGATAAAATACATCAGTCACACAGGTAGTACAGGATATGGTTAAGTGCAACTTACTCCAGGGAGCCCTCAGATACTTACTAGTAAAGGCAAATCCGGCAAATAGGGAAATACATAAGTGAAATAAATTGTAATACTGGGCCCCACCAAAAATGGGATGCTACATCTCAGCTGGGCTATCCTGGGTAAATAACTTGTAATGCAGGACCCAAGGGGAAATGAGATGCTGCATCTCAGTTAGGCTAGCCTAGGTAAATAAATTGTAATGCAGGACCCATAGAAATTAGATGATGTATCTCAGCTGGGCTATCATGGGTTAATAAATTGCAATGCAAGACCCTAAAAGAAATGAGATACTGCATCTTAGATGGTCTATCCTGGGTAAATAAATTGTAGTGCAGGATGCCATGGGAAATGAAGTGTTGCATTTTAGCCAGACTATCATGAGTAAATAAATTGTAATGCAGGATGCCACAACAAACAAGATGCTGCATCTTAGCTGGCCTTTCCTGGGTGAATAAACTGCATGCAGGACTCCACTGGAAATGAGATGCTGCATCGAAGTTGGGCTATCATGGGTAAATAAATTGTAATGCAAGACCGACTACAAATAAGATGCTGCATCAAAGCTGGTCTATCCAAGGTAAATAAATTGTCATGCAGGACCCCACTGGAAATGAGGTGTTGCATCTCAGCTGGGTTATCTTGGGTAAATAAATTGTAAAGCAGGATCCCTCTAGAAATGAGATGGTACATCTCAGCTGGGCTATCCTGGGCAAATAAAATTTAATGCAGGACCCTACTGGAAATGAGATGGTGCATTTCAGTTGGGATATTCTGGGTAAATAAATTGTAATGCAAGATCCCACTGTAAATAAGTTGTTGCAAATCAGAAGGGCTATTCTGGGTAAATAAATTTTAATGCAGGACCCTACCACCCTCCCGGAAATAAGATGTTGTATTTCAGCTGGGCTATCCTGGGTAGCTGAATTGTAATGCAGGACCACAGGGAAAATGAAATGTTATTTCTATTTTAATTACCAGCAGAGACACACTAAGCTGAAAGCTTGTTTACAGGTGAGACCTAGGAGCACAAGGAAATTTAGTACTTGCTCAGGGTCACACAGTATGCAAGTGGGTGCTGTTGAATTAAAACTCAGGTCTCCAAGTTTGCAGCTCAGAGCTTTAAACCACTGCACTATACTGCCTCCTTAATTTCAGCTGGGCTTTCAAGGGTAAATAAGTTGTAATGTTGGGCACCACCGAAAATGAGATGCTACATCTCAGCTGGGCTATCCTGAATAAATAACATGTAATGCAGGACCTCAGGGGAAATGAGATGCTGCATCTCAGTTAGGCTCTCATGGGTAAACAAAATGTAATGCAGGACTCCACTGGAAATGAGATGATGCAGCAGAGCTGGGATATCATGGGTTACTAAATTGTAATAGTGTCACCAGAAAAGTCTCCCATGGTTCCTTTTTAGTCTTTAGCTGGAGTTATAAATTAAATTGATTCAGGAGCCCAAAAAAATATACTTCGGAGAAAGTGAAAAAATGGATGTGTCATAAGAGTCAAACAAAAGTAACACCTTCTCAACCAAAAAATTGAATTCACAGTCCTCTGTAGATACAATTTCTTTTTATTAGGTTCTTGCTTATTTTTATATCTTTTTCTTGCTCCAAAATGAATGTTTTTCATGACATTATTTCAACTTTTGCTCCTTATGATTTCTTTGTAACATTTCAGAACAATAGTTCCTTCATTAGACTCTGGAACTTCTCTATTAATTCTGTATACATAAAAAGATATATATATATATATATATATATATATTATTTAATTATTCTTAAGGGCATCAGATTCATAAGATTATTTTAAGAAATTAAGAAAAATACATTGCTATACATTCTTAAATTATATATATACATATATATGTAACCCCTAGATGGCGCTATCCCAGGGGCTACTACCCCTGCCTGATTTGCCACTAACAGGTTGAGGGGCCTGATCCAATGGCGGTGCCTCACCCAGAGGTCAGGTTTGTAATAGTTAAACTAACTTGGTCACAGCCCTCTGGGACACTGCAACCCCATTTTCCCACTAGTGGGCCCACACAATATATCGGAATTACCTTCACAGTATACACTACCCCAGGTCTGGTTCCGCACTGGGACCTCCTGTGAAATGAGATACAGTGCAACAATCACAGTACAGTACTTTAACATAGACAAATACCTCAGGCAGTATAACTTTGCTGAAACAAGCAGCTCTGATTTATTTAGGGGGCTATAACAAGGACAGGGGAAATCAGGTTAATTAGCTTATCACTCTAATAATCTACCTATGGCTCTGTGCACAGGCCTATCCCCATAGTTACTGTCCCTGGGTACCTAGCCCTAGTGGCTAGTCCAAACCGTGGCAGCTGGTAGGGGCCCTTTCACACAGAGAAAAGGAGAATTAAACAGTCAGCAGTACAGTAATTCCATTTGGATTTAATGTGGCAATTCAACAGGGAGCGACCCTGAATTAGTACTCACGACCTCCAAATAAGATAGGGTCCTTCAATGTCAGCAGAGCTCACTTGAGGTGCACAAACCTCTTACACATCCATATAAAAGAAAGCACTATACCAGGCAGGCTGCATCTGTATCCCGATCGCAATTACTGCACAATACCGGAGAACACACAGCAGATTCAGTTCCTGACAGACCGAGTGCAATTTTCAGCAATTCCTCCAGTCTTCTACAGGGTGAGCCTGGTTTCTACTCTTCAGAGATCCTTTGATTCTTTTCACAGGACGGATTCAGTCCTAACAAGCTGAGACCGGAACTCTGGGCCTTACACACGTTTTTGACTAAAACTGCACACTGAAAAGCACAGGGCTCCTTCCTTCTTCACTGCCAAAGCTCAACTGAAACTCCAACCGACAAAACCGGGCACTTCCTTTGAGTTCCTCCCAGTTCTTGACTGGATTGGCTGTCACTCACAATAGACTGCTGCTGTTGGTCCAAAAGGCACTGAAGTCTAAACTACATCTCCCAGAGTCACTGCCCATACAATCCTCTTGTGGCTGGCTCAGATTATGAGTCCAAGTTCTGATTCGTCCAAGGCACCATTTTAGAGCTAGCTTACCCCACACTGATTGGTCCAGTTCAGCAGTTCAAAACTAGAATGGGGAACTAGCAGACACAGTTCTGACTGCAAAGAAAGCAGGTTAGACAAACTGTAATTTCATTATTACTCTAAATAATTTCTGGCAAACAGTTACATCTTTCAGATAGGTTCCTTTGCACTCCTAGTGACTGCAAAATGAAGTGAATGGCAGCAGCTCGAGTGGTACTCAGAGAAGCACACAGTCCCCCCATACAACTAATTATGTCTGCAAGCAGACAGCTCTTAAAGAGACAGTACCAGAGGCTCTAAAAACACTCACTGATAAATGGCTTAAATGCCAAACACCATTCAGGCTTGGAGCATTCAAGCAAGCTCCTGGAAGTCTTTGGGAACCCCCATTTGCAGAAGGGTTACATATATATATATATATATATATATATATATATATATATATACTGTATATATATATATATCTTTTATATATACAGAATGATTAGAGAAGCTCCAGAGTCTGATGAAAGGGACACTGTCAACCCCCTTAGGACTCAAAGTGTCCCTAGTTTAAAAAACGTATTTTATGATTGCCATAATTCTGTGAAGATTGTTGATGTAGCTGGTAGTTTGATTCTGATTCTTATTTTCTTTAAAAAGGTAAAAAACAGACTGCCCAACATGCTGGTGTTATCACACCAAAGCAGGTGTGTTTACATTCCTTGATCAACTCCAAATGCATCTTTCCTGGACTTGGGAACACCCAAAAAACAGTCTAGCCCCCCATGATGCAGTGGGAGCTCAGGAGGCTACTGCCTTATGAGTGACTGCACTGTTTGGGTATATTTCTAATGCTCAGGAAGTATGCAGTAAGAACAGAACCAGGATTGTAAACAAAAACCAGGTTGTTTATAAGTATACATTGCCATGCATTTCAGTTCTACTAAGCAAGGAGACAGACAAAACAAACAACAACATCAATGAATTTTAGAGAGGGTAAGCAATCATAAAATGTGGGGTTTCAACTAGAAATAATATGATAGAAAACAGATTGACAGTGTCCCTTGAAGGAGCTATTGTTCTGAAATGTTACAAAGAAATCATAAGGAGCAAAAGTTGAAATAATGTCATGAAAAACATTCATTTTGGAGCAAGAAAAAGACATAAAAATAAGCAAGAACCTAATAAAAATAAATGTTATCTACAGAGGACTATGAATTCAATTTTTGGTTGAGAAGGTGTTACTTTTGTTTGACTCTTACTAAACTGTAATGCAATACCCCATGAGAAACGAGATACTGCATCTTAGATGGTCTATCCTGGATAACTAAATTGTAGTGCAGGACCCCACAGCAAATGAGATGCTGCATCTCAGCTGGCCTTTCTGGGTAAATAAATTGTAATGCCGGACCCCACTGGAAATGAGATGCTGCATCAAAGCTGGTCTATCCTGGGTAAATAAATTGTCATGCAGGACCCCACTGGAAAAGAGGTGTTGCATCTCCAAAATCCAATGCAGCAAGACTATCCGGAACTGGGAAGGGAGAAGCCAGAGAAGGCAAGGGGGGGCAGCAAGGTCAGCTCCCAGGGTGGGGGCTGACCAAACGAGCAGACACGAAAGACCGTTAGGCCTATTCTGCTGGCATTTTAGTATGTTAGTATCTCAGCTGAGCTATCCTGGGTAAATAAATTGTAATGCAGGCCCCAGGGGAAATCAGATGCTGCATCTCAGCTGGGCTATCCTAGTAACATTTGATCAAATTCTACTACACACTGCATCTACTAATAGTGAGTCAGTGTAGCATATTAGTGGTTAGAGCACTGGTTTAGAGAATGAAAGACTGCAAGTTTGAGCCCAACTAGAAGGAAACATTTACTGTGTGACCCAATCACTTATGTTCTTCTGTGCTGCAGGCTATCCAGCTGTAGAAAGGGGTATGAGCTGGACCCCACTGAAAATGAGATGCTGCATCTCAGCTGGGATATCCTGGGTAAATAACTTATAATGCAGGATCCCACCGGAAATGAGATGCTGTGTATCAGCTGGGATATCCTGGGTAAATAAACAGTAATGCAGGACCCTACTGGAAATTAGATGCTGCATCTCAGCTGGGCCATCCCGGGTAAATAAACTGAAATGCAGAACCCCACTGGAAACGAGATGATGCATCTCAGCAGGACTATGCTGGGTAAAAAACTGTAATATATGACCCACAGGAAACAAGGTGCTGCATCTCAGCTGGGCTGTGTTGGGTAAATAACTTGTAATGCAGGACCCCAATTGAAACGAGAAGATGCATCTCAGTTGGGCTGTCCTGGGTAAATAAATTGTAATCCAGGCCACCACTGGAAATGAGATGCTACATTCCAGCTGGGCTATCCTACGTGAGTAAATTGTAATTCAGGACCCCACAGGAATTATGATGCTGCATTTAAACTGGGCTATTCTGGGTATATAAATTGTAATGTTGGACATGACTGGAAATGAGATGCTGCATGTTAGCAGAGCTATCCTGGGTAAATAAACTGTAATGCAGGACCCCACTGCAAAACAAGGTGTTGCAACTCAGCAGGGCTATCCAGGGTAAATAAATTTTGATGAAGGACCCCACTGAAAAGGAAGCATTGCATCTGAGTTGGGCTATCCTAGGTAAAAAAAAAAAAGTGTAATGCAGGACCCAACAGGAAACGAGATGCTACATCTCAGCTGGGCTATCCTGGGTAAATAACTTGTAATGCAGGACCCCAGTGGAAATGAGATGTTGCATCAAAGGCTCTCCTGTATAATTAAATTGTAATGCAGGACCCCAGTAGAAATGAGATTCTGTATTTCAGCTGGGCTATCCTGGGTGAATATATTTTAATGCAGGACCACAGGTGAAATCAGATGCTGTATCTCAGTTGGGCTGTCCTGGGTAAATAAATTGTAATGCAGGACCCCAGGAGAAAGAGATGCTGAATATTTGATGGTCTGTCCTGGGTAGATAAATTGTAGTGCAGAACCCCACAGGAAAGAAGGTGTTGCATCTCTTCTGGGTTACCCTGGTTAAATAAAGTGTAATGCAAGACCCCACTGGAAACAAGATGCTGCATCTAAGCTGGGCTATCCTGGGTAAATAGACTGTAATGTAGGACCCCACAGGAAATGAGATGCTGCTTCTCAGCTCAGCTATCTTGAGCAAAAAAGTTGTAATGCAGGATCCCTCTGGAAACGAGATAGTGCACATCAGCTGGGCCATCCTGGATAAATAAATTGTAATGCAGGCCTCAGGGGAAATGAGATGCTGCATCTCAATTGGGCTATCCTGTGTAAATAAACTGTAATGCAGGACCCTACTGGAAATGAGATGCATCTCAGCTGGATTTTCCTGGGCAAATAAATTGTAATGCAGGACCCAGCTGGAAATGAGATGCTGCACCTTAGCTTGGCTATCCTGTGTAAATAAATTGTAATGCAGGACCCCACTAGAAATGAGATGCTGCATTTCAGCTGGGCTATCCTGGGTAAATAAATTGTAATGCAGGACTGTAACCAAGGTGTTGCAACTCAGCAGGGCTTTCCTGGATAAATAAACTGTAATGCAGGACTCCACAGGAAATGAGATGCTGTATCTCAGCTGGGCTGTCCTGGGTAAATAAATTGTTATCCAGGACATCACTGGAAATGAGATGCTACATTTCAGCTGGGCTATTCTGGGTATATAAATGGTAATGTTGGACACCACTGGAAATGAGATGCTGCATCTCACAGAAACATAGAAGTTGAATGCAGAAGGAGACCGCTAGGTCCATCTAGTCTGCCCATTTGTTTTAGACCTATTTGACGTGCTAGTTGCCCTTTGTAATCAAGGCTCCCTTGTGTCTATCCCATGCATTCTTGAATCCCCCACAGTGTTGACCCCCACAACCTCTTGGGCAGGCTGTTCCAGGCATCCACCGCTCTTTCTGTGAAGAAAAACTTCCTGGTGTTGGTAGAGAACCTCCCTCCTTGCAGCCTGAGTTCATGTCCCCTGGTCCTGGAGTCTTTCTTGAAGTGAAAAACTTCCTGTGCCTGTACCTTGTAAATGCCTTTTATGTATTTGAATGTTTCAATCATGTCCCCTCTCTCTCTTCTCTGCTCCAGGGAGTACATATTCAGTTCCCTAAGTCTTTCCTCATAGGGCATGTACAGCAGACTCTGAATCATTTTTGCCGCCTTTCTCTGTACTGTTTCCACATGGCCAATGTCCTTCCTGAGGTGAGGCTTCCAGAACTGGACTCCGTATTCCACGTGAGGCCTGACCATCAATATATACAGTGGAGGTACCACCTCTCTCCTGCTTTTGATTCCCCTCCCAATGCAGCCCAGCATTCTGTTGGCCTTCAATGTTGCCTTCTCACACTGCTTACTAACCTTCAAGTCGCCTGAGATTATGATTCACAGATCTCGTTTCTGGTTTGAGGCTGCTAGTCTTTCACCTCCTAGGTAATACTCCTTTCTTGGATTTTTCTTTCCTATGTGCATGACCTTGCACTTTTTGGCATTAAATCTCAGCTGCCACACTCCAGACCATTCTTCTAGTTTCTTGAGGTCGGCTTTCATCTTGGTCACTCCTTCTGAGGTGTCCACCCTGTTACATATCTTGGTGTCATCTGCGAACAGACACACCTTCCCTTCCAGTCCATCAGCAATGTCTGCTATAAAAAACATTGAAGAGTAGAGGCCCCAGCACTGAGCCCTGGGGCACCCCACTGGTCACCCTGCCTTCCGTCGATTGCATTCCATTAACCTGTACCCTCTGGGTTCTGCTTTGTAACCAGTTTTGTACCCATCTGACTACTTCTGGACCAACCCCTGTGCACTCAAGCTTCACCAGCCTTCTCTGTGGAATCGAGTCGAAGGCCTTACTAAAGTCTAGTTGTACCACATTTACTGCCCCACCATAGTCCACTATTTTAGTAGTGTAGTCAAAAAAACTCGAGCAGATTTGTCTGGCATGAACTACCTCCTGTAAAACCATGCTGTTTAGGGTCCTGTTGGCCACTAGTTTCAAGGAATGCTATGATCCTCTGTTTGAGTAGTGTCTCCATTAGTTTCCCACTGTAGACGTGAGGCTCATAGATCTGTAATTACTAGCCTCTTCGCAACTGCCTGATTTGTGAAGTGAAACCACTATTGCCTTTTTCCAGTCTTCGGGTTCCACACTGCTCTTCAAGGATTTCATGAATAGAACTGCCAGAGGGGCTGCTAATTCTGCCCCCAGTTCCTTAGGGTGCATCTCATCTGGTCCCACGGCTTTGTCTGATTTTAGTTTATTTAGCCCTCCTGTGCTTCGGCTTCTGTAAAGGGTCTCGTGTCTACCCCTGGTCCTGGGGTGATGTTTTTTTTCAGGGCTCGGCCATCCCCTGGGTCCTCTTTGGTAAACACCAAGCAGAAGTATTTGTTGAGGGGTTTGGCTTTCTTTGGGTCATGTTTGGTGCATTTCCCTTCTTCAGTAGCAATCTTTACTATACCCCCTGTTGCCTTCCTACGTTCCATAATGTATCTAAAAAATGATTTGTCTCCTCTCTTCGCCCCTTCTGCTATATTTTCCTGTGTCTGGGCTTTTGCCTTTCTAATTTGTTTGTTTGACTCTCTAATTTTTTCTTGCTCGACTCCCAGTTTTTCTCACTTTGGGTTTCCTGGTATATGCTGCATGCCTTCTTTTTTTCTACGACTGTGGTAGCCACTTCCTTGGAAAACCATCTAGGATTTCTTTTTCTTTTTGCTTTGCTGACCCATCTAGCACATTGATCTGTGGCAGTCTTTATTTCTCTCTTGAGTCTTACCCACATGACCTCCACCTCCTCAACCTCTATTTCCATTAACTGGCTACTTATGTTGTTTCTCATTTTTTGGAAGTCAGCCTTTCTGAAATCTAGCACCTTTATCTTTAAATGGTTAGTGTCCCGTGTTATGTTTACCTTAAAGCTTACCATGCAATGGTCACTGTTGCCCATATCGTATCCCACTTCGATGTCTTTGAACCTTTCCGAGTTTGTGAGGACAAGATCGAGAATGGCATCTCCCCTTGTTGGGGTTTTAGCAAGCTGGCACAGTCCCGCACCTTGTAGCGACAATAAGAAGTCCCTACTTCTTGTTGTTGCTGCCGTTAGTGTGCTCCAGTTAATATCTGGTAGATTGAATTCCCCCACCAGTATTACTTTACCTTTATCAGACATTTTGTGGATTTCCTGTATTAGGTCTTTGTCTCCTTTATCCCCTTGATTTGAGGGCCTGTACATGGCGTTGATTCTGAAGGGTTTTCCCTTGTCTGTGTCTACTGTTAGCCACAGTGACTCGAAGTTCCCAGGTTGCCCTTTTACTTCTGTTGCTTTTATTTCCTCCTGAATGTAAATGGCTATGCCCCCCATTGTTTGCCCTGCCTATCTTTTCTGAATAGATTTTAACCAGGAATGACCGTACCGTATCCCATCCGTGGTTTTCTGTGAACCACGTTCTATTACAACCACCCAGTCCAACCTTTCTGTTTCCAAGATGGCAAGGAGTTTGGGAAGTTTGTTGGCTAAGCTCCTAATATTTGCAACAATTTGCAACCATCTCAGCAGAGCTATCCAGGGTAAATAAATTGTGATGAAGGACCCCACTAGAAATGAGGCATTGCATCTAAGCTGGGCTGTCTTGGGTAAAAATAAACTGTAATGCTGGACCCAACAGGAAATGAGATGCTGGGCAATCCTGGGTAAATAAATTATAATACAGGACCCAACAGGAATCGAGATGCTGCATCTCAGCTGGGCTATCATGGGTAAATAAATTGCAATGCAGGACCCTCAGAAAACAAGGTGTTGCATCTCAGCTGGGCTATCCTGTGTAAATAAATTGTAATGCAGGACCCCACTGGAAACGAGATGCTGCATCACAACTGAGCTATCCTGGGTAAATAAATTGCAATGCAGGACCACTCTGGAAATGAGATGCTTCTCAGCTGGGCTATCTTGGGTAAATAAATTGTAATGGAGGACCCCACTAAAACCAAAATGCTGCATCTGAGTTGGGCTATCGAGGGTAAATAAGTTGTAATGCTGGATCCCACTGAAACTGAGATGCAACATCTCAGCTGGGCTATCCTGGGTAAATGACTTATAATGCAGGACCCCAGGGGGAAATGAGATGCTGCATCTCAGGCTATCCTGTGTAAGTAAATTGTAATGCAGGACCCCAATAGAAATTATATTCTGCATCTCAGCTGGGTTAACCTTGGTAAATAAGTTGTAATGCAGGACACTACTGTAAACAAGGTATTGCAACACCGCAGGGCTATCCTGGGTAAATACATTTTAATGCAGGACCACAGGGGAAATGAGATGCTGCATATCAGCTGCACTATCCTGGGTAAATAAACTGAACACAGGACCCCAGGAGAAATGAAATGATGGATCTTAGATGGTCTATCCTAGCAAATAAATTATAATGTAGGAAATTAGATGCTGTATCTCAGATGGCCTTTCCTGGGTAAAAAAAAATTCTAATGCAGTATCCCACTGGAAATGAGATGCTGCATCTCAGCTGGGCTCTCCTGGGTAAATAAATTGTAATGCAGGAACCCACCAGAAACTAGATACCTCATCCCAGCTGGGTTATCCCGGGTAAATAACTTGTAATACAGGACCCCACTACAAATGAGATGCTGCATCTCAGCTGGGTAACCTTGGTAAATACTTGTGTAAATATATTAGTGTGTGTGTGTATCACAACAATTAGAAAGTGCAGTTAGTTAGCTCAGTGGTTCTTGCAAAAATTGCTAGTTTACCCATCTCTCACTGCCCACAATACCATAATTTTGCAGCCGTACTGGCTCTTAATCGAGTTTGTCTCTAATAGAGGTATGTGGAGGATGAATAGAATAATTGACCTCCAAATGTTAAGAACAGGCTGATTCTTAATACCAAATGGGTTCTGTGACATTAGGAGAGCTCAGGGACGCAGCTCAAGATCGCCTGCTATCACACATCCCACAAGGGTCTCCTCTGTATAATATAATGGGTACACCTCATTTTTTATCACATTAAGTTTGTCCTCATCAGTGCAGAGGTCTGAATGGGGAGGTGAATGCGGCCATGTTTTGATGAAGCTGTGAACAAATTAGGAAACTATTGGTGTGAGCAGGTTTTAGTTGTGTGCAGCTGTGTACACTTGTGCTGTGATTTAGTTGAGTGGCAGATTCAGGTTTAAAAAGCCATACTTAACGTTCTGAAATGTATACTGCTGGCAGATTTAGGAGTAGAAACTCATAATTAACAGTCAGCTATTTAGTATTAAGTTTAGGGAAGCATATATTATAGTATAGAATGTAATAGAAACATAGAATTTGACGGCAGATAAGGACCGCTTGGCCCACCCAGTCTGCCCATTTCCCTACCTAATGGATAAGCTGCAGATCCTAGTTAACCAGCAGCCTACTTCTTCCTACCCCCACCCCCTACAATTGCCTTATGACTGTCCCATGCATGCTTGAATTCCACCACTGTTTTTGACTCCACAACCTCCTCCGGAAGGCCGTTCCGTGCATCCACAACCCTCTCTGTGAAAAAATACTTCCTTAAATTACCTCTGAGCCACCCACCCACCCTCTATCTTCAAATTGTGCCCCCTTGTTCTTGCACACCTCTTTTTGGAAAGATAATACCCTCTTGGACTTTGTTGATTCCCTTGAGGTACTTGAAAGTTTCTATCATGTCCCCCCCTCTCCCTCCTTTCCTCGAGGCTATACATATTAAGCTCCTTAAGTCTCTCTTAATATGTCTTCCGGTGCAGACCCTGCACCATTTTAGTTGCCCTCCTCTGGACAGCTTCTATCCTGTCTATGTCTCTTATGGAGACTGGGTCTCCAGAACTGCACGCAGTACTCCAGATGGGGTCTCACCAGCTGTCTGTACAGAGGATAACAACTTCCTGTTTTCTACTGGTGATGCCTCTCCTATGCATCCCAGTATCCCCCAACCCTCCTTGCTGCCCTCTCACATTGCTTGCCCACCTTTAGGTCATCTGATATGACTACCCCAGGTCCCTTTCCATTTTTGTTGTTGTTAGTATCTCACCCCCATTGTGTACTCTTCCCTGGTTTTTGTTTCCCAGGTGCATTACCTTGCACTTCTTAGCATTGAATCTAAGCTGCCATACATTTGACCATTCCTCTAACTTGCCAAGTCCCTTCTCATCCTTTCCACCCCCCTTGTGCATCAACTCTGTTGCAGATCTTTGTGTCATCTGCAAAGAGACATACTTTTCCTTCCAGTCCCTCTGCAATGTCGCTTATAAAGACATTGAAGAGGACGGTCCTAATACTGAACTCATGTACTCTCACTCATACTAACATACTAACATACTATTTGCCAGCAGATTAGGCCTTATGGTCTATCAAGTCTGCTCGAACCTAGATCCTTAGTTGGGTGCGAGACCCTCCCATCCCTTGTGCTCCAGAAACCCCTATCATCCATCCCCACCCCGGGATAGGCCATCATCTGATACATCCACTTTCTGTGTCTGTCCCACCCTCTCTAAAGCTCTCCACTGTGGATCTCTGAACCAGCTCACCAGGCAGAGCATTCCAAGGGTCCACCACCCTCTCAGTGAAAAACCTCCTCCTCTTTTCCCCTCACCCTTCCACCTTCCAACTTCAAACCATGCCCTCTGGTGATGCCTCCCTGCTTTAGTCTAAAGATCCCCTCCATGTTTACCCTATTTATTCCCTTGAGGTACTTGAAGACCTCAATCATGTCCCCCCTGTCTCTCCTCTCCTCCAATGAAAACAGGCAGAGCTCCTCAAGTCTGTCCTCGTAAGTCAAATCCCCTAGCCCTCGTATCATCTTTGTTGCCCTCCTCTGTACCCTCTCCAGGAGCTGTATGTCCCTCTTCAAGTGTGGACTAGTAACCCCCCTTCACTAGTAACCCCCCTTTCTTCAGAGTGGACCCCATTTACTATTACTCTCTGTGTCCTATTCTCCAGCCAATTCTTTACCCAGGCTGTCATCTTGGGACCCACTCCCAGGCTGGCTAACTTGTATATTAATCTTTTGTGTGGGACTGTGTCAAATGCCTTGCTAAATTCTAGGTAGGCCATGTCCACAGCCCCTCCCTGATCTACTACTTTGGTCACCCAGTCAAAGAAATCTATCAGATTCATCTGGTAAGACCTTCCCGCTGTGAATCCATGCTGCCTTGGGTCCTGTGCCCCTCTGGCCTCTAGATACTCGACAATTCTTTCCTTCAGAAGTGATTCCATCATTTTCCCTATCACTGAGGTCAAACTAACAGGTCTGTAGTTTCCTGCTTCTGCCTTGCTCCCACTTTTGTGAAGGGGAATCACATCTGCCCTCCTCCAGTCCTCGGGTACCACCCCATCCTCCCATGATTTGTTAAAGAGGGTAGTCAGTGGTGTCACTAGTTCTACCCTTAGTTCTTTTGAGACTGGGATGAATCCCGTCAGGCCCCATTGTTTTGTCCACCTTCAGTTTTAAGATTCTTTCAGAACCCTTTCTTCTGTAAATGGGCTGGTATCAACTTCTGTATCCAGAGTGTTTCTACTGTTTGTTTTAGGTACCTCCCCTCTTCATTTGTAAATACTAGCAAAAATATTTGTTTAGTATCTCTGTCTTTTCACAGTCACCCTCTGCCCACCCTCTCTCCCTTTATTAAGCCTCACTATCCCTCCCTTGGTCTTCCTTCGCTCCCTGATGTACCTATAAAAGGTTTTATCCCCCTTCTTAACTGAGTTGGCTATCTTTTCCTCAGTTTGGGCCTTTGCTGTTCTGACTGCCTTCCCAGCTTCCTTTGCTTTAACTGATACAGTTCTCTGTCCTGCTCCTTCTGTGATTCCTTGTACTTCCTGAATGCTTTCTTTTCTCTTGAACCTTCACTGCCACTTCCTTTGAGAACCACATAGTGGTTTCTTACATCGTTTCGTTTGTTTATTTGCTTCACACAAAGGCTTGTTACCTCTGTGATGGCAGTTTTTATTATTCCCCATTGTTCTTCCACCCCTCCTTCCTGCCCATTTGCTAGTGCATTCCTTAGGCACTCACCCATTTTGGCAAAGTCAGCCCTCCTAAAGTCCAGTACTTTTGCCTTTGTATGGCTTGACTCTATTGCTGTGTTTATTGTGAACCATACTGTTTGATGGTCGCTAGTTCCCAGATGGCCTACCCACTTCTACATCTGTAATCCTCTCTCCATCTCCATTTGAGAGAACCAGGTCTAAGATTGCTCCCTCTCGAGTGGGCTCCAATACTGGTTGTCTAAGGCATGCCCTCTGCAGGGCATCTAGAATAACCCCACTCTTCGAAGTGGCTGCTGCAACTGCACTCCAGTTAACATCTGGCATATTCAGATCACCCATCAGCAATATCTCCCCTTTTTCTGCCATTCTAAGTATACTTTCTATCATTTCCTTGTCCATTTCCTCCCCCTGAGAAGGAGGTCTGTATACAACCCCGGTGCAGATCGTGGTGCCATTGCCTGTCTCCAAATTTACCCACAGTGCTTCTTCTCCTCCCTGTTTACCCTTTTGTTCTGTTGCTTTGATTCCTTCCCTTGTGTAAAGAGCTACTCCTCCTCCTCTTTTACCCTCCCTGTCCCTCCTGTAGATAGTGTATCCTGGTATGTTTATGTCCCAGTCATGGTTTTGTGTGTACCATGTTTCTGTGACTGCCACCATATCCAGATGTTCCTCCTCCATCAAGGCCACTAATTCAGGAAGCTTGTTACCCAGACTATGGGCATTGGTACTCATTGCTCTCCATTTTTTTATGGCTTTACCTTCTGTTGCAGCATCCCCCACTGACCTTTCTACCTCGGTCTTTTTCTCATTCAGTACCCTGTTTTGTAGGGAGAGGCTGGGATTTTCCTGCTGCTTATCAGCTAGAATATCAATTAATTTTTTTTATCACAGACAGTGCACACTGTTTTTGTTTCATTCCTATTATAAATATTTATGCCTTACTGACTGCATTACAAAGGATGCTAACATTTTTCCTACTTTTGGAATTTTAATGTTCACTAAATATTCCTTATGTGTCATATCTTTGTTGGTCTTTGAATACCAGGGATAAAGCCTTTGCCCTGTAATCTTCACTGTAGTGTTTTGCCTATTAATTATTGGATTATGTCTTGTGCATCTTAATTTTCCCAATTTCTTATAAACCGGGTTGCGGTTGATGTCAGTACACTGCCCTTGCCTGCTGGGATTATAACTCCTGGGTCAACAACTCCTGTTGGAGTTCATTACCCAGTGACTTATAGTT
Organism: Neoceratodus forsteri; assembly: GCA_016271365.2. Classification (NCBI taxonomy): domain Eukaryota; kingdom Metazoa; phylum Chordata; order Ceratodontiformes; family Ceratodontidae; genus Neoceratodus; species Neoceratodus forsteri. The sequence continues at coordinate 896,243,832 of CM028134.1, forward strand.
AAAGTTGATAAACTGAATGATGCCTCCGCCTAGGTAAATTAAGTGGGCAAGGTCACATGCTAGCACTATCCCCTGGGAAATAGTACCGACTCACTGTTGTCCCCACTGGCATGCACCACCCAACTTCCTGCCAGTGAGCAGTAAGAGTTAACCCAAAATATAAAACTTTTTTTTTAACTAGAAGAAACACATTAAGCTGAAAGTTTGTTTACAGGTGCGACCTGGGACCACATGGAAGTTAAGTGACTTGCTCAGGTTCACACAGTATGCACATGGGGGCTGTGGAATTCAAACCTAGATCTCCAGGTTTGCAGCTCAGAGCCTTAAACCACTGCGCTATAATGCCTCCAAACTTAAAACTTAGTACATTACATTATAATATGTTTCTGACACAAGGTATGCAAACAAATAAAGGTTTTATTAAGGGTAGGTAGGTCAGTGTTATGGAGAAAGAAACGTTTACAGCAGGTAATAATCACAGTGCAAGCCAGCCCGGTGGCACTGAGGACTGAGGTGCTGGTTGCTTTACCTCACGCTACACTGGCGACCCGTGTTTGGGAACGAGCATGGGCCGTCGGGGGTCAGCAGGGAGGGGAAGGATTGAGTGTCCGATGGACTGCTCTCCTTCTCCGGGGAGGGGGGTCCTCATTTATCGGCACTTACCTGCTCCCTAGCGAGGCTGGGGAGCAGGGCACCACACTGCAGAAGGGGGAGGAGTTTGGGCAGACACTTGGAGGGAGCACATGCAGACGGGTATGTGCTTCCCTCCGTGGGCATCGTTACACACCACAACTCCTGGGGCGTAAACAAGGAGGAAAAAGTATGCCGTGGCACTATGGTGGAGGGTTTCTCACAGGCTCCACTCCTGGCCAGCTATGGCACTGGCCCACTGGATCCATTCCTCAGTAGGGATTGGGGAACCCCGCTGACCCCGCCGGAGGGGATAAGCCCTGAGAGCTCAGGTCAGCACTGGGTGGTGGATGCCAGGGGACGGGGCTGGTGGCTCCCTCCTGATGACAAGCTGGCAAGAGGAGATAAAAAGTACAGCAAAAAAAAAAAACAGTGCAACTATTGTTACTTTCTGGGCTGTACTTCCAAGTCCTTCTAGGCACAGTTTAAACTATAATGCAGCCTGCCTCCACCACCAATATAGTATCTCTGCCTAACTGTACTGTTGTGCACTACCCATACCCCACTGGTGTCAGTATTACTACCCTAGTCCTAGGAGTTCCTGGGGAAGCCTGGTTACCAAGGTAGTAAAGTGTTGCAGGACTGATGCAGTTTTGTGTAGCTGTCCATTACTGATGCACTTAAATAAATATCTGAAACCCAATATGTAACTCCTGGCCAGATAATCAAGCCCATTAACAAGCTCTTCTCCATGTGGCTGTTTAAGCCCATCAAACACCTCCTTACTCTGGACTGTGGCAGACTCAGATGGGTCTGCAAGAACTGGCATACTCGGGCAGCAGCACTGCCACTGATGCAGACTGAAAAGTTCTAGAACAGCCTCTGCTGTTCACTGTAGGATCCAGCACTCTGGTTGGACGACACTTTGTCAGTCATAGAGGAGGGTCTGTCAGTTTGAGCCTCAATGGCTGATTGGTCACCTCACTCCTGGACAAATTGATGAGGCTCTCTTGTATCCCAGGAGCACTCTGAGGCTCCTTGGGCAAGCTCTGTAGCCTGCTTGGCTGTGATTTGCCCTTTGACCATATTGCAATGTATCGCAGGGGTCAGAAGCTCAAAATGGCTGCTGCATTTGTAGTCTCAGGGGCTCTACCCCAATCTTTAATTTTAAATAGGGCTCTTGCCCAAACAGCATGTCTGTGTACCCAGATTGTGTATGTGTGGCCACGCTTTAGTGTGTGGTAAGTTTCAGGTGTTCGGGGGATCTCCCTGTCATCAGGAGCACTAAGAGCTTTTCACCTTGCTGGTGGTGAGGAAGCTTTGACATTGCAGTGGGGATGAAGATTAAAGGTACCAGCTGCCCCAATGGAGGTTCTGCTCATTTTCATCCTCCCAGTCCCTGATACAAGTCCCGGGGACCAGAGGGAGGAATGCTAGCTGGTCAACTCTGTGGTGCCAGGTATGCCCCCAACACACTGGTGGAGCATTACACTTACATAAATAACACTCCCAAAATCATTTTTTTTATTTTTTTTCCTAATTATTTTGACTTTTTTATGTTTGTATGGTTAAGCATTTCCCTCCAGACTCTTCTTTGGGAATCTATCCTTAAGTAGGGAAATAACCATTTCTCTGTACTGTAGGGCATGATTGCTCAGCCTCACATTTATAAAATCCTAACTAAGTTCTGCATGAACAATAAAAACCTGGGGTGTTCTAAGGACCGCCCAAATTATCCTAAAAAAATCATTCTGTTGTATGTCCTATAGTCCTGTTTTCTCCATAGCTTGGCCCCAGAAAGAATCTGACTTTCGGCACTAGCTCAGAATACCCATAGCGCCGACCCGCCCGGCTGTTGATGGGATTTCCACTTACTGACGCGGCGACCCGGAGTTCGGGAACGGACCCGGACTGCCGGAGGGTTAGCTGAGGGGAGAAGGATTGAGCATCCGATGGGTAGCTCTACTTCTCCGGGGAGGGTGCGGGCAACATTCGGGCACTGGGGACTCCTGGCGGGCGGGAGAACTTCGTGCTGCTGACATTCAAGCAGGGGGAGGAGGCGGGCGGACGCTGGCGTCATTACGCGTCCTCACCTCCTCGGGAAGGAAAATGGGAGGAACAAAATCCCACGCCTTGCGTCTCGGTGACGCTCTGCCCCAGGAAAGCCCTGATTGGCCACCAGAGCCGTTCCCCCAACCAGTCACAGTTCCGCGGTCCGATATAGGGGGTCAGAACCGCGGCCCCACTCTCTGGGGGGTAAGCCAGGGATGACCGGGGGAGACGACTATGTCCAGTGGCTGGGGCTCCAGGGGTCCGTGACCAGAGTCGATGGTCGACGAGAGGCGTGGGGAAAAAATAGGAAAAAAAAAAGGAATACCCATAAAGCAGTTTGATATTTTTTTGTGCAGAGGTTTTTCTACTCCACTGTTATACACCCAGTCCTTGGGTCAGGGACATCCCCTGGCCACCTTCCAGCCCCAGCTGCCACTACTCCTACTAATAAGTCATGAAGGTAAGCCCTGCTCTTCAGGGAAGGGGTTACACTTTGATGTATCATTTGTAGTTCTGTTTTGTTTAATCAACTCCTATTTTTGCCTCCCTGGTTTTTATTTAGTTGGTTTTTCCTTAAACTCCCCAAAAGACCTTGAATTTCTTTATGTTTCTGACTCACTAGGTTAATTTTTGTTCAGTGCTCACAGAAAAGGGGGAAAGTGAGGAACCACAACTAAGTGGCAGGAACAATAAGGGCAGGGAGCTGGACACCAGTCCATTTATGGAGGAGAGAGTTCTAAAGGAACTCGCAAAACTGAAAGTGAACAAAGCAATGGGTCCAGATGAGATACATCCTAGAATATTAAAGGAGCTTAGGGAGGTGTTGGCTGTACCATTGGCAGCCCTGTTCAGTGAATCGCTGGAAACAGGAGTGGTTCCAGAGGACTGGAGGAGAGCTGATGTAGCCCCTCTACACAAAAGTGGGAGTAGGGAGGTGGCTGGAAAATATAGAAAAGTCTGCCTGACCTCAGTGGTAGGGAAAATAATACAAACATAGAAACACAGACTTTGACAGCAGATGAGGACCGCTTGGCCCACCCAGTCTGCCCATTTCCCTACCGACTGGCTAAGCTGCAGATCCTAGTTAACCAACAGCCTACTTCTTCCTAACCCCCACCAGAATTGCCTCATGTCTGTCCCATGCATTCTTGAATTCCCCCACTGTTTTGGACCCCTTGACCTCCTCAGGAAAGCCGTTCCATGCATTCACCACCCTCTCTGTGAAAAAATACTTCCTCACGTTGCCCCTGAGGTGTCCCCCACCAACCTTCAAATTGTGCCCCCTTCTTCTTGCACATCTCTTTTTCTGAAAGATGCTACCCTCTCGGACTTTGTTTATTCACTTGAGGTACTTGAAAGTTTCTATCATGTCACACCTCTCCCTCCTTTCCTCAAAGGTATACATATTAAGCTCCTTTAGTCTCTCTTCATATGGCTTCTGGTGCAAACTCTGCACCATTTTAGTTGCTCTCCTCTAGACTGCCTCCATCCTTTCTATGTCCTTGTGGAGATGGAGTCTCCAGAACTGCATGCAGTACTCCAGATGGGGTCTCACCAATTGTCTGTACGGAGGGATAACAACTTCCTGTTTTCAACGGGTGATGCCTCTCCCTGTGCATCCCAGTATCCCACCAGCAGTCCTTACTGCCTTCTCACATTGCTTGCCTACCTTTAGGTCATCTGATATGACTACCCTCAGCTCCCTTTCAATTTTTGTTGTTGTTTTTAGTACCCCCCCCCCCACTGTGTACTCTTCCCCTGGGTTTTTGTGTCCCAGGTGCATTATTTTGCACTTCTTTGCATTGACTCTAACCTGCCATACTGTTAACCATTCCTCCAACCTTGCCAGTCCCTTCTCATCCTTTCCACCACCACCACCACCCTCCTGTGTATCAACCCTGTTGCAGATCTTTGTGTCATTTGCAAAGAGGCATACTTTTCCTTCCAATCCCTCTGCGATGTCACTTATAAAGACATTAAAAAGGACTGGTCCCAGTACTGAACTCTGCGGTACCACACTAGTAACGCCCCTTTCTTCGGAGTGGACTCCATTTACTATTACCCTCTGTGTCTTGTTGTACAGCAAATGTTTTACCCAGGCTACCACCCTGGGACCCACTTCTAGGTTGGCTAACTTGTTTATTAATGTTTTGTGTGGGACTGTGTCAAATACCTTGCTAAAGTCTACATAGGCCATGTCCACATCCCCTCCCTGGTCTACAACTTTGGTCACCCAGTCAAAGAAATCAATTAGATTCATCTGACATGACCTTCCCACTGTGAGTCCATGCTGTCTTGGGTCCTGTGCCCTGCTGGCCTCTAGGTACTCAACAATTCTTTCTTTCAGAAGTGGTTCCATAATTTTCCCTACCACTGATGTCAAACTAACAGGTCTGCAGTTTCCTGCCTCTGCTTTGCTCCCACTTTTCTGAAGGGAAATTACATCCACCCTCCTCCAGTCCTCAGGTACCACACCATCCTCCCTTGATTTGTTAAAAGGGATAGTCAGTGGTGTCACTAGTTCTCCCCTTAGTTCTTTTAGAATTCTGGTGTGAATCCCATCAGGCCCCATTGCTTTGTCCAGGTTCAGTTTTAGGAGTTCTATCAGGACACTTTCTGCTGTGAATGGGCTGGTATCGACTCCCTGATTCAGAGTGCTTCTATTGTTTGGTTTAGGTACCTCCCCCTCCTCCTCTTCTTTTGTGAATACTGAGCAGAAGTATTCGTTCAGTAGCCCTGCTTTTTCACTGCACCCTCTGCCTAACCCACCCCTTGCACTTTATTATGCCTCACTATGACTTCCTTGGTCCTATAAAAGGTTTTATCCACGTCTTAGATAATGGGGAAAGTAAAACTCGCTTCCTGATTGGCTCAAACACCTTACCACTCGGGCCATTATTTCTTAACAAGGGCCGCTCTAAAACATGTTCCAATTCTGGAACTCGCGAGCGCCATTTCTTTTTCCTCACTAAGTGAGCGGTTTGCCGACATAACCCACTTCACGTTCATTCCACTCACCTTGCTCACCTGCAACACAAACCGCAGCACCAAAAACTAAATAATTAAACTTTTTACAAAAACACGTTCCTGCCTCACAGCTCTGCTCTGCTTCTCACCCGACAACAGCATTTCGGGCAGTCTGCTGACTCCGCTTGCACTCATTTACAGTACGTTCTTTCACCACCCACTCCGTTCCCAGGTCGCCTTCATTGTGACAACGCTCGGCCACAAAACAAACAGCAGAAACACCAAACTCTTGTAACCCCAAGGGGGCGCTACCCTTTAGGCTACTACCCCTGCCTGCCTCCACAGAGACAGGGTAAGGGGCCCAGATCCATTGATGGGTGCCTCCACCCAGAGGTCAGGGTCAATATTGTCGAGATTGCCTTGGTCACAGCCCTCTGGGTTACTGCAACCCCTCGTTCGTCCCACTAGTGGCTCACACTGGGTACCAATAACACTTTTTACTGATACACTCACCCCCCAGCTAATATCTCTCCACTCCCTCCGGAGACCCCCTGTAAAATAAGGCACAGTTATATTGCGGTCACCAGGCAGCAGTTCACCAGTAATGTACACAATAGCCAGGGCGTAATTGCATAAGGAACAATCTGATTTATTCAGGGGAGAAATAACAAGGTCAGGGGGAATCAAGTTGATTAGCTTATCACTATAATTATCTACCTAGGGCTCTGTGCACAGGCCTGAACATAGTCTTTACCATCCCTGGGTACCAGCCCTAACAGCTAGTTCACACGTGGCAGCTGGTTGGGGCCCTTAACACAGATAACAGCTACGATCCTGAGAAATCAGAATAAGCAGAAAGTTTGATTAGACAGTCAGAAGTATGATCATTCAACTGGGAACCACTGTTTGCAACATTGGCAGGGAGCTACCCTGATGCAGTACTCACAACTCCAGCACACGACGATTCCTTCAACGCTGCCAGGACAGAGCCTGAACTTCACCAGCCTTCTCACACATTTATATGGCTACAACATAGGGGTACCATACCAGGCAGCTGCTCTCAAACCTTCACAAACTTGCAGAAGAACTCGGACAGCAAACAGCAGCTTCAACATTACAGGCAGACCGAGCACGACTCAGCAATTCTCTCCAGTCCTCTCAGGTTGAGCCTGGTAGGTAGGCACCAGCCTCCTCCAACCGCACGCCGGCGGATTTAGTCCAACTCGCTTGAAAAGGCAAAAATGGCCACCTAGGCCTTCACGCGCTTCCCGCGCGAACTCTCACACAGCGCATAAGCACAAAGCTCCTCTCCTCTCCTCAGCCACAACGCCTCTAACCCCCAACAGCAAGGGGCTCTTCCTTCAGTTCGGGAGCTACCCGCTTCCATTGGCTGGCTGAACATGCCAATCATTTCCTCCTGCCGTCAGTGGTGCGAAAGAGCGCCATAGCCCATAATGCCTTTCCCAAAATACAAGCAGTCCTTCTATTGGTCAGCCAACTCTGTAGGGTCCTGAGGTACTGATTGGCCCAATTCAGCAGTTCTGGAGCAAGATGGAGGAAACAGTCGAAACAGTCTTTGCTGCAAAGGAAGGCAGGTTAGCACAGCTGCATTATCATTATAACTTTACGTTATTTCCAGAAACAATTACATCTCCTAATAGAGCTCCCTCTGCACCACTAACGATGGCAGAGGGGAGCTATTTTTCAGTGTCCCGGGCGGGACTCGTGCATACAACCACACAGCCTCCCCCCCAATCTCAGGTAATTACGACTGCAACAGGCAGCCCTTAAAGAGACAGCTTACAGAGGCTTCTTAAAGCACTCACTGGCTACCCTTTTAAACGGCTTTATGCCGCTCGCCAGCTAGGCATGGAGCCTGGAGACAAACTCCCGGAAACTTTCCGGAACCCCCATTTGCAAGGGGGTTACACCCTGTTTCTTTTTTCTCTCTTAAATAAAAAATTCCTTTACTGCAGCAAGTATTCCCTCATAGCTGCGCTCCTCTTCTGATTCATCAGTGCTATTTTAGTCAGTCTGCCGACCACACTCACAGTCACTTCCCTTCCTACCTATAAAACAACAGTACCCTCTAGTGGCAAGGGACCATTTTACAAACCCACATTTCTGTTCAGTTTTAATAATATTTGACACTCTTTTTTTTTTAATAAAACATTAGTAAGAAAAAACTAATGTAACCCCATTATCTAAGTGTAATAATACCCTCCAGGGTGGGCGTTATGGGATATAACGGACCTTCCAGGGGCTATGAGGCCCCCCACCTGTGGCGTCGGACCTCATTACGCCCCTGGGCGGTCCATTATATCCCAATAACACCCAGCCTGTCGGGTATTATTACTTACTTAACTAAGTTGTCTATCTTTTCCTCAGTCTGGCTCTTTGCTATTCTAACTGCCTTCCCCACTTCCTTCTGCTTCAACTGGTACAGTTCTCTGTCCTGCTCTTTCTGCTTCCTTATACTTCCTGAATGCTATCTTTTTCTCCCTTACCTTCCCTGCCACTTCTTTTGAGAACCATAGTGTTTTTTTCCTTCATTTTGATTTGCTTATTTGCTTCATACAAAGGCTTGTTGTCTCTCTGATGGCAGTTTTGATTTTTCCCCATTGTTCCTGCATCCCTCCTTCTTGCCCATTTGCTTGTGCTTTTCTGAGGCACTCTCTCATTTTGTCAAAGTCAGCCCTCCTAAAGGCCAGTGCCCTCGCTTTTGTATGGCTTGACTCTACAGCTGTGTTTATCATGAACCACAGTTTGGTGATCACTTGTTCCCAGATTGCTACCCACTTCGAAATCTGAGATCCTCTCTCCATCCCCATTTGAGAGAACCAGGTCTAAGATTGCTCCCTCCCGAGTAGGTTCCAACACTAGCTGTCTGAGGCATGCCCCCTGAAGGGTGTAGCTGCAGCAAAGGTGCTCCAGTTAACATCTGGCATATTCAGGTCCCTCGTCAACAATATCTCCCCATTTTCTACCATCCTAAGGATGCCTTCTATCATTTCCTTGTCCATTTCCTCCACCTGAAATGGGGGCTTGTATACAACCCTCATGTGGATTGTGGTGCCATTTCCTGTCTCCAGGGTGACCCACAGTGCCTCCTCTCCTCCCTGTTTACCCTTTAGTTCCATTGCTTTGATCCCTTCCCTTACGTAGAGAGCTACTCCTCCTCCTCTTTTACCCACCCTGTCCCTACTGTAGCTTGTGTACCCTGCTATGTTAACATCCCAGTCATGGTTCTCTGTATACCATATATTTGTGACTGCCACGATACCCAGACATCCCTCTTCCATCAAGGACACTAGTTCAGGGAGCTTGTTACCCAGACTACGGGCATTGGTACTTATTGCCCTCCATTTTTTAATGGCCTTACCCTTTTTAGCCCCATCCCTATCCTTACTGCCTTTGCCTTTTTCTCCATTAACCCCTGTATTTCTCCCTATCAGCTTCTCTACCTTGGTGTTTACCTCACTAACTACCCTGTTTTGTGGGAGGGGGGAGCTGGGATTTCCCTGCTCCTTTTCAGCGCCCCCACTTAGCTAGTGTCATTGCTTGCCAATGAAACATTTAAACTTATCACCTAGGATCCTAGTTCCCCTCCCAGACAGATGCAGACCATCGCACCAGTATAGGCCTGTATCCCTCCAGGTGGACCCCCAGTCCCCAATGAAGCCAAAATCCTGAGCTCTGCACAAGTTTTTCAACCATTCATTGAACCAAGTCTCACCCATGCCATAGACAGGCAGCACCTCCGAGAAGGTTACTATGCGTGCTACTTGTCTAAGGCCCCTCCCCATCTCCAAACATTCCTCCTGCACTGCTCTGATCCCATTCCCAACCAGGTCATTTGTCCCTAGATGGATGATGATGTCCGGCTCCCTCTCCCGTGCTGCTGCTCTAGCGATCCTGAGGATTTGCTCCCTGTCACTCCAAGCCATGGCACCGGAAAGGCATCTTACCTCCCTCTCCCCTTCCTCCCCCAGTTCTACCCTCTTAACAATTGAGTCCCCCACTAAGAGTTGTTTCCTTCCCCTTTGGGGTCCCGTGCCACCCTCCTGTGGGTCTCCTTTGTGGAGGTTCCCATCATCCTCCTTGGCCTCCACTGTGGTTGCCGCCATAGAGGAACCACACTCCGCCAGAATGGCATATGAACTGGAAGAGATACAACTGAAGGGATGCACCTCTATTCCACTACCCTCACCCTCCTTGAGCCCACCGTGGTCCAACCGCTCCTCTTTCTTGGCAACCTCTGAGGAATCAGCAGCAGCCCTGGTGGTCCTTGGGTGGGAGATGAGGTCCCCCAAATCCTGGCCAACTCAGCCTGGAGACAAGCAACCTCCTCCCTCAGCCCAGAGAGGTGCCTGCAGATGGGACAACATTGCATCCTCCAGAATGTCTCCTGGAAGATTGCCACTCCACAGTCACTGCAATGCACCACTCCCATCATGTGTCATTTGTGGCCCTTCCCCTGTTGCTTTGTGTGTTTACTCTTTGCTCTTCCTGTTTCCTTTTTTTTGTTTGTTTGTTTTTTCTTCCTATTTTCCTACTGCCTCCACACCCTCACAGCTCCCGCCCTTCCTGTTCTGGGAGAGGAAGTTCCTGTATTCCTCAGTAGTCTCCTTCTTACTTGCTCAGAGTCAGACCTCCAGCAGCTGTGGGGAGGGGGAACAGGGAAAGCTACTCTTGCCCTTCTAGGATGGAGAGTCCTTTGTGGCTCTGTGATCACTCCCCTCCTGCTCCCAAACAGGAAGTTCCTGTTGTAAGTCAAATCCAGTGCCTCTAAAGGTGGAACTGGCTAAAGGTGGGGAGGTGGTGGGGAGAGAGGGAGGGCTATATAGTCCCAGTAGTAGATGTAACCCCTGGGCGGTGCCACCCCCCAGTGTTACACCCCTGCCTACTACCCTGGATATAGGCTAAGGGGGTTGGGTTCGCTAACTCATTACATTTTTTAAAACCTTTGCGCAGTGCCTCCACTCAGGGTGCTTTACGTGGGTGAGATGGTGCTGGGTGTAGCCCCCTGAGCTGCTACACCACCCACGGTGACCAGTTACCTTTCCCAGACATGCCCCAAGACACAGCTGCCCACATTTCAACATTTTTAATTAAAGACTCTCTCTCTAATAATATGCTCACACAGGATTTCAAACAACAACAACAAGATATTTATTTTGGGGTTAAAAAAGGAGTTAGGAAAGGGAAACAGGAGGAGTAGAGGATATCTTACTGTATTTACATATGCACAGAGATCATTTGGGATTTTGCTGGTGAACCCTCCAGCTGGGTGGCTACAGATTAAAGGCAGACATAAATTACATTTTACCATTCAACTTAAGACATCCAGCTCCCTGACTACCTAGCTGCTGATAAATCAGATGTTAAACATAATTATTAATAATACCCACACTGGTACCAGTCCTAGATACAGCAGAAACCCCGCAATCTCATACCATACTGGTTAAACAGATACCACAGTCCAAGATGTTGCAGGCCTGATGGAGTTGCAGCTGGTCGAGGTGGCCGGCTATTAATTTGAGGGTGGGGGCAACTTGGAAACAGATTTTTGTAAAGAAGCAAATTACTATTTACAACCACAGCAGGGATTGCCCTGCACTTTAACAGATGTGGCAGGGATTGCCCTGCACTTGCAGACAAATCAGGGATTGCCCTGCTCTCGCAGACTTCTGAACATTCCAGAACAAACTATGTGGATCTTGCATCCAGAACATTCAGCACAATATTTGAAAGTCCTTTCCAATGCAATGAGAGTGATGCTTCTGTCAAGCATCCTAAACGCAGTTTAAACACGGTCACATCCAGTACTTTATATACCAAAAGGCATCCATCCAGAGTAAGTTGGCAACAATACTTTTATCAAGCATCCCATACTTTAGTCACATCCAGTACATTCTATACATCAAGAACATTATCCACAAGCGGAGTCCTATCCAGCACATCTAGTCATTGTACACTTATCCCAAGCACTCACAGACGAAATTCTGGTCAAACACCGGTACATTCTCTTTAAGGTATCTTAGACATTAATATGCTCTAGGGCCTCCTGTCTCATGAAGTGGCAAGTGCGTCTTGGCAGACAGCTCCACAATGGCAGGACTCTAACCTATAGCTACACATTTATATGATTCACTAAGCCCAGCATCTTGCTGCACCTGCAACTTAGCCATTTGGGCCACAGACAAGATGCATCCATCACTTGAACTAGGCAGTCTCTTATGGGGTTAGTAGCCCAGACTGATGACTTCAATACTTCAAGCTTAACAGCACACATTTCTTAATGGGGCATGGAGCCCCCAAGATTACTTGCTTAGTTTCTCCCTCGCACCTGGGGGTACGAGGGTACTCACTCAGGTCCTCCAAGGGTCTCATCCGCAATCGAAGGCATCCTGAAGACTTCTTCAGCTCTCTCACTGCTGAGGTACTTGGTTAGCACTCTCACCACTGCATGATGTCATCTGGTCTGGTCAGCGCTCGCACCACTGCTGGACATCTGATTCTTCGGTCCACATCTTTCCCCGACGTGGGAGGGAAGGCTAGCCTCTGGAGGACAGTACTGGCAACCTCCAGACTAGCTGCTGCAGAAAGCACAATTACTGTAACTAGTTAACTGTTAACTGAAGAAAATAACAAATGCCCTCTGAAGACTGAAAGGGCTTGAATTAAGTGGCCCAGGCCTGATGGCATGGCTGGAGCCTGAGCCCCCTTCCCCCATTGGGGGGCTCCCAGCAGGCTGGAGCCTGCTCTGCTGCTCTCTCACTCTCTCCCTGAATCTCCAGACAAACTGGCAACATTGTCTCTTTATAGAGCTCCTAACCCGACTCCTGATTGGTAGCAGAGATGGGGTGACATGTCTCCAAGTTGTTGAAGGACCTGTCAATCAGAACTCTTGAGGCACAATTGGGTTGTGAAATTTGCACCTAAAATAATGACCCTGTAAGCCCCCATAAGCACTTGGGTGCTTACCCATGAGATGCAGTGAATGTCCCACAAGTCCTGGCTTTCTATTGCTGCAATTCCAATTGGCTGTACTGCTGGCAATGGCTGCTTAACCCACTGTCCCTTATAGCAGATTAGATACAGTCCTGAATAATGTCCTGGTGCAGCCAGAAAGAAGTAATTATTTGCCCACATGCCCCACAGTTCTATAGCTTAAAGGCTATACTTGCAGTCGCTGCACAGATGAAAAACATGGCTCTTTTACTTTTCCTGTCACTACTGCACTTATGCAAGCTCCCCTTATAGCAGCTGACAGACTGATACACAGAGTCCCAGATACTGGAATTGCCAGGGAAACAGTACTCATTTTAACTTTAAACACTTTTCCCCACATGCACAGTATATTCCCAACAGGCAGCAACAGTTCCATCATGTAAAACATTTTAATTCCTTACTTTTCGGCTGGAGCTGAACATAGCTACCCTGGAGGCAGCCAGATACACTGTTATGCATTATTCAGATGACCGGGGACCTGCACAGGCATACTCAAATGAGCCCTGGTCAGAACTCCTTTAATTCCTATCTGAGCAGTCCCCCAGCAGGCTGTCCGTGGTCACCAGGTCACACATAGGTGGAAGGGATCCCGGGGCCCATGGCACAGTCCCCAAGGCGAGCACAAAACAAGCGGCTCCACATCAAAGGCGCTTTGTATGCCAACGCGACTCCCGCTGCCCTGAGGCAGCACTTTTGCAGTGGGAGCTCGCAGTCAGCAGTTTAAGCCCTGAGGGGCTGGATTTTCATTTGACTGCAAGCTGAGGCACACATGAGGGCAAACAGGACCTGGGAAGCCAGAAAAATTAGAGGCCAAGTCAAGAGAAGCCCGAGAGACAGCAGGAGAAGGACAGAACAAACCGGGCTAAGGTAAACCCAGACTAGCATTTCTAGGAACCCCAATTTACAAGGGGGTTACATAGAGTAGTAAAGTTCTAGCAGCACCTCTTTCCTCTTGCTGCTCTCCGCCAAAAGCTAACTAGGGAAGTTTTAAATGCAAACACTTGGCTTTCCACTGCCTAAGCCAGACTCCTGATTTACAGCTCTCCTCTTCACCTAGCTAACTTCACAGATAACAGTTTCCTTTACCCAACTCAGACAAGCACACTAACTCTTGTTTTTTGGTTTTTTGCCCTAATTGAAGGTCCCAGTAGTAAAATTCTAGTTCCTTAGTCTCAATAGTAGAGTAGTAAAGTTCTAGCAGCAACTCCTTCCTATTGCTGCTCTCTGCCAAAAGCTAACTAAGGAAGGTTTAAATGCAAACAATTGGCTTTCTGCTGCCTAAGACACACACCTAATTTACAGCTCTCCTCTTCGTCTAGCTAACTGCACAGATAACAGTTCCCTTCACCCATCTGAGACATGCACACTAAGTCTTGTTTGTTTGTTTTTTTTTTGTTAGTTTTCTACCCCAATTGAAGTTCCCAGTCAGGGGTTCAGTTAATTTACTTTAAGTGACAATCAAATACTTCCATGAGTCAAAATCTGAAAGTCATTCCAATTGTTTGGAAGCCAAAATACTTCCCAGATCCCACAATTTGAAAGTCTATATTTGAGGAAAGATCAATTTATGTACGTTAATACAAATATCAGTGGCAAAATCAAATTTCTTTTAGACAAATCCATCATTTCTTAGCTTCTGTGCCTTCAGTTTTGAAGCCATCCAGTTTTGTTTTTTACATTTGGAAGTCAATGACTTCCTCCCCGTTTATTTTGGACATTTTTGCCTTATTTTTGGGAATCAAATGATCCCAAAATGAGTTAACTGAAGCCCGGGTCCCAGTAGTAAAGTTCTAGCAGCACCTCCTTCCTCTTGCTGCTCTCTGCCAAAAGCTAACTAGTGAAGTTTTAAATGCAAACACTTGGCTTTCTGCTGATTAAGCCACACGCCCAAATTTAAAGCTCTCCTCTTCACCTAGCTAACTGCACAGGTAACAATTCCCTTCACCCAACTCAGACAAGCGCACTAACTCTTTTTTTGTTTGTTTGTTTTTACCCTAACTGAAAGTCCCAGTAGTAAAGTCCTGGTTCTTTACCCCCAGTAGTAGAGTAGTAAAGTCCTAGTTCTTTAGCCCCAGTAGTAGAGTAGTAAAGTTCTAGCAGCATCTCCTTAATGGAATCACTGCTAAAAGAATGGATTGTGGAATTATTATGAACTAGGCAATTTTGAATTCAATGGAGCACAGGATCTGAGGCAGCATGGATTCACAGTGGGAAGGTCATGTCAAACAAATCTGATAGATTTCTTTGACTGGGTGACCAGGGAAGTGGATCAGAGGGAGCGGTGGATGTGGTGAATAATTTCCTGCCCATGCACCTTTGAAGAGGATAGCATATAAGTGGATGCTCAGTTGTCCCCTGGCTGGTCCTGTTCCTGATATCCTAGGCCCAGGGCATGATTCTCTATTGACGGCATGCCAGAGCAGTTCCCCCTTCCTCAATGTCACGTGGCCAGTTCTAGCCAATGATCTTTTTTTTTTTCATTAAATTTCTTATTGCACCAGTGTTCCATTTCTGCATAGCACCACAAGTCCCTTGCTCTTTCAGCAAGGCCTTCAAAACTGTTCCACATAGAAGGCATATAGGCAAGTTAGGCAGCCTGGGAATGGGCCTAAGGAGGTAAACTGGATTAGAAATAAGGAGGCAGTATAGCACAGTGGTTTAAGGCTCTGAGCTGCAAACCTGGAGACCTGGGTTTGAATCTCACAGCCCCCAGTTGCATACTGTGTGACCCTGAGCAAGTCACTTAACTTCCTTGTGCTCCCAGGTCACACCTGTAAACTAGTTTTCAGCTTAGTGTCTCTCCTGGTAAAAAATAAATAAATAAAACAAATTAAAAATTAAATTAATTAAAATTAGAAATTGGTTGAGGGCTAGAACACAGAGGGTGGTGGTAAATGGAGCTCATTCTGAGGAAAGGTCTATAACCAGTGGGGTGCCATGGGGGTCAGTTCTGGAGCCAGTCCTAGTCAGTGTCTTCATAAGTGACATTGCAGAGGGTCAGAAAGGAATGGTATGCCTCTTTGCAGATGATACAAAGATCTGCAATAGGGTAAACACTCCAGGATGGGTGGAAAATGAATAGGGACCTAGGTAAACTTGAGGAATGGTCAAGAGTGTGGCAGCTAAGATTCAATGCAAAAAAGTGCAAAAGTGCAAAACCATGCATTTGGGGCACAGGAACCAAGGGGAGGCTTGCACAATGGGGGAGAGATATTGACTGCTACCAAACAGGAAAGGGATCTAAAGTTCAGAGAAGGCAACAAAAACGGTGCAGGGCCTGCACTAAAAGTCATATCAGGAGAGAATGGAGGATCTCAATTTGTATACCCTGGAGGAGAGGGGAGAGAGAGAGGGTGGACATGACAGAGACCTTCAAATATCTCAAGGGCATAAATAAAGTACAGGAGGGTAGCATCTTTCACAAAAAGAGATGTTCTAGAACAAGGGGTCGTGACATGAGGCTGGAAGAGGGTAGACTAAGGGGTAATGTGAGGAAGAATTTCTTCACAGAAAGGGCAGTGGATGCTTGGAACAGCCTCCCAGGGGAGGTGGCAGGGGCAAATTCAGTACAAGAATTCAAAAATACATGGGCTAGGCATAGGGGGTACCCCAGTGATAGGTAGGAAATCAAAGCTGGAGATCAAGTAGGGTCTTTGGTTTCTTGCAGCAGGTAGGAAAAATGGGTACACTAGGTGGGCCTGGCAGTCCTTGTATCTATGTATCTATGTAGGACTTTCTTCAGCCATGCTATCCTCCTATCAGCCACCGGTATCAGAGCTCAGCTGGTTCCCCATATTGCAGGGCTGGGACTCCAAGCACTTTCACAGCTTGCTTCTTTAAAGATCCCCGACGTCACAGGGGAATCTTGGGAAAACCTAATTTTAAGCACATTTCAGCTAATATATCACATATTATCTGAATTTCGCTTCCCCTTTTGAATAATTAACATTCACATTAGCATAAAAACAGGATCACTGCTCCTAGACAGCATCTGCTTTGCCTGCTTGTCTACTCCTGACATCACAGTTCCCTGTTTATGACATCATTATCATTTCAACAGTAACAGATTGTGATAACAGGTGTAAACAAGTAGCCACAGCAGATGACATCTAGGGGGCAGTTATCCTGTCTTCATGTTAATAGATTGCTAACAGGAAGCAAAATACAAAAAAAATATGAAGTATAATTTGAATGTTGGATAAACATTATGATTTTTTTTTTTTACAGTTTGTTTGGCTCTTTAAGGGGCCTTGCCTGTGACAGGGATATATTGAGGGAGACCATACAGCATGGAGTGAGACCAGGGTGCAATGTACCAGTGGGATAGCTCTCATAGCATGGGAGGAGCAGGCATAATCTGCTGGATGATTCCCCATGCAGTTTGTTTTCCATTTTCTGCTACCAGCCTCCCTAGTGCACACCGGCATGTCACAACAATGCTTAGGCCCCATGACTCCATCCACTTCCAATGTGTTCCTGCTTCACTCACGTGCCAGATGGCCAAAGGTCACCAGAGGGTGCTCAAGAGGTGAATAATTTCCTGCCCATGCACCTTTGAAGAGGCTAGCATCTGAGTGGATGCTCAGTTGTCCTCTGGCTGGTCCTGTTCCTGATATCCTAGGCCCAGGGCATGACTCTCTCTTGCCAGCATGCCAGAGCAGTTCCCCCCTGCTCAATGCCATGTGGCCAGTTCTAGCCAATTATCTTTTTTTTTCTTTCCATTACATTTCTTATTGCACCAGTGTTCCATTTCTGCATAGCACCACAAGTCCCTTCTTCTTATTGAAGTTTTATTCTGCAAATAAAGAGCTTTTTTGTGTTTTGAAGGAGTCAATGTGAGGACAGACTCCTCTGTATCTTGTCAGTCAGTATTACCATATCCATTTTTAATCAAAGTCTCATCTCCAATAACATTTTATTCCCCTTCCTTAATATCACCATTTACTTTCATTTCAGGACTATTGCTTTTGCCCATTTTCCCTCTCTAAACATGATGATTTTTTATCAAGCCTCTTTAGCTGACTCCTCAACTCTAGAAGAAGATTATTATTATTACCTACTAACTCTTTCAGATTCTTAATTTCTAACCATAACGTATTCCATTCTTTGTAATTTTCTTTTCTCCTTTATTACCTAGCATTTCAGTTTCAGTGCTTGAGCAAATTTCAAGCTCAAAGAAATTTATCTGCTGCTGTAAGCTCTATGGTGATATAATAATTCAACATTTACCGCCTAGGTTTGTGCTTCAGGGCTCATATCCTGTGAATCATAATTACACTTTGTAACACCAATTTCACTTTTGTTTGTTTCTGATAAGTATGAGTTTGAGTCAATGTTAGTGATTTAAATCTTCCATTTAATCCAGGGTTATTGCCTGTTCCTTGGTCACCTGCTAATCTAGGTATTTATCAATTTTTTTGTGTGTTTTAATTCATTTTTCTGGCTCTTAGTTTATTTTATTCCCTTGAGTGTTTATGTTATTGTGTTCTTAAATTTAAACCTTAGACTGCCAACAGAATTAGAATGTATAGGAAGTTTGGACAGATATATCAGTCCGCAGCACAGCAAGGGTTAAGTTGTTAGGATTCATTGGATAATAACCTGTATCGCCATCTGTCTAGTTACATTTTGATGACTCTAATAAATAAACAATTACTGATTCAAGAAAGGTATATAGATCAGTAGCAGCAGAGAGCAATGACAAAAAAAATTATAGTAATATGAATCAAAGTATGAAGTAAAATCCTTCCTACATTGCAACAAGGAATTAATCCATGGTGTAACTTGTAGATGGCCTACATCAATAGTTCTCAGACTTTGTCACAGTGAGCCTCCCCAAATCCATGGAAAAGATTTTGAGCCTCCCCCAAAAACTGAAATAATCTTGGGCCTCCCTAAAGAAAAATAACATACTGTACTTTGCGCAGTACACCATGAATAAATTGAAATCCCTCTGAGTACTTGGCTCACATTCAATTCTTTGTCTTATACTGAGTGGAACCTTTGAAAAAGAGCTCCTGTGCTCAAAGGTGTTATCTAAATAACAAATAAATAAAATAAATATTATCATTCATAGCTTATTGTAACCCGCCAGCCTACTTCCTTCGCTATTTTCATTCTTGAACCATTGTTACCCCTTGTGGCAGTACCTTCATGGATTAGACTACTTTTTCTGTTTCCTCTCTATATGAAATAACCTTCCTCTTACTTTGCCTCTCCCCTCCATCCCTGCTCATAAGCAACTTCTCAGGGATTACTTTGCTCCTTCCTGCTATTGCTCTTGGAGGTCTGTGCTCAACCCTTGTATTTGGTTGTTCTGCCATCAGTCTACAAATTGATCAATTACCACGCTCATTATTAGTTTATTGTTCATATTTGTTTGCACTATTGTTCATTGTATTTCTTGATTGTTCTGCAGTTACCTTTTGAAATGTAATCCTCCCTACCCTTCCCCATGTACACCTGAAATGTGCCTTGGCTCATTCACCTTCCCTTGTCACCTATTAGTAAATAAATCATGCTTTCATCTACTATTATCCTCTTTCAGTTTGCGTCATCCCTTCACAAATTATATAAAACTCAAAATTTAAATACAGTACTTTTTCAGACTTGCTTGAGCCTCCCCTGGAACAGGCTGGGGCCTCCCAAGGGAGGCTGGCCTCACCATTTGAGAACCCCTGGCCTACATAAATGATAAAGCAGGGTACAATTAAATTTTGATTAAACTTAGACATGATTTATCTGGTGTACCTGTTTGAGTGAAGTAATTATGTGCACGGATAACAAAACAAATGAGATACTTATGACAGTGGAGTACAAGAGGGGCCAGAGATGATTTTCTGGAGCCTTTCTTTCCACTGCTTACTGTAGTTCTACTTGCCTCTGTCTTTTTGATGCTTGCTCAGTGACAGCAGCTCTCAGGAAAAGCACTAACTCAAGTCACTTGATCACAGGTACCCCCTCTTTCAAGAGTATACACACACACACACACACACACACACACACACACACACACATATACACATATACTTCCCCACTCCATGTCTACAGTATTTATGTGGGGACTCACCTCTCCAGGACAGAACACACATCCTTACTCTTCATTAGCAGCCTCTCCACTATACATCTTGGGGGTTCCTTCTGGTGTCACTGTCAGATCCCTACAAATCAGACTGCACTAGATTGCCCCCTTTAATTATTCTGCAATTGCATGGGGTACATAAGTGTACATATCAGGCAGCTACAGTCAAGGGGCATCACAAAGCTATGCAACCACATCTGTGAGGGTCACCATGCTTTGTGGTTGGAGATCAAGTAGGATCTGTAGTGATACTATAGGCAGAGAAAAAATGGCAGACTAGGCAGGAAAAGAGGTCATTATCTGCCCACAAATTCTATGTTTCTATGCTGGCCCTGGGGTCCATTTGCATTGCAACCTCTGCCCCCTTCTCTGCACAGTCTTTAACAACCAAACAAGTAAGGACTTACAACCAACCAAAGGACTGTTACTTAAGGGTTACTGCAACCATTTGGGGCAGTTCCGTGAGGCTGTGCATAATCCCCCTTCCCCCAGTCTTTTCCTTTCTTATCCTTATCAGTTTGTATCTAAGCAAAACTGTAACATATACCATGTTATTTGTAGCTGGCCAATATCCTTTGTTTTTTTAAGCCTGTCTAGTGATTTTGAGTGCCTCATCAACTACAGAATAGATCTCATTAAGTGGAATCAATGATTGATAATGCCCATTCCTTCCACTTATACAAGCAGGCACAGATCCAGAAAGTTACAATTTCTAAAACAATTTTAGAGTGTGTCTTATATTTCAATTCTTTTGGTGACCACTTCAGTCCTCAAAGGTGGTCACAGGTTGTTTCCACTAACCAACAACTACCACCATAGGGTGTATTACAGAGTGCATTTCTTCTTGGGGGCTCTAAGCTCCCCACTGAGGGAGCAGATCTCACCTCCTCTGACAAGTAGTTAAGCAATATTGACCAAACAGCTGGTCATTTCCTGGAGATTAATGACCAGCCAAGGAGGAGGGATGCTCGAGGCATAGCTGAGAGCCAACTCCCCACCGGGCAGTCATTAAGCCCAGGAAATGACCAGTTGTTCAGCCATTATTGTGATTATAAGTCTAATCACAATAATAAGACATTGTTTTACAGCTTTTTGTATTTAACTTTTCTCTTCATGGCAGCTCACGCTAAGACTGCCACATGGTGAGACTGGTTTGTCTCGTAACATGTGAACAATGGTGAAGTGCTATCTTGTCGGAGCAGTGGTGAGGTGCTGAGGCTTAAAGTGATGACGATAGAAGGATGACTATTGTAATTATTGACTTAAATGCAGGGCTGTTTTGTTTTTATTTATTAAATCTCTGAGAGTCAACATCTACGGCGCTGCCACTGCTGTGAGTGTACAGCGTGGGATAAGGTGAGTGTTGCTACTATGCCAGGCATTTCTAATAGATTTCAAACCAGCATGGCAGCCAGTTAGTGAGCTAGTTTTGCTCACAAATAATTAATTAGATGTATATATTTACATGCCTTTGCATGCTCTTTTATAGGTGCACCTGAGGAAGAACACCTGAGGCATCGACCATAGCACTGGAGAACACTACAGGGACTGTTTTTACAAGTATTTTAAAATGTTTTAAAAATGCACAGCTATGAATTGGTTTGTGCAGGTTTTAAAAGTTAATGAGTTGCACTGTTGCTAGTTTTTAGGAAATGCATACCTATGTCATAGTTGCATATTCTTACAAGGGTCAAAGGTTTTCAGTACACTATCTAATGAACAGTTTTTTTTTCTGGGTTTTAGTATGGTACAAGCAAGTTATGTGTGACATCTATTCAGGGACTATTTTATTTTTGAAGTGTGTAATGTTTAGTTAGAGGTTTCACTATTAAGCTTCTGGTGGTAGAGCCAGGTGAATTTTTGTCAGTTGCAGACTGATACTTCCCTAGCACCCAGCAAAGTTAGTCCACCCTGACTGAAGGAACACCACAGTAGGTAGCTGGATATGTTACCTGGCAGCCAAAGGTGCTATCAGTAAGGGATCATTCAGTTTGCTGCCCCCAACCAGCTCCAGTTGGCAATTATTTATTGTCGACTTCTGTGGCCCCTGTGGCATCCTGCCTATGCTAGTCATAAGTAGAGGGTGGTGTGCCCACCTCCTTTGTAGGGCATTAAGGGGAGGGCTGCTGTGTCCAAGACGCTTGCTGAGGATGGCAAGATTTCTTAGGTTGGTGAGTGTAACCCTTGTGTCCCCTTGGGGTTACTAGAATCCTATGTAGTGTAACGGGATTCAATAATAAACCAGTCTAGCATCAAATAATTAATTTCCAGGGCTCCCCTGAAACCCTGTCAGTCATCTGGAAAGAGGTCCCAAGTGGAAGGGGCCTCATAGCAGCATAAACTATGATGACATGCTGCAGTGGTTATGAGAAGCTCAATGAGAGTGTTCAGTCAGTCTGACTGAGCAGAGCCTCTGGAGAGGTAGCAAACTCTCCTGTCCTGTTTTGGTCCCTAGTTCATTCACAGAACAAATCTGAGCATGGGGTCATGGTGGAGGCCATCTGCTGTGGTGCCCCTCCATGGAGTTGAAGTCCTGAAAGTTATCTGGTCAAGAAACTGTGAGTAAAATTGTGGGTTCTAAGCCTCAACTGTGAGAGGGTTTTTTGGAACACTGCCCAGTAACTGGATTCATCAGAATGGCTTCCTGTGATAATTCTTGTGTGATTAGGAGGTTTAGACTTCAGGTTTGGAAGACCATTTAAATTAAACAGTCCAAATAGTGCCTCCATTGTACTTGTTCTATAGAGGATGGGGTTGATCACCCTGGCTGAAAGATGGGGTCATACCCCCATGACCAGAAGATGGAGAAGGGCTCCTAACTACAGAAGGTTACATGTTACAGGAAAGTATGTGAAAATGTAAGGACATGATCTGTCCCAAATCTAATCTGTCTATGAGGAGAAAATGTGCTTTTGGTGAACCCAGAAATGTCACAAAATCTGTGAAGATCGTCACTGTCCTGGCTGCATTCCCATAGGAGGGGTGGACAAAAGGGACTTTTCCTGATTCTCCAGATCAGTGACCACAATGGACTTGGTGTGCAGTACCACAGAAATGTACCTTAGTACCTTCAGCCCTACTTGAGGCATTTTTGTCTGTAAAAACCATCTATGAGAGAATGAAACCTACTACTTGACACTACTTTCAAGGAGATGACATTGGTATTTGCTTCCTGTGTGTTTTTGGTGCCCCTGTTGTTGTGTGCAGATCCCCCCCAGTTCCTGGGTTAAAACGAAATGGTCATGTAACCTTCCCCCTAAGAGCCAATGGAGTAAACTCCTAGCGAGGAGATGGTCCCTTATATTTTGTATTTGTGGTCTGGAGTTGCCTCTGAGTCAAGAGGGCAGATTGTTTCATCCCTTTCTCCTTCCACTTTCCCAGACAGGCCATGCCAGATACCCCAGCATGAAAGATATGACATCTAAAGCACATGCAGACACCTCATGCATTACACCATTACAACAGACATAGTGGGGAGGGGCTACTGCTGCAATCTGTTCTCCTCTTAGCACAACAACCCAGACCTTGATGCAGTTCATAGGACACCTGATCAGATTTGTTTTGTGGCTAGTGTAATGTGCTGTTGTGGTCATAGCTCATTAGGATTTCCACCATTTGGAGGTGCTCAACTCAACTCATTCTTTATTTATAAAAGTGCCTCTCCAAAACCAAGGCGCTTGTACAGAAATAAATAATTAAAATACAGCAAAGATAAAACAAATAATAAAACCAGTCAACATAGCGGTATTGGAAATCTGGGTGCCATGGGTATGTGAGTCCAAAGTGAAAGGAAATAACAGTGTGAGAAAAATCTCTAGCCATGAGAGCACCAGAGAAGGAAGAAGAGGGAGGGCGGTAAAGAGTTGCAGCTACAGTAGAGTCTCGGGGTGCCGGTCAGCTAAGTTTGTAAAGGAGGTAGAAGGAGAGGGCCCAGTCAGCTGACCACTAACATCCAATATGCTTGAAATTCACTGAACACCTGACTAAATGTGAGTTTGTGCCTAGTGTAATGTACTGCTGTTGCCATAGCTCCCATCAGTATTTCCACCACTTAGAGGTACCATGAGTATGTGAACTCAAAGCTAAAGAAAATAATAGACTGGGAATAATCTCCACAATATTCCAGTTGTAAAACTGGTGGACCATGCCCTCCAACTCAAGGAATTTAATGTAACCCCTTGTCATAGAGGACAGGAAGTCCCCTTTTGAAGAGAAAACCTCTGGGGATCCTAGGCTGTGAGGAAACCTAATAATTGGTCCCGTCCCCACCTTCAATGTATATCTTTTTGATACAAAATAATCTTTAATCTGGTGTGTCTATATCACACTTTAATTTCTTATGGTCTCTATTGTGGGGGAGTCAACATATTGAGTGTTAACTTTTAAAACCCTGTACCAATGTGCACTTACGTATTTTTCAGAAGAAAAGATGCTCAAGAACAAGCAGACATGCTATGAAACTGTGGGGGGGGGGTAGATTCAGGAGAAATGAGGAAGTACTTCTTCACAGAAAGATGGTGGATTCCTGGAACAGCCTTCCAGCAGAGGTGGTGGGGCAAAATGCATGGGATAAGTACAAGAGAATAACAGTGGAAAGGAAGGAGGAGGAGAAGAGCTATAGATCAGGCATGGTTTGCATTACTAGTGAAGGTAGGGAGAAATGGGTAGACTGGATGGGCTAAGCAGTCCTCATCTGCAATCAGATTCTGTTTCTATGTATCTCTTATGTTTTGTACTATACCTCTAATGATTAGGTTTAAAGGTGTGCTGTAACCAGATAAGAACAAGCCCCTGATGAAGACTCCTGCATAGGTTGAAGTGCTGGGGCACGGTAGTAGTCCTGCAGTTTAGTGGAATAAATCCTTGTGCTTAAACAAAATTGATGGTTCCAGACATCTTTGTTCCTGAGTGCAGCCCTGTCTGTTTTGCAATATTAAATTGAACAGACTGATAGCAGTATGACAGCACTATTAAACCTAATAGTTGGTCCGGTCATACCTGCCTACTTCCAGCCAAAGAACAGGTTCCCATACCTGGTCCCTGACATGGGGACTTACCAACCTAAACTCTTGTCAGACCCCCTCCTCTTGACAGCCCTTCATCTCGCTACCTGCCAGGGGGAAACATACGATTATACCTAGGCTTTTATTTTTTTCAGAGTATTTCTACTGCAAGGCTTACTTATATATGCCATTTGTAGAAATGAAAGGAAAAGTGTGACTCTCACTGGGATTTGAACCCAGAACCTCAGCAATCCATGCTTTAGCTCTTAACCAACTGAGCTATGAGAGGTCAGCCAATTAAGGCCTAGGTTTTCCCATGTGAATCACACATACATTCCTTTCTGGTGTTGCAATGAGCAACCAGGAAGTCTTTTTACAGACTCAGATAACTCCTCCTCTATCTCTCCCAAGTGCAGTATATGCCACTGCGAGGCAAATTTAGAAATCCAATTGTAGAAACAAAAGGAAAAGGGTAATTTGGACCTAGGACCTCAGCAATCCATGCTTTAGCTGTTAGTGGCTTGCTTACAAGAGTTGCCTTTTAAGAACCAGAGCAATATTAGACAGAAAAAAAAATTTACACATCAGTGTGACAGATTAGAGGAGCAATAAGTTAAGAAATACAACTAAAGAGATAAGGAACTATCCCTGAAAACCATAGGAGGGAGGGGGGTCAAATGTCACAGAATGGAATGTTCATGTAGTAAATTATCTGATGTTAAAATGTCTTACTGAAACTAAGCTGGGGAGTGTGCGTGCGTGTGTGTGTGTGTTAAATTAGATTGAACCATTTTATATATAAGCATATTAAAAATATGTAAGACCAATATCTGTCTATGTATTGTACCTCAAAAAAGAAAGAAGCAGGAGCACAAGCATGATATTAAAATGAAGAAGACTGAAAACCAGTGGGACAACGTTTCTCTCAGGCTGATCACTCCATCTTTGACCTCTCACTCCTGGTTCTCAAGGGGCATTTTGAAAATACACAACAAAGACAGGTATTTGAAGTCAAACATCTTTCTTTTAAATAGTGCTGATGATGGCATGAATATGGATATTGGGTTCATGTCCCATTACACTGTTTAAAGTGCTCTTGCTTCTTTCTTGTTCTTCATGCAGTGCTTCTGAGCATCACTCCACTATGCAAGCAGTCCCTTACCTTTCACCAGCATGCAGTACACTACCATGATGGGTGCCATGTTGCCCCACTGTGTCCATGCAGTGCTTGTAAGTGTCACTCCACAGTGCAGGAAGTCCCTTACCTTTCACCAGCATGCAGTACACAACCGTGATGAGTGGCATCTTGCCCCACTTTGTTCATGCAGTCCTTCTGAGTATCACTTCACAGGGCAAGCAGTTCCTCACCTCTCACCAGCATGCAGTACACAGCTCTTATAGGTGCCATGTCACCTAACTATGTTCAAGCAGTGCTTCTGAGCATTGATCCCCAATGCAGGCAGTCCTTACCTTTCACCAGCACACAGTACCCAACAGGGATGGGTGCCATGATGCCCTACTGTGTTCATACAATGCTTCTGGGTATCACTCCTCAGTGAAGGCAGTCCCTGACCTTTCATCAGCACACAGTACACCAACATGCTGGGTGTCATGTTGCACCACTGTGACCATGCACTGCTTCTGAGCAGTGCTCCCCAGTGCAGGCAGTCCCTCACCTTTCACCAGCACACAGTACACCAACATGCTGGGTGTCATGTTGCACCACTGTGACCATGCAGCGCTTCTGAGCATTGCTCCCCAGAGCAGGCAGTCCCTCACCTTTCACCAGTATGCAGCACACCACCGAGATTGGTGCTATGTCACCATACTATATTCATGCAGTGCTTGAGCATCACTCCACAGTGCAGGCAGTCCCTCACCTTTCACCAGCATGCAGTATGCAGCTCTTCTGGGTGTCATGTTGCCCTCTGTGTTCATGCATTGCTTCTGAGCATTGCTCCCCAGTACAGGCAGTCCCTTACCATTCACCACCACACAGTACGCAACAGGGATGGGTGTCATGATGTTCAACTGTGTTCATGCAGTGCTTCTGAGCATCACTTCACAGTGCAGGCAGTCCCTCACCTTTCATTAGCATGCAGTACACCACCTTGATGGGTGCCATGTCACCCCACTGTGTTCATGCAGTGCTTCGGCATTACTGCCTTGTGCAGGCATTCTAATTTTTCACCAGCAAGCAGTACACCAACGTGATGTGTGCCTTGTCACACCAGAGTGTTCCTAAAGTGCTTCTGAGCATCAATGCAGAGTGCAAACAATCCTCACCATTCACCAGCACACAGAACACAACCCTAATTGGTGCCATGTCACTGCGTGTTCATGTAGTGCTCTGAGCCTCTTTCCATAGTGCAGGAAGACCTACCCATTTACCAGCTGCATACACCACTGTGATGGGTGTCATGTCACCCCACTGTGTTCATTCATTGTTTATCAGCATCACTCCTCCATGCAGGCAGTCCTTACTGTGTTCAAACACTGCTTCTGAGCATCACTCCACAGTGCAGGCAGTACCTCACAAGTACACCACCTTGACGGATACCATGTCACCCCACTGTGTTCATGCATTGCTTTAGCATTACTCCTCCATAAAGGCAGTCACCTAATGTTCACCAGCATGCAGTACACAACCATGATGAGTAGCATGTTGCCCCACTGTGTATATGGGACACAGCTGTTTATCTCCTTCAGCACCCTGACTTGCCTCCATCTGAGCCAGTCTTCCCAGCCCTGTCACTGACATTCTCTGGGACTTACCCTTTCTGGTGGCCCTGTCACAGGACCTTGGATCAGAGGTGCCTACCCATCAGCGTGGGGCCTGCTAGAGGTCAGGCCACCACTGTTCTACAATTGGAGGGCTTTTCCTCCTATTTTCTCCCCTGTTGGGTCCAGATATATGTGTACTCAGACTCCATGGGGACATCTCAGGCATCCAGGTGCGGGTTCCCTTCCCATGATGTTCCATAGTGCTGCCACCGATTCCTCTCCTGTCCTACAGATGTGCATTCTCCTCCCAGGTTGCTGGCATGGCAGTCAGTGGCTAAAAGCAATTCAGTCAGTGGCTAAAAGCTTGAAGCAGAAATAGGTAGACAAACCAAGAACTGGAAACCAGAACTGCACAGAGTAATGGCCCCATATTAAAAGATATCAGGCTGCCCCTTGCAAACTCCCTTTCCTTAGTGCAAATTAGCACAGCTCACTAAATTTGCTATACTCAAACATGTTTGGAGCAAAGTGTGAGTGCCCCAAGCATGTTTGAGTATAGCCCACCAAAGCAAAAATGAGGCACTAAAATGTGCACACAGCACAATTCACATCCCCCTGCTGGCCAAAGAGAGATACAGTATCTTATCACTGAAAAGATGCAGACTATGATGGAGCCAACTCATTTAGGGCATCCGAGACCTGTTAGCATTAAAATAGGTACAATCAGGACCTCACTGAACGTGAGATACTGCATGTTAACTGACCTATCCTGGGTAACTACATTGTAAAAATGTATAAAAACAGGACTCCAGTAAAAATGTGATCCTGCATTTTACCCATGCTAACTCTACTAAATACACTGGAAAAATGTATAAAAGCAGGACCCCACTGAAAATGACAAAGCAAGGCAAAGTTTATTTCTTCAGTGCCCATTCACAGAGGCTCTAGGTGCTTTACTTAAAATTATAAAGGGAAGTAAAAACATACAACAAATGCACATACAACACAGTACACACTAAAACAGCTACAAAAGCAATAATTAGTATAGATCAGCAGTCTTTATCTCATATTTAAATAACTATGTCTGGGAATGCCAGTGAAAGAGATGGGTCTTAAAGCCTTAAACACGTCAACAAGGGGCCTCCCTAATGGCTGGAGGAAGTGAATTCCACAGGATGTGGCCAGCTACGCTAAAAGCCCTGTCACCAGCGGTTTTAAGTCTCATTCTGGGAATCGCCAGGAGGCCCCTAGAGGAGGAGTGGAGGGAGCAGACTGGGGCAGCAGGTGTTAGGGGATTAGACAGATAGCCTGGGCCTAGGCCATGGTAGGCCTTGAAGGTGTGTAAACCCACCTTGAAGATAACCCTCTGCCTGACCAGTAGCCAGTGCAGTTCCCGCAGCACCCGGAGTTACATGACAGAACCTCAAAAGGCCTGGCAGCAACCAGGCAGCTCGTTTTGCACCAGCTGCGGGCGGAGGTGTACCTCCCAAGACCCCAAAGTAAAGGGTATTACAGTAATCAAGCCTGGAAGTTACAAAGGCATAGAATGGAGTGGGCAGGTCCTCAGACGGAACTAAGGGGTTGATCCTGGCAATATTCCTCAAGTGGTAAAAAACACTTTGGACAACTGATGACACCTGAGATTCGAATGTCAATCCATCATCCAGGAACACACCAAGATCTTGTAACCTAGAGGGATGCCATCAATGGTGTTGGCCCCAGGAAAAGTCCAGTTGCCACACTGGAGGTATTCCTATCACACCTTCAGCCCGCTCCCACTACCAGAACCTCCATCCTGTCGGGTTCAGTCACAACCAGCTGAAGGACATCCAGTCATTGATCTCTGCCAGGAAGGTGTTAAGCACATTCACAGCATCGAATGTTCCAGAGGCAAAGGACAAATACAATTAGGTATCATCTGCATAGCAGTGAAAACCCACATTGTACTTCCTAATGAGCTCACCCAGGGACAGCATATACGCTGCAAACAACACTGGCGACAAGATTGATCCCTGAGGTACTCCGCATGACAGGAGCATCGGGGAGGAAGAGAAATTCCCCATCACTACCCATTGTTTCCTATCAGCGAGATAGGACTCAAACCAGTGAATGACAGTGCCAGCAAACCCACAATACTCTCTGAAACAATCAAGTAGCACAAAGTGATCAACAGTGTCAAAAGCTGAGGAGTGATCGAGGAGAATGAGAACTGACCCATTTCCTGTATCTGTCACCCTATGGAGGTCATTGTACACCCAAACTAACATTGTTTCTGTGCTGTGCCTAGCTCGGAAACCAGACTGGAATGCCTCATAGATATCAAAGGTCATGAGATGCTCCTCAAGCTGTTACACCACAATCTTCTCGACAGCCTTTCCCAAAAATGGAAGGTTAGATATAGGTCGATAATTCGCCATGATGTCTGGGTCAAGAGATGGTTTCTTCAGAAGAGGCCTCACAAGAGCCTCTTTCAAGAAAACCAGGAAGACCCCCTTTGACAACAAACACCAAACAACCAGGGCGAACACTGGACCAACTGAATCAATGCATCCCTTTAGGAAACACGTTGGCACCGGGGTCCAGTTCACAATATGTGTGCTTCAGCTTTGAGGCAACCTCAATGACCTCAGCCACCTCCACCAGTTTAAACTCCCCAGACAAGCAGAGTGCCTCTGCTACCCCAAGTCGATCACTGTGAGTTGTGGAATGACCCACTGGGGATTCCCTGCCGGAGAAGACACTCTGTCAGTGAAGAACCGAGCAAACTCATCACCCAAATGACAAAAAAAAGCTTTTTTGATGGCAGACAGACCAGGCGTAATAGCCTGTCTACAGTCCAAAAAAGTACAGCTGGTCAGTTCTTCCCTGTAGCAATCTCCCTGGACAGGAACTCTGCCTTCTTTCGGTTGATTGCCCCTTGATACTCACCATACGGGAGTACGCAGGGCCAGTTTGTCCTCCTTCAGCCTGGTCCTCTGCCAGCAATGTTCTAAATTCTGACCCCTAATCTTCACCGCCATGAGCTCTCCATCAAACCAGGGAGACCTCAAGTGAGAAGATCTGGGTTGTAACGGACCGGTGCGAGCGCATCGACTGCCGCAGACATCACCTTATTATAGGTGGCAACTGCCACACTCATTCCATTTGCACATGCAGCATCTACACTAGATAGATCAGCCACTGCCAGAAATCCCTCTGGGGACATTCCCCTCAAAGGGCTGTAGTTGACCAATTCAACAGGGGGAGGGCTCTCGGAGGGGAGCCCAAATGAAACCCTCACTGTGCAACTTTCAGACCAAACAACCTGATCAGTCTTGAGATTACATACCACAAGCACCAGTGAGAACACCAGGTCCAACATGTGGCCACCGTCGTGGGTCATGGAACTAACCTTCTGTGTCAGACTCAAAGATGACATCATCTGGAGGAGGTTGGAACCAAGCCTGGAGGACTCGTCATCAGCCCAAGTGTTGAAGTCCCCCAGTACCAAACATCTGGGGGACGCCAACTCCCCAATGATGAGATCCACCACCTCCTGCAGGAACTCTTCCCCCCACCCCAGGAGGATGGTAAATAAGGAGGATCCTGCAGCCTGCAGCTGGCACCTGGATCCCCATGTACTGTGACACATTCAAAGGATCTGGTAGTTCCCACTGGGTGCACAGTGAAGCCCAAGATGGATCTAAAACAGAGGGCCACTCCCCCACCCTTACATTCCACCCTAGGGCAGAGCACTACAGAGTACCTGGGGGGATGTCTCCCTCCAAAGGTGGCCCAGCATCGTCACCTACCCAGGTCTCCATGATGCAAGCCAGATCAACCATAGAAATCAAGTCCGCCATAATTGTGATCTTGTTTCTGATTGATCTGGCATTGCAAAGCACTGCCCTAAGGGGACTGGTAGGCACTGCAGCCCCTCTGGCTATCTGCCTACTCAGTCTGGTGGGGCTCCTGGGGACAGGAACTAAACACATCTGGCCACTCTATGACACTCACACCCTATGTGTGTGCACAACTGTTATAACAGCTATGTGAGTGAGTGTGTGTGTGTGTGTGTGTGTGTGTGTGTGTGTGTTGTGTGCTTTTTCCAGGGGATGTGTATGTCCAGAACCAAAAACACATTTCACTGCAATACCTTGTTGTTTATGGTTTTGTTTTGTTTTTTCTACTATTGTGTAAATATGGGACTTTTACATTATTTGTGTATGTATGTATTAATTTATTTCAAAAGTTTCACCAAGAAGGACATACTGAGCTGAAAAATACTGTAGCTCATTTCTAGATGCACCCTGGGGGGAAAAAAGGAAGAGAGATGCAAGAACAATATAGAACAATAACTTGCACAATAAAACATCATAAAGAGATATAAAATAAATAGTACAAAATGAACATGGATGAGGTTCATCAGACAGGTAAAATTATAGGCAAAAATTTTACAAGAACAACATTGGGGAATTTGTCCCATGAGTACAAGCAATAGTACTTTTCAACAGTGAGGGCACCAGGGGATAGGGCACTGAAGGAAGGAGTGCCGATGGGGTGGGGGGGGGAGGAAAGTGCAGACAGGTGAGGGAATAAGAAGAGAGGGAGAAGGGCTGGTGAGGTGTGTGGAGGGGCAAGGAGGAAGAGAAGGAGGGGAAGATGGTAAATTGAGGAGAGTGGAAGGGCTATGACTCAAGGGCAGCCACAGGAGGAATCGGTGTGCTCATGGAGGAAGATGCAAAAGGGTAAACATAGAAACATAGAAGTTGTCGGCAGATAAGGACCGCAAGGCCCATCCAGTCTGCCCATTTCTTTTTCTACCTTATAAATGTGCCATCGGCCTTTGCTCTGTCAGTGACCTATCTATTCATAGTCATTTGTATTGCTCCCTTATGCCTATCCCATGCCTGTTTGAAGCCCTGCACTGTATTCATAGCCACCACTTCTTGTGGTAAGCTATTCCATGCATCTACCACCCTTTCTGTGAAAAAGAATTTCCTCACATTCCCCCTTAATCGGCCTCCCTCTAATCTCATGCTGTGTCCTCTTGTCCTGCTATTTTTCTTATATTTAAACATGTTAGACTCTTTCACCTTGTTTATGCCCTTAAGGTGTTGAAATGTCTCGATCATATCACCTCTCTCCCTCCTTTGCTCAAGGGTATACATATTGAGCTCCGTTAATCTGTCCTCATATGTCTTCTGATGCAGTCCCTGCACCATTTTGGTTGCCCTTCTCTGGACTGCCTCAATTTGGATTAATGTCCTTGTGGCGGTGTGGCCTCCAATACTGCGCAGTACTCCAGATGGGGCCTAACCAATGTCTTGTACAGAGGATTATTACCTCCCTCTTACGACTTGTGATACCCTACTAATACACCCTAACACCCCTAGCCTTACCTACTGCTTTAGAGGTCTGCTTGGATGATTTTAGGTCATCAGTGATGATGATGCCCAAGTCTCTTTCTTCCTTTGTGACTGCTAGCAACTCCCCTCCCAGCCTATAAGTGGCTTCAGGGTTTCTCTTCCCTATGTGCATGATTTTGCACTTCTTTGCATTAACTGAGGAGCTGGGAAGGGCTATGAGTCAGGACAGGCACAGGAGGTAGCAGTGTGGTCATGGAGCAGAATGGAGAGAGCATTTGGAAGAAGTGGCATGAATGGTTGGGAGAGAGTTCTGAAGTTTAGGAAAGCAGAAAGAGAAGGCAGCCTGACCAGTGAAGATTGTACATTACAGTAATACAACTAAGTCACACATTAATACTATACCTCTTTTTCTGCATCAGTCATTTCCTAGTTTTTATTTTGATAAGTTGCTAACTATTTTTCTTCTTTGGTCAGTTCCACAACTTATTGCTTGGTGACTTATTTTTGTCAGTTTATTCTTAGATATAATTGTCCTCTTTATCTCTGTTATATTTATTCCAGTTCTATAAACTTTATATTCTGTATTTTTGTATGTTTTCTTTTCCCTTTTCCCCCCTCCACAGGACACTTTTGAAAGAGAGCTGCTACTAGCTCAGTATGCCTTTCCTCATAAAACCTTAGAAATAAATTTATTTATTTAGTTAGTTTTTGTTGACCGGGTAAGTGCACTAGACAAATCCTACCTATTTTCAGGCACGACCTGGGGGGGGATACAGATGAATGCCAACTGACCTTGAACCAGATTAAGCTGTTGGTGGTATTTTTTTAGTGAATGAGGAAATTTGGCCAGGACACCGGGAAATTCCCTACTCTTTTCGATAAGTGCCATGGGATCTTTAACATCCACCTGAACTACCACCAATCCAGGCAGATGGGACCTTGGTTTAACGTCTCATCCGAAAGACGGAAAATAAATCTCTTATCATGTTAATGAATTAGCAGTCATCGTGGCTCTGACCAGAGTTTGTTTCAACAGTGGTGAGTCTTGTACTAAAACTTTCCACCTTTCTGTCTAAATCTCTATCTACTTGGAGCATTACTTTAAGTGTTGGTTCATCATCACTGTCTGGTGGCAGCCCTTCCCACTCAGTGCACCAGCCACTGATGTAGAGGCTGCAGTGTTGTGCTTACTTTCTTGATCTTTGGGTGACCTATCTTTCTTTCTTTACACCCAAAATTAGCCAGTTAAGACACAAGAGATTTCTGAGCAGGGTGAAAAAAGTATTTAAAGCTTTGTAGTTAGAAACTGTACAGAGCAACTAAAATGTGTGTGCAACTCAGTCAGCTGCAAGCTCTGCCCCATAACAGAGATTTTTTTAGTTACTAGGTTACTAGATTTATGAAGATATAAGAAGGCATGTGCCCATCTAGAATGACTCCCACAACTGTGTGGCCATAATAATTTAGTGCCGGTGTAACCCCCCTGCAACTGGGGGTTCCCAAAAGTCTTCCAGGAGCTTGCCTGAATGCTCCAAGTCTGGGCAGTGTTCGGTGTCTGAGCTGTTTAAATGTGGTTCCAAGTGAGTGCTATTTGAGCCTCCACAGACTGTCTCTTTAAGAGCTGTCTGCTTGCAGACTTAATTAGTTTGTATGGGGGGACTGTGTATTTAATGCTCAAATCCCACCTGAGCTGCTGTCAATTCGCTCCATCTCTGCCGTCGCTACATGTGCAGAGGGAGCCTTGTTGAAAGATATAACTGTTTGCCAGAAATCATTTAGAGTGACTGAGAAAATGTAGTTTGTCTAACCTGTCTTCATTTCAGCACAAACTGTTTCAGTGTAGCTCTTTCATTTTGGTCCTGAATTGCTGACTTGGACCAATCAGGATGATAGGGAGACCTTAAGATGGAGCCTGTGGACAAAACAGAACTTGGACTCTCAATTTTGAGCCAGCCACAAGGGGATTGTATGGGCAGTGACTCTGAGAAATGTAGTTTTGACCGTGGCGCCTTTTTTCACCAACAGAGGGAGTCTTATTGTGAGTGACAGCCGAACCAGCCAACAGAATGGTGTGGAGCTAAAGGAAATGCCCTGCTGTTACTGGGAAGCTCAGATCAGTTGTGACAGTGAAGAGAGAAGGAGCTCTGTGCTTCTGCGGTGTATAGCATCGCACAGGAAGCGGGTGTGAGACCTTGAGGTTCGGCCTGCAGCCATTGTAAGTGCCAGTTCAGACTGAATCCGATTTGTGAGGAGAAAGAAGGAAGTCTGTAGAGTGGAAACCAGGCTCACCCTGTAGAAGACTGGAGAAATTGCTGAATCACGCTCAGTCTATCAGGAACTGAAGCTGCTGTGTGTGCTCCCGGGTATTTTACAGTAATTGCGATCGGGATCTAGGAGCAGCCTACCTGGTATAGTACTTTCCTTTTACATAAGAATATGCGTAGTGCTTGTGGGGAATCACTATTTCCAATCCCCTGTGCTGTGTGTTGAAGCTGGAAGCAAACCCCAGCTTGTCTCGGACTAAATCCGTTTGATATCTACTGCAGTGGGGTCCAGTCACAAGGACCTTGTCTCCATGCCCTGTTGTTCTGGCAACCCAGAAGAACATCCACCATCCGGTTCTCAGCTTGGGTATTGTGAGTACAAATCAGGGTATTCCCCTGCAGCCTGTTTTCAATTACAAGTGTGTCATCTAATTATTGTTGTTTTACTTCTTCATGGACTGAGCCATTTGGCTCCGGATTACAATTGGGTGTTGTGCATATATTTTCTTCTACAGGGGCCCTTTCCATCTGCACCTGCTGCAGCCCAGACAACGGACCTGGCTAGCCCCCCCCCAACCTGGGTACCCAGAGTGTGACTTTTCAGACCCTGTATGTGTGCACAGTACTGTGATTTAATTCTGCCAATTAATCTGATCTCCCCCTCCCGTGTTTTATTCCCCCTAAATAAACCAGATTTGATGTTGTTAAACTTTAAACTGTCTGAAGTGTCAGTACCTACATATCAAGCATTGTATTGGTTTGTGTATATTGATTAACCTTATTTTACAGGGGATCCCCAGAGATGAACCTCAGAATCAGTCTCGAGGGTAAGTGAAACTTCATGAATGAACAGTGTGTACATGTGGGGTATTGGGACTGTAACTTCTGCGCATTGTGTGAGCCACTAGAGGGAATAAAAGGGGGTCTCAGTGTCCCAGAGGGCTGTGACCAAGCTAGTCTAACCACTACAAACCCTGACCTCTGGGTGGAGGGACCTGCCATAGAACCTAGGCCCCTCAACCTGTCAGTAGTCAAGCAGGCAGGGGTAGTAGCCCTTGGGATAGTGCCACCTGGGGGTTACATCTTGGAGGCTCACCGCTGGGATTTTGTGTCTTTTAGTGGCCACATTTATGAACCACTGTTAAAAAAAACAAATGGGTACCCCGACAGAAGTGGCTGTGCTCCGGTTGATGGAGTGGTGTACTGGGGAGGAGATCAACCCCCAAAATGCTACGCTTGTCCTGGACATCCCCCTGGGTATCATTACGGACACTGTACAGGGAGTACTTTCCAAGGTGGAAGGTTTACAAAACCCTGTGGTGGTGGGTCGACATGCTGATCTGCTCACCCACACTTTCATGGCCCTAGTAGAGTATAAGGACCCCATAGATAGCTCCAAAGTGCCACAGACTATTACCCCAGAGGGAGCCCTCACTGCCTGAGAGTAAACTGAGGAGGATTTAAAGAAACTATTATTGCCACCTGAGAACGTTCCTCCTCCCTCCTCCACCACCACCACCCTCTCCCCCTCAAGCACCCGTTATTGCCCCTCCTTCTGTGCCAGTGCTAGCCCCTATGTCTGTACCTGCCAATAGTCATGACTCTTACCGCAGGTTGAAAATTTTCTCCGGCACCCTCCCCACCCCACAAGGGGAGGATGACTTGGAGACCTGGATAGACTATGTTGCCCCTCAAGTGCTAGAATGGCAATGCTCGGAAGCAGAAAAGCGAAAGAGGTTAAGTGAGAGCCTCCGAGCTCCTGCCCTGGCTACCATCTGTGCCAAACGGCCAGTAACCCTGAAGCGACTGCACAGGACTCTCTTGAGGCCTTGGAGAATGTGTATGGGAGCCCAGATTCCGATGAGGACCTGTGGTGGAGAGTAAGAATGCACAGTACCAAGGGAGTTGTTGTCTGTGTATGTACCTCAGCTGGAAAAATTGTTGCAAGAATGCCTCAGAAAGAGTAGTTTGCCAGTGATTGAATTGGACCGAACCAGGCTGGACAGGATCCTTAAGTCTGCCCCTTCTCAGAACTGCTGTTGCTTCAGTTCGCCTGGCCAATCGACTGGAATCCCCACCCTCCTATGATGAGCTAATGAAAGAAATTCGAGGGGTTGAGAAAAGGCAACCCCAGGAGGACTTACCAATAGCTGCTGCTACGACCAGTGACTGAGGGTGACCGTCAAGTGAAGTTCAGGGGCAGAGATTGGCAGTTAATGAGTGTTCTGAGAAGGAAAAGGTGTGCCACCATGGGGTAAACTGCTGAGAGAGTTCAGGAAATAAAACAGTCTCTTTATGAAGACCGCTCCTGCAAGTACAGGCCCCGACCCTCATCCGACTGTATCTGCTAGGGAGGTGGGGGTACCCACCCATACATCTCCTGCTGACAACAGCTCAAAACTCGATGCCTTGACCATGGAAGTGGGGAAATTGATGCGATGTCTCCAAATGCTTATCATGCCGCAGACAGAGATGACACCAAGGTTTTCTGTTGGAAGTACCCCAGCCCCGGCTCCCAGTGTGATGCCTTGGCCAGCTCAATCTCCAGAAGGTATGTTTTGCTATAATTGTGGGAAGGATGGGCACATGAAGAGAGAACAGGTCCCCAAAAGACACAGACAAAGTTGTATACAGGCTACAAGGAGAGCTTCGGAAGACAAATCAGTGGTTGAGAGGTACACAAAATGATCGCAGTGAGGATACTAAAAATGCTGACTCACATCCCTTTGTGGCAAGGTCAGTTGCCCAGGCCTCCGCTACTGTATCTCCAGACTGGTCCAGAATAGTGGGTCCCTCCATGGAGACCACTGTAAAGGTGAATGGAGTGTCTACAAGAGCTGTATTAGACAGTGGCTC
The DNA here is from genome assembly GCA_016271365.2 of Neoceratodus forsteri. NCBI lineage: Eukaryota > Metazoa > Chordata > Ceratodontiformes > Ceratodontidae > Neoceratodus > Neoceratodus forsteri. Next base: position 896,281,771 of record CM028134.1, read on the forward strand.
CCAAGTGACAATTATGTTCCAAGACTGGTATCAGAAGCATTTGTCTGATGTGCCCTTGCAACCGTTGGAGGGGCTGCATGTCTGGGGGTTAAGTGAGAAGGCCTACCCTTACTCTGGGTATATCTGAATTTGGCTGTCTTTTCCCACCTCCGTGGCTGGAGTGGCAGAGCAAGTAGAGACCCTGGCCTTAGTGTGTCCCCCTACTGGACTGTATGATGGGGTTCCTCTACTAATTGGGACGAATGTACATATGTTAGGATGGTTGGCGCAGTTGTGTTATGAAAAACAGGGGTCAAGGACTAGTAGAGCTTTAGGAATTCCGGCCTTGATCAAGAAGGCCTATGAGGCACAGAAAGATGCTGAAAAAGTGGAACCAGAGGAACCAGTGGGAATTGTCTGGAAGAAGGATCCCGAGTCTCTGATCCTGGTGCCAAATGCCCAGTGTACCCTACAGGGGGAAGTCCGTATCAGAAAGGATGTCAAGAATAAAATCCTTATGCTGGATGCACCAGGCGATGGGAAACTGCCTGAAGGACTGCTGGTCAAGCCAAGTATTTTGCCTGCCAGAGCCCATGCTTATGCCAAAAGGGTAATGGTCCAAGTTCATAATGTGTCTGATAGAGAGATTCGAGTAAATAGAGGTTGCACCCTGGCTAATGTACATTGTGCAGATACTGCATTGCTACCCAGTAACAAGTGTTCGGGGGAAAATGACAGAGTGATGACCGACTTGTTTGATTTTGGGGACTCCCTGTTGCCAGCTGAATGGAAGATGAGAATCAGTAGAAAGCTTGCCCAGAGAGACCAGGTGTTTTCTTTAAAGGAATGGGATGCAGGATGTGTGCAAGGAGCTGAGCACCACATCTGGCTGCATGATGAAAGGCCATTTCATGAGAGGTCTCAATGCCTGGCCCCTGCTGACATAGATGATGTGAGACGGCATCTGCAAGAGATGCTAGCTGCTGGTGTAATACAAAAATCCAGAAGCCCCTGTGCTTCCCCCATCGTGGTAGTGAGAAAAAAGAATGGGACAGTAAGGATGTGTGTGGATTATCGCACTTTAAACTGGCGGACTATCCCTTATCAGTATACAATGGCCCACATTCAGGATGCTTTAGACTGCCTAAATGGTAGCAAGTGGTTCTCTGTGCTGGATCTTCATGATGGGTACTCAGATCCGATGGCCCCAGAAGACCATGAAGACAGCCTTTATCTGTCGCTTGGCTCCTATGAATTCATGAGGATGCCTCAAGGATTTCAAGCGCCCCAGCCACTACGACTGATGGAGCGTGCAGTGGGGACATGAACTTATTAGAGTGCCTGGTCCAGGATAATGTTACTGTGTTTGGCAGCTCACTGGAGGAACATGAGAGCAGATTATTCAAGGTGTTGGACGACTGGAAGACATTGGCCTGAAATTGTCCATCGATAAATGTCAGTTCTTCCAAACCTCTGTAAAGTATGTGGAGCATATAGTCTCCACCGAGGGGATAGAGACTGACCCAAGTAAAGTTGAGGCCTTGACCACCTGGCCACAGCCCCACAATCTAAAAGAACTGCAAAGATTCCTGGGATTCTGTGGCTACAACCGTTTCAAGGACAATTCAAGAGTGATCCGTCCTTTACTTACTCTTACTCAAGGTTACCCTCCTACCCACAAAAAATACAAGAGGTCAACTCCCCCTGGGACTGAGACAGTGTATTTCCGTCCTAATGAAGTTTTTGGGGCACGATGGACACCTGACTGTGAAGCTGCTTTTCATGAGATTATATATCAACTTACCCACGCTCCTGTCCTGGCCTATGCAGATCCAGTAAAACACTATGTCCTACACACTGATGCTAGTTTGCAAGGTTTGGGGGCTGTGTTGTACCAGGAGCAGGAGAGAATGGCCTGAGACAGTGGCCTTTGCCAGCAGAAGCCCTGACCCTTCCGAAAGAACTATCCTAAATATAAGTTAGAGTTCTAGCTTTGAAGTGGGCCATTGCTGACCAATTCCACAGTACTTGTATGGGGCTAAGATACTAGTAAAACTGACAATAATCCTTTGACCTATGTGCAGACTTCAGCTAAGTTGGATGCTACTGGCCATAGGGTGGCTCTCTGCATTATCTACGTACCACTATGCTGTTGAATACAGAGCGGGCCTGAACCACATAGATGCTGATGCTCTCTCCCGGAGGCCTGTTTCTCAAAATGACTGGGTCAGACTGTCAGTACGTGATATTCGAGCACTCTGCCAGAAGTTTGACTGAGAGGAGCAAGTGGTCCCAGACACAGTGAACAGTATGGTAGATTGTTTGGGACCCTCTGAGAATTGCATACCTGCTGCTTATTGCCACTTTTCCACAATAGACATTGGTGCTCTGCCTCAGCTGGACAATGACAGTATTCAGCGGGCTCAATCCCGAGATCCCATGATCAAATCAGCTCTAGAAGCCCTCTATGCAGGAAAGCTGTATCCAAGTTACGCCCACTGATTTGAGAAATGCATTGTTATACAAGGAAGGTCCTAAGCTGAAACTGATTAATAGACTGTTATACAGAGAAACAGTAGACAGGGGACAAATAGATAAACAACAGCTAGTTTTGCCTACTGCCTTTCGAGACTTGGTGCTGAGGTCCCTACACAACCACATGGGGCACCTTGACATAGACAGAACACTTGACTTGGTAAGATCCAGATTCTATTGGCCTAAGATGGGCTGATGTTGAACAACGCATCCAAACTTGTAGTCACTGTCTACAGAGGAAAGCTTTGCCCCAGAGGGCTGCTTCCTAGTTAACATCACCACCAGCACCCCATGGAGCTGGTCTATATTGACTTTCTGAGTCTGGAGCCAGATCAAAAAATATCAGTAATGTGCTGGTGATCACTGACCATTTTACAAGATATGCCCAAGCTTTCCCCACCAAGGACCAGAAGGCATCCACTGTGGCCAAAGTACTTATAGAAAACTTTTTTGTTCACTATGGGGCACCACAAAGAATCCATTCTGATCAAGGGAGGGACTTTGAGAGTCATCTGATCAAAGAGATGCTTTCTCTGTGGGGAGTGCGAAAGTCCAGAACCACCCCTTACCACCTCCAGGGGGACCCACAGCCTAAATGGTTCAACCGCACTTTGCTATATATGCTAGACACCCTTCACCCAAAGGATAAGCCTAGATGGAGACAACAAATTAGCACCCTGGTACATGCCTACAATTGCACAAAAAGTGATGCCGCTGGGTTCTTCCCCTATCGCCTGATGTTTGGAAGAGAAGCCCGACTATCGGTAGATGTTTGTTTTGGAGTTTCTCCTGATGGGGTTCAAGTTGTTAACCATTTACAGTATGTGCAAAAGTTAAAGGCCCAACTAAATCATGCATACCAACTGGCTCAACCCATGGCTGCCAAAAGAAATCTGGCCAACAAGGAAAGGTATGATAAAAAAGTGAAAGCACTGGAACTCCAGGAGGGAGATCGGGTGTTGCTAAGAAATCTGGGACTGCATGGCAAACACAAGATTGCTGATAGGTGGCACCATCTCCCCACATTGTGGTAGGCAAACTAAATGATCTGCCTGTACAAGTAAGGCCGAGAATAACTCAAAAGATGTGAAAACAATGCATAGAAATCATTTACTGCTCACTGGACAAATCTTGATTGAGTCTGAGCCCCAGAAAATGCCCTCTGGACCAGTGACTAGAGCTGCTGCTAAGCAAAATCAAGAAAGCTTGCACCTACAGAAGCTGAGTTAAAGTGTTCCCTCCACAAGTCCCAGATGAACATGACTGTCAGTCCATGTCAGAGGAAAGTGAGTGTGGCTTTGAATACTACCCTTCTTACGAACTGAGTCAATTGTTTCGGGGCAATCCCCTAGTCAATCCTGGAGATGAAGCTGGGCCTTCTGGACTGTCTAAGCCCCCAGCTTTGTCCCTGGAGCCACTGCTCCCAGAAAGTGAAGTGCAAAGCATCAAGTCAGATGATATGGAATCATTGTGTATGGTTGAACTGTTTGAGCTTTCAGAGGAGGAAAATGATGGACTGGGACAAACTGGTGATATACCAGAACAAGAAGAGTATTTTGAGTGCCCTGACGGTCCACTGCCAGTGTCCGAAAGCTCTCCATGTGAGCCAAGTGTTGTGGACTCAGAGATTGTAACTCCTGGAGCTGAAAGTGCCCCAAGTTCTAGCCTCTCTACCCCAGTGGAGACTCCCCTGACAAGTGAGAACAATGCTGAAAATGAGGCTCAGAGTGCAGAGACTGGTCGAGCTGTAAAGCCTGTGGTGCACCTCAGCTATGATTCTCCTGGGAGGCCTGTGGACTTGCCTCTCAATGTTGTCCATAAAGGAGTGTATGTGTCCCCAAGCTCATTGCCCAAACTGAGCATAAGTGCTAACTCCAAGTTAATTGTGTTGCCCTCTAGGTATGGTGCCCCTGCCCCATCCAGCCCCAAGATAGCTGATAGGAAGGCCCCCTCTTCAGGTTTCATGTACAGAGGTAATAACCTGAGTTATGGTACAATGTGTGTATAATACTGCGTAAAAAGTGATGTACTGAAAAGTTTCAGAAATGTTTCTGGTAAGGTGATATGTTAACTGATGATTACATATATAAGCCTAATGTGATATTGATGTAAATATATATGGTTATATTGAAATTTATGGGGGTACTTACTTGATGTGGACGTCAAGTTTTTCCAGGCCAGGAAGGATGTAACCCCCCTGCAACTGGGGGTTCCCAAAAGTCTTCCAGGAGCTTGCCTGAATGCTCCAAGTCTGGGCGGTGTTCAGCGTCTGAGTTGTTAAAATGTGGTTCCAAGTGAGTGCTATTTGAGCCTCCACGTACTGTCTCTTTAAGAGCTGTCTGCTTGCAGAATTAATTAGTTTGTATGGGGGGACTGTGTATTTAATGCTCGAATCCCACCCGAGCTGTTGTCAATTGCCCGCCTCTGCGTTGCCACATGTCAGAGGGAGCCTTGTTGAAAGATATAACTGTTTGCCAGAAATCATTTAGAGTGACTGAGAAAATGTAGTTTGTCTAACCTGTCTTCATTTCAGCACAAACTGTTTCAGTGTAGCTCTTTCATTTTGGTCCTGAATTGCTGACTTGGACCAATCAGGATGATAGGGAGACCTTAAGATGGAGCCTGTGGACGAATTGGAACTTGGACTCTCAATTTTGAGCTAGCCACAAGGGATTGTATGGGCAGTGACTCTGGCAAATGTAGTTTTGACCTTGGCGCCTTTTCACCAACAGAGGAGTCTTATCGTGAGTGACAGCCAAACCAGCCAACAGAATGGTGTGGAGCTAAAGGAAATGCCCTACTCTGTTACTGGAAGCTCAGATCAGTTGTGACAGTGAAGAGAAGGGCTCTGTGCTTCTGCGGTGTATAGTTTTGCATGGAAACGTGATGCAGAGGCACTGAGGTTGAGCCTGCAGCCGTTATAGTGCCAGTTCAGACTGAATCTGATTTGTGAGAAGAAAGAAGGAAGTCTAAAGAGTGGAAACTAGGCTCACCCTGTAGAAGACTGGAGAAATTGCTAAGTCGCGCTCAGTCTGTCAGGCACTGAAGCTGCTGTGTGTGCTCCCGGGTATTTTGCAGTAATTGCAATTGGGATCTAGGAGCAGCCTAACTGGTATAGTACTGTCCTTTTACATATGAATGTGCATAGTGCTTGTGGGGAATCATTATTTCCAATCCCCTGTGCTGTGTGCTGTGTGCTGTGTGTTGAAGCTGGAAGCAAACCCCAGCTTGTCTTGGACTAAATCCGTTTGCTATCTACTGCAGTGGGGTCCAGTCACAAGGACTTTGTCTCCATGCCCTGTTGTTCTGGTAACCCAGAAGAACATCTACCATCTGGTTCTCAGCTTGGGTATTGTGAGTACAAATTAGGGTATTCCCCTGCAGCCTGTTTTCAATTACAAGTGTGTCATCTAATTATTGTTGTTTCACTTCTTCATGGACTGAGCCATCCAGGTCCGGATTACAATTGGGTGTTGTGCATATATTTTCTTCTACAGGGCCCTTTCCATCCACCTGCCGCCAGCCGGGCAATGGACCTGGCTACCCCCAACCTGGGTACCCAAGTGTGACTTTTCAGACCCTGTATGTGTGCACAGTACTGTGATTTAATTCTGCCAGTTAACCTGATCTCCCCCTCCTGTGTTTTATTCCCCCTAAATAAACCAGATTTGATGTTGTTAAACTTTAAACTGTCTGAAGTGTCAGTACCTACATATCAAGCATTGTATTGGTTTGTGTATGTTGATTAACCTTATTTTACAGGGGGTCCCCAGAGACGAACCTCAGAATCAGTCTCGAGGGTAAGTGGTACTTCATGAATGAACAGTGTGTACATGTGGGGCATTGGGACTGTAACTTCTATGCATTGTGTGAGCCACTAGAGGGAATAAAAGGGGGTCTCAGTGCCCCAGAGGGCTGTGACCAATCTAGTCTAACCACTACAAACCCTGACCTCTGGGTGGAGGCACCCACCATAGAACCTAGACCTCTCAACCTGTCAGTAGTCAAGCAGGCAGGGGTAGTAGCCCTAGGAATAGCGCCACCTGGGGGTTACACCTGTTTGCCAGGTAACATGTTTGTCTAACTGATATTTAAAAGTTACAAATCCGCTGACTTCTACAACTTCTCATGGCAGTTTATTCACGGCCTTATGCCCTTATATTAAAGCAATGTTCTCTTTATTAGTAGAAGTCTTTGAAACCAAAAGTTGTCGACAATGGCTCCTAGTATACTTTCCTTTCTGCTAGCTTAATTCTTCACTGAGACAGTAAGTCTGAGCTCTGTAAAATCTTACACAGCATCAATGAGTCCCCTAGATCTTCTACTTTCAAGACTAACCAAGCCAGTTTTCAATAATCTATAATGAAAAGGTAGATGACTAACATTAGGTATCATCTTTGTAGCTCTATGTTGAACCCGTTCTAACAACTTTATACCTTGTTTAACAGGTGGGTTCCAAAATGGGGAGCAGAATTCTAGCTGGGGCCTAATATAAGTGCAATATAACTAGATTATGAACTGTTCTGATTTATTCACAAAGCACCTTTTTATATTGTTAAGTAACATATTTGCACTTTGGGTAATCGTTTTACAGTGGTCTGAGGCTGACAGAGTATCATTAATTGTTACCCTAAGGTCTCTTTCCTTTGTTGAAGTTTTTATGGGTGTATTATTTAGCAGATAAGCGTATTTTGGATTATTTCTTCCTAAGTGGATCACTACACATATATCGATGTTAAGCAGCATTTTGTTATCAATTGTCCATTGTTCGACACGTTTAAGATCTTTGGATAAAGATAAATGTTCTTCAAAAGTATGCACTTCACCACCCAACTTAGTGTCGTTGACAAACTTGATAAGAATATTATTGATATTATGGTTAATATAGTTTATAAACAGATTAAATAGGGTGGGCCCCAGAACCAACTCCTGAGGTACCCGCTGCTAACAATCCCAGTAGTGGAAAGATGATCTCTAATTCTGACATTTGGGTTCTATTAAACAGTCAGTTTTGTACCCATCTAATGAAAGTGAAACTCAGACCAAGTCTATTTAATTTATTAATCAATTCATAATGTGGCACCTTGTCAAACGTCTTACAGAAGTCAAGCAATATAGCATCCACGGAATTTTACTGTCAGACCCCACCTTACTGTAAAAAGTAATCAAGTTTGTATTACAGGAGCATCCTACAGTAAATCCATGTTGGTAGGCATCTGTGAAACCTAATGAATCCAACTCTTCCTCAGTTTTATTTTAACCAAGCGTTCCATAGTTTTGCACAAAATGGATGTTAAACTAACGGGACGATAATTTGATACGTTGGTTCTGGAGCCCTTTGGCGGTACCTCACTTGTAGATCTAGAATTATTGAATATTAAAGATAGAGGGACAAGAAGACTAGATGACAGTGTGACTATAAACCTCAGATTTATGTTATCTGGGCCTGGGGATGAGTTAATATTTAATTTTTTAAAGCTGACATTATTTCTTCTGAAGAAAACATAATAACTTTTAAAGGTGGTTATCTGAAAGACATTGGTAATTTATATTGAGGTTGTAAATGAAACAGAAATACTTATTAAAGACATTGGGTTGCTCGAAGTTATCTGAAATTGTATTACTGTTTTTCAACGAATATTTCCATATCATCTGTTTCCATGTTGCATTGACATAGGAATATAAAGCTTCACTATTGTCTGTGGTGTGTGCTGTTTTGAACTTAATTTTGTATTTCTCCACACGTATTTGTTTCTTTAAGTTTTTAGTGAAGTTTTGTATTTACTGCAATTTTCTGAGTATTTTTTAAAGTTTTTATGAGATCTTTCTTTAGACTGGATCTGTTTTTTGAAATTGAAGAGCGGTATTGGTCCAAGATAGTTATTGAGTACCAGTTGTTTTAAGTTCTGAAATAATTAATGGTTCTTCCTTGACTGAGTCTGTCCATTTCCATTTGAGGGTTAAAGTGTAAGAGTCCTCAGACACTGTGATTAGATCAGACACTCCTAAATGACAGTCAGGCTGGAGTGTTTCTGTGGACAAGGAGAATTCTTTAAAAAGTAGGAATCCATAAAATTCTGGGTTGATGGCAGTTAAAAGCATGAGACCAATTCTGGGCAAAAATATACTGGTGCACAGTAGTTGAATGAACTGTTGGAATATTCTTGCATCTATGGGTTCGTGAGCATTATTGGTTTTATGTGATGATTTCTCAGAAACATAGAAACACTGAAAATGACACAAGATAAAGGTTTATTGGCCAATCTAGCCTGCTTATTTATTTATTTATTTATTTATTTGTACATGGAATACCGTTGAGCTATGTGCTCATTTAGAAGGCCTCAGTCTCAACCCCCCCAATGAAATAATATCATATCTCTTTAATTCTACCAATGCAATGATCATCAGGAGGCTTGCATCTTTCCTAGAAACACTCCACATTTAAAATATAAACTCTAAAAGAACACACTTAGTAGTGTTCACCACTCCGTTTTAGAGATTATAGACTACTGGACAAAGGAACAATAGAATTGACAGTGTTATCCTCCTCTGACTGTTTACAATTCTATAAAGGTTTCTAGATGGAGGGTTAGATATTTCCACTACCCCTAATCTACAGAAATGGAAGGAGTTAGTTAGAGTTATATAAGCTATTTCCCTGGTCTATTTTAAAGCTATGGATTTATTTGATCTAATATTACCTCTACAACTTTTTATTTTAAATTTGTTACACTGTCTTTTACTCAATTGTTATTTATATATGATGTCAATATGTTATTTTATATGTTAACATGTTTTATCGTTGTAATGACTTTGTGTCGAACAATAAACTTGAATTAAATGTGCTTATTTGCAAAGGTTCCATGTCAAAATAGATTTATATGCAAGCAGCAAATGAGCATTTGTCCATACATTCAATTACTTAGGTTACAGGTGGTTCAGGTGAGCATATGTCAGAGCAATAGTAAAACAAATGTACAATACAGAACATGGTTTTAACAAATCAGTAGATTACAATCTATACCATTAGGTTAGGTAGGAGGAGGAAGGACAGTGGAGGAGGGAGACAGAGTATAAGGGGTCTAAGGAGCTGAAAGGGGGATGGGTAGAACAGGATAGGCCAGGCTGAGGTTAGAGGTTAAGATAGACATCTGCACATCTGCCCAGTCATGGGACTGTGCCCCTGTCAGTCCTTATTTCTTCGCCTCCCTCCCCAAGTGCCCCATATGCACTTTTCTCATGTGCTTGTCCTGCCCCCTTTGAATCGCCCTGACTGACACAGTACAGATGACCTCTTTTGAAGTTTTTTTCCAGTCTATCACCACTCTTTCAATAAAAAAGTATTTCCTAGCATCTTTTTTGATCTTCCACCTTACCAGTTTCGAGGAGTTTTCCCTAGTACTCTTGTCACCACGTATTATGAACAACTCAATGCTGTCCACCTTGTTTATCCCATGAAGGTCTTTGAACGTCTCAATTATGTCTCATTTTCCTCCTTTCCACCTTGTACATATTGAGATCCCCCAGCACTCATCAAAAACTCTATGTTGCTTCTGTATCATTTTGCATTGCTTCTAGCATATCTCTGTCCTTCTTTAAGTGCGGCTCCAAAACTGCACATAGTACTCCAGGTGCAGTCGAACCAGGGATCTGCACAGGGGCAGTATTACCTCCATCTTTCTGCAAGTGATCCCTCTGATGCATCCCACCATCAGATTCACCTTTCTCACAGCCCTATTACATTGTGCCCACACCTTCAAGTGCTCCATTCTTAGCACCTCTAGGTCCCTTTCCTCTGTTGTTTTCCCCACTGCTGCTTCATCCATCTTATATTACATTATTGGGTTCCTGGCCCATATACAGACTACCTTGCACTTTGTTGCATTAAATTTCAGCTACGCCCTCGACCACCTCTCCAGTGTTTCTAGATCCTTCTTTTTGGCCCTTACCCCTTCCTTGGTGTCCTTTCTACCACAGATCTTGGTGTAGTCTGCAAAGAGGCATATCTTACCTTGGACTCCTGCCCTTTGTCACATGTAAATATGTTAAAGTTTATGTGAGATGAAATCTACAGAACTTAAATGGTCAGCATCATTCCTTAAATATTGTAAAACTGTGCCTGTCTGATGTTTTTCATGAAAATCCACTATTTCATACCATTTTTAGCCATTTGTTGTGCACTCTGCCTTAGCCACACTGTTAGATGCTGGGACTTACTGTTCCCTGTGGTAATCAGCATATCTCCACCCTGGTGATATAATTTGGGGGTGGTATTCTCTTTCAGTTATGAAGAAACTAGGGAGATTGTCACATTGCTGAGGTCTGTAAAGACTTTTTTTTTCTCTTGCTCTGTGCCCGTTGCAAGAAACTGAAAGGCAATCAGCTGTTTGACTGTGACTTTGTCATGCTCAATGCCAATAATGCACAAAAATAGTTTCAATGGATCATTGTAGCCTGTGCAGAAGTAAAGGAAAGTAGCACAATGCTGTAGGGTTTGCAGACTCTAACTTTCTGTTGTAGTGAAAGGTATGAGTCCTATTGTCATGTTAATGGCGGCTGTGCTCATTCACACCAGTCATTCAATAAAGGTGATTTCTCAGGATGGCACTAAAACAATCATCCTATCAACCTGTAAATGGGAATGGGAGAAGTAATGCTGTTTTGAAACCATAGTAAGAGTTTCTATGCACTAGCCAGCACAGTGTTTTCTCCCTGCCAGGTTTTTACATGACCTAAATTCAAGCTCAGCTGTTTTGTACTCCCCATTCAAATGAACTTTTTACCAATGCTAACACATCCATCCCTAATAGGAATTAACACAGATAAGGCCTCTATTAAAACCTATTGAAAAGCAGACACTAACCAACAGTAATGAAGTTATCAACATTACCATACTATTAGTAATACAACTTAACAGGCACTGTGAAGCAGCACTACAAATGACATCAGCAGCCTGGAGGCATACTAACTCAGTAACCAGCAACCTTACAGAAATGACCACACGAAAAGGGCACTAAACAAGCATTTGTCAATGCCGAATGTTTGCTTGCTGGCATTGGCATTGGTAGTGTAGAAGTTACAGAGCTGCATAATAGAAATGGCAGTGAAGTATTGAACTGAAGCCAACCCCACCACCACCCTGCAGAGAGTGACAGGCATTGGGGTGTGCCTTTGGGTCGTCAGGCATAACGGCCATGCCATTTCACCACACCCTACCCTGCAGACACTGACAAGAGTCACGGTGTGCCTTGGGGTCTTTGGCCCTTATGCGCACCCCATTCCATCAAGAAATACAGTGAGATGGGTGCGGTATAGGAGAATGGGGTGAACTTTGGGGCCGAAGAGTCCAGGGCATACCTTGATGCCTCTCACTGGCTGCAGGATGTGGAATGGTATGAGCATTACAGGCAAGAATCCCAAGTCACACCCCTGATGCCTGTCATTCTCTACAGGTGGGGCATTATGGTTGGAAACCCTAACACCTCAGGCATTCATTGGTATTTTCACTCCAAATTTTCAACATGGTTTTTTGTGACCCCCACCTCATGAACAGTGGCAATATCAGTTTGTTAGCCGAAAGCTGCTTATGCACAGCAACTACGGCATTTAGCACCACAGGTACAAAAACACATTCCGAACAGTATGTGAAAAATGACAGCTGTACTGTTCATGAGGAGGTGTAAAAAATGGCAATGTTGCAAATCTGCAGTCAAAATATTAAAAAAACTGGTGAAGTCACGAGCGTGCATAGAAACTGTGCAACGCACACCCATAATGTAATTAGGTTGGGGATTTTTTACAGCAGATTGTCAACACAGGCATTTTGGGACCTCCGATCATGAACAGTCACTGTGATTTTCTTTATCTGTCCCACAACGACCACGCATCTCTGCGCTGAAAGTGTGAAAACACATTTCGGCCATGTTGTGAAAAATGACAGCTGTACTGTTCATAAGGAAGTGTGGAAAAATGCCACTGGTGAAAATCTGGACTGAAAATATTACAAAGTCATGAACTTACGAGGGTGCATGGAAACTGCACAATGCTCACTCGTAACGCAGTCATTTTATGGACTTTTGTCACCAAATTTTCAACATAGCCATTTTAAGACCTCTGCTTATGAACAGTGTAACTGTGATTTCCTTAATCTGTCCCAAACATTGCTTTTGCACACCGACTGCACCATTGCGCGCTACATGTGTGGAAACACATTTGGGCGACATGTGAAAATGGCAGCTGTACTGTTCATAAGGAAGTGTAATAAAATGGCAATGTGGAAAATCTGGAGGAAAATATGGAAAATTCGCGAACTTACAAGCGGTAGAACTATGAATACACTGTGAAACAGTCATTTTAGAATTTTTCACCAAATTTTCAACATATTTATTTTAAGACCTCTGCTCATGAACAGTGTCACTGTGATTTTCTTAATGTGTCCATACATTGATTTTCCACACCAACTGTGCCATTGTACTACAGCAGAAAACGTTTTGGGCAAGATGTGAAAATGACAGTTGTACTGCTCATAAGGAAGTGTAATAAAATGGCAATGTTGAAAATCTGGAGTGAAAATATTGAAAATTTGCAAACTTGTAGTGCATAGGAACTCGCAACAGCGCTCGTAAAACAGTCATTTTAGGAATTTTTTCACAAATTTTCAACATTGCCATTTAAGACCTCTGCTCATTAACAGTGTCACTGTGATTTTCTTAATGTGTCCCATACATTGATTTCAAGACACCAACCGCGCCATTGTGCGCTACATGGGTGGAAACACGCTTTTGGGCAAGATGTGAAAAATGACAGCTGTACTGCTCATAAGGAGGTGTGGTAAAATGGCAATGTTGAAAATCTGGAGTGAAAATATTGAAAATTCACGAACTTACGAGCGTGCATAGGAACTGCGCAACGCACACTCATAAAAGAGTCATTTTTAGGAATTTTTCCACCAAATTTTCAACATAGGCTTTTTGAGAGCCCACCTTATGAACAGTAGCAGTGTTGTTTCTTTACTCAGTTCTGAAAGGTGATTTTACGCAGTGACTGCAAAATCACCCTTCGAGCCCGATGAACGCCATGACAGTGAGAGCATTCATGAGAAGGGGTCCCAAAAACCCCATGTTGAAAATTTAGTACAAAAATTCCAAAAATGGCTGAGATATGCAGCAAAGTTGAAAAACCCTATTCATTACATTATACAGCTTACGGCATTTCCTCAGTTACGTAGTCGGCTTTGAAGAGTGCAGGCGTGTTCCTGGTCCACTGAAGATTGCTTTTTCGAGTCCGGAGGTAAGTATGGGGTGAGAGGAGGTGTGGGGAGGCAGGGTGCACAGTGGGTGGGTGCGGGTGGGGGCAGAGACTGCGAGGGACCATTTTAACTTACAGGTTTTCTTTATCATGATGATGCGGGACGTGGGATGTTTGCCACGCTGGGGTGGGCTCCAGCATGGCACAAGGATGGCTGGTGGGGTGGGGGCGTGGAGCCAGCGGGGATTGGGCACCGCCCGTCGGCAATAGCATCTGTTGCCATGCTGGGGTGGGCTCCCAGCGTGGCACCCTGTACTAAGGAGAGATCAGTGGAGCCGGCCAGGGGGATTGGGCACCCCGTTGGCCATACAATATCTTGACCACGCTTGGGGTGGGCACCAGCGTGGCATATGTAACTCTGCTTGGGGGCGCAGCACAGCCGAGGGGATTGGGCACCCCATCGCACACAGTGTATGCGTGGGGCAAGCAAGCACGTATGGCATGCCTGTGTGTGGTGGTGTGTGGGGAGCGTGCATGAGCAGGTGATATCTTATCGCTGCTCACTGAAGCATAGCTCCCCCTTTCAACTGTACTCCACTGCATTTTGGAGCTGTCATAGACAGCTCCAGCAGTCTTTGGAGAACTGTGGCTGTGCCTGCAAACACACTGACTGAATTGGAAGAGGGCTGCCACACCTCCGAAAACTCGGATGATGGCACTATGTTTCTTGCACATGCGTGCAAGCAAACATAAGAAGTATGAATTTGTCAACATGGTTACAAAACCTGTAATACACGTAGTTTTTATAGTAATGTTTATTGAGTGGTGCCACTTGTTTTACTTCTGAAAACCATTGCACATGATCTGTCCTGAAACTGATCCATGGGGCACCCTGCTCATGGCATCCACTACCTCTGAGGGCTCTCCATTTAGAACCACCCTCGGATCCTCCCACAAAATAAATGTTTTAACCCCCCTCATTATCTTATCCCTTCCCCACAGATCGCTCAGTTTCTTTACCAGCCGCCCTCGTGTAATGGAGCTGAAGGCTTTGCTGAAATCTAGGAGGTAAAGGACATCTAATGTCAACCCGTTTCCATCACCTTTGTCACTCAATCGAAGAATTTAATCAGATTATTCTGGCATGACCTCCCACTGGTAAATCTGCACTAACTGGAATCCTGCACGCCATTGGTCTCCTGAGATCCTACAACCCTTTCCTTTATAATAGATTCCAGTAGTTTCCCTATTAAAGTACAGCTATTCAATTGTTATTGTTGTACCTGTCTGTCATTATGTGTCAGATAGGACTGAAAAATGTCATTGTTCCAGTTTATTTTCTGGTTAAGAATAAAATGAAATGAAATGAAATGAAATACTATAGATGTCATTCTGGCTGGACAACAGTTGCCTAGCTCATTTCACTCCCCACTTTTGTGTAGGGATACTGCATTCACTGTCCTCCAATCCTCTGGCACTTTTATATATCTAAATAGCAATGGAAGAGATCTGCTAGTGATCACCCTCAGATGCATCCCATCTAGTCCTAGTTCATTGACATTCACTGCCTATAGGACCTTCAGCACTCTCTCCTCTATGATGGCCTCCATGTTGGTGCCTGCTACTGATTGCCTTTGGCTTTTATGTTGCAATCAGGCATAGTGTGGGAGGGCAAGTTGGAGTGAAGACACAGAAGGTAAGAAAAGTTATTTTAAAATGTCCCATAGAGCAGTGCACTTTATTAATTAAGTACTTGGAGACACTGGACAAAGAAATAAAACAGTTCGAACTGTGCAAATCTGGAACTTCTGAATTGCTTGCACCAGTTGACAATGCAGGATGATTTGGGGCTACTATAAAAACTTCACAGGATGTTCAGATCTGCCCTAGGTGGTAAATAAACTCAAATAAGGGAGTAGTCTATTAGTATGAAAGCCTTAAGATGCAAGCAGTGCACATAGGAACAGATGACCACTCACCATATATATATAGGAATATTTATTTTTGTACACAAGCCATAAACAGTCACAATAGACCCACCATGTCAGACTGTCCTAATACCCCTTCCTCAGGATGTTAGTGATTCTAATGGCTATGTGTGTAGTCCCACCTCCACCCCACTACCCACCCACCCCACGGCTCACTCCACATTTATTAGGTAGGTTCCATAGGGCCTTGCAACATACTGCATCCATACAGGAAGTAGCGAAGAGGAAGCATAACAAAACATAACAGAAATAAAACAAATATTCAGGAGATAACAAATAGCCATCTTAAGCAGGCAGTTGATTGAGGAGGAAACAGACATGATGGGAGTGGTGCAGTGCAGTGGCTGTGACAGCAGCTGTCTTCAGGGAGACATTCTGGAGGCTGTGATACTGCCCTATCTGCAGGCACCTCTCTGGGCTGAGGGAGGAGGCTGCCTGTCTCCGAGCAGAGTTTATTTATTTATTTATTTGCTTTTGTTAACCGGGTGAGCACGCTAGACAGCCATGTGCCTATTTTCAGGTGCGACCCGGGAGAGTTACAGGTAAGACTTCATACAGGGATAATTACTTCATACAGGAGTAAATTGAGGCATTAGGAATACATAGGAAGGTAGATACATATAAATACTTTGTACACAAACAAACAGGCAATTCAGTCCAGACCGCTGGGTCCTCAGGCATCCATTGATCAGTTGAGAAACAGCGAAGAGCATGTAAGAAATACACTGGCAGTTACAGGGCTAGCTCTAGGGCAAAGTTGGCACAAAGTTCCTACTGAGAGACAAGAAACAAAGCTAAAATAACAGGCAGTTCAAGGCTGACTCTAGGACAAGGTTGGCATGGTGCATTAGAGTAGGAAGGGACAGATGGGATAGATCTCGGAGGTGAACAGTGGGAGCGGAGATCAAGTAAGGTGACTGCAGAAGGGGGGCCTGAGGCAGGTGGGAAGTCCAGGAGGCATGGCCAGTTCCAGAAGGAGAAGTGCAAGTCACTCTGAGGCCCCACCATCCAGTCAGGTTGGGGGTGGGAGGGGAGGGGTAGGGTTATATTGAGCAGGAGCAGGGGAGGAAAGGTTTCAGGAAGTTCAGAGGAGGCTTTAAAGCTAGGGTGGGAGGAGGAGGACCGAGTGAGCTCAGGTAGTGAGTTCCACAGTTTGGGGCGTAAGTGTGAGCTCAGTCCCCGCGAGGAGTGCGTGTGTTAGGAACCAGACATTCCAGAGTTGATGTGGATCATAGGTGGTAGGAAGTGGCGCCAGGTTGGGGAAGAGCCAGAGGCAGAGTGCGAGGCGGATGATGTTGTCAATGAAATTACCTATGGCGAAGGAGCGATGCTTCTCAGGGGAGCCACCCAGGCGGCCATATAGATCAGCAAACGATGGGTGAGGGAGGCGAGTGCTAAGCGCACACATTGTTGTAGGCGTGTGTCCCATTTTGAGAGGCTGGATTTGGGAACAGGTGCAAATGTTACAAGTCCGTAACAAAGTGATGGGAGGAGGATCCCCTGGCTGAGGCCAAGTGGGCGGTAGGGGTAAGGCAATTATTAGCGCGGTAGGCTAAACCAAGCTTACAATTAGTGGCCTTGCAAACATTGCGAATGTGAGAGGTGAGGTTCAACTGTGGATCTAAGGTGACGCCCAGGTACTTAGCGGAGGTTACTGTCTCAAGGGATGAGCCGTCAACCCCATGGATCAGCAGGGGGGCAGTGCAGGATTTTATTTTGTTTAAGGACCCGAACAACATGGATTGGGTTTTGTTGAGATTAAGGGTGAGCCTGTGGTTACCCAACCAGGTTTGAATACGTTCGAAGTCGAAGTTCAGATGTGAGTTTATTGTAGAGATGTCCCGGGAGCTGGCCAGGAGGACGAGATCATCAGCATACAAGGTGGTGTGACCATGGGCAGTGACGGAGAAGGTCGTTGATAAATAGAGAGAATAGGGTTGGACCGAGGACGGACCCTTGGGGACCCCGAGTGGACCGTGAGAGGTTGGAGGATGTCCGATTGAAGTAGGTGGATTGCTGACGGTTGGAGAGGTAGTTAAGAACCAGGCATGGGCGGAGGGAGAACCCAAGTGATAGGAGTTTGGAACCGAGGAGGGTGTGATCAACCCTGTCAAATGCTTTTGAAAGGTCCACAAAATGGCTCCAGTGAGGTCGCCGGTCAGCACTTGTCCTGATCAGAGAAGTGACTATGGCAAGGGCAGTGGACGTGCTATGCCCTTTCCTGAAGCCGTGCTGGGCAGGTGAGAGGATGTTATGGTCCTGGATGTATTGGGAGAGCTGAGAGGTAATGGCTTTTCTGAGGAGTTTACTTGTGGCGGACAGAATGGAAATGGGACGGTAGTTACCAGGATCTTGGGATCTCCTAGTTTGAGGACAGGAACAACCCTTGGCCACTTTCCATAGGTCGGGGATGATCCCAGTGTTAATGGAGGTGTTGAATAAATGCGAGATGGGCCTGGCAAGAGGTGGGCCCCAGTCTGAGCAGTTTCGGTTCGAGGCAGTCGTGCCCAGCGCCAGTGTGAGGAGAGGCCTAAGAGAAGCATCTGGGTCTCCTTAGGAGAAACATGCCTCATTTGGAAGAGGGCCGAGGTGAAGACCGGAGAAGGGCACCAAGGGGTGGACTGGAGGGGCTGGGAGGGGAGGGAAGCAGTTCAGAAAACAAGGAGTTGAAGGTGTTTGCGATGGTGAGCGGGTTGTTGCAGCTGACTCCACCAACCAGCAGGTCAGAGACCTGTGCTTTAGCTGACCCCCAATGGTGTTTTTAATGTTTTGCCAGAAACCTCAGGTTGCTACTGGAGGAGAGTAAGGCAGTTTACAGAACTCGCTTTGCTGGAGCGGATGGCTCTTTGCAGGAGTTTCTGAGCTGCCTGTATGTCATCAGATCATGGTTATTTAGGAGGCCTTATAGGACACCCAACACTTGTCCTAGCCTTCATGAGGAGAATTAGCCCCTTTAGCCATTGGTGACAGTGCCCGAACCCTTCTCCTCGTGAGGGGCATGCTTGTTCTGAAGGGGATAAACTTTGCGAGGAATAGATCCAAGGCCCGTGTGGGGTCGTTTGCGGTAGTGACCCCTGTCCAGTCAATAGCGAGGAGGTCGGCCAGGAAGTCATGGGTGTTAAATTTGGAGTAGTCCCTCAGTTCAATTAATTTGCTAGGGACTTTTGGCTGAGAGATGCCCCAGACACAGTAGGTAGGGGAGTGGTCAGAGATGGAATCCGGGAGGGTTCCAGAGGTCAAGATATTGGCAGGCCGGTTGGAAAGAATCCAATCAATAAGGGATCCTGAGTTCCCACGCTGAGCGAGCCTGGTTGGTTTAGTTATAACTTGGGTGAGTCACGAGGCCGAGGCAGAGCTCATACAATTTCTTGAGTTGGATCCCAACCAGTTCAGATTAAAGTCACCTATTAATAGGGTTTCGTTGGGACCCACTGTAGGGCCGATGCAGTTGGCCAGCTGAAGCAGCATCCACCCCACCCAGAGACCACCGGGTCCACAACCTGTACCTCAAAGGATGCCAGGGAAGAGGAGCGATTGGACTATGGTGGGCTCAAGGAAAGTGAGGGGGGGGTCAGCACATCCTCTAACTGGTCCTGCTTAGTAACTTCTACACTGTTTTGGAGAAATGGGAAAGCCCTACTCAGGAACCTGAGGATGGGACCAGGGAGGATGGGAGGGTCCTCCAGGATGGAGCCCCATGGAAGGGAGGCAGGGAACCCCAGAGGAGGGGAAGCTTCTCCTAGTGGGGGACTCTATTGTTTTATGAGTGAAGTTAGGGTCACCTAGCAGGGGAGAGAGGGAGGTCAAGTGCCTCCCAGGAAGAGCTGCATATAGGGATGGGAAGCAGATCCATAGGATCACTATGGAAATAGCTAGGAGGGAGAAACTGGATGTCATTGTCCACCTGGGAACCAAGGACCAGGTCAGGAGAAGTGTGGAGTTAGCCAGAGACCAGGAAGATTTCAGGAAGCTGGGGGGAAACCTGAAACAGATAGCACACGCCATCTCATTCTCGGACATGCTACCTGTCCAGGGCACAGGGGAAGCTAGGGAACTCCACATCCATACCTTCAACTCCTGGTTGAAGGATTGGTGTGGAAGGGAGGGGTTTTGGCTTCATAGGGGACTGGGGCCTGACTTGGGCAGATGCAAGCTTAAATAAGGAGGACGGCCTGCATCTGTCCAAGAAGGGGACCTTGGTCCTTTGTGAGAAGTTTAAATGCTTCAGCTGTGAGCATTTAAACTGGCCCAGGGAGGACAGCCAAGAGGGTCAGGAGGCTTAGGAACACCCCCATGTGAACATGCAGGAACATAGGCTGAATATGAGAACAGCTAAAGCAGGAAGGGAGGGGCAGGCAAGTGAAGAATGTATCACGAGTGATACGGGGGTGCAAGAGCACATAGTAAAGGAAACTGGGGTGGGGGAAGATGCTGGAGAGGGGGAACAAGAGCAGAGGGAGGGCAGACTGTAAAACATGGAAGGTCATGCTAACGAATGCCCGTAGCCTAGGAAATAAGGTTCCAGACCTGGAGGCCTTGTTGGCAGATGCTCATTTCGACATAGCAGCAATAACAGAGTTGTGGTACTCTGCTAATCATGGCTGGGAAGTCAATGTACCAGGCTATGCACTGTTCAGGAGGGACACGGAGGGTAAAAAGGGTGGGGGAGTGGCCCTGTACATCAGAGATGGTATAAAGGCTACAGAAGTTCAGGGAAGACAAGAGGAGGCCGAGGTAATGTGGGTCACCCTGGAGCCAGGGAATGGAACAGCAATATGCACAGAGGTGATCTACAGACCTCCGGATCAGAGGAAGTAAGTAGACAGGGAATTACTGGAGAACATACATGACATGGCAGCTAAAGGTGAAATCCTGCTACTGGGGGATTTCAATATGCCGGAAGTGGATTGGGCCACCCAGGTGGCTGTTTCAGCCAGAAGCACAGCCATCCTTGAATCCCTGCAGGGGGTTGGACTTGGGCAGCTGGTGTATAAGCCAACCAGGTACAAGTCAATTCTGGACCTGGTATGGACCAATGGGAACAGAGTCAAGGAAATACAGGTGGAAGGGCAGTTGGGGTCCAGTGACCACCACATGGTGTGGTTCAGCATGGAGACATGGACTCAATTAAGCCACACAAGGGCAAGAGTAATAGATTTCAGGAGGGCGTATTTCACTGAAATGGGTAGATGCATATGTAACCCCCCTGCAAATGGGAGTTCCCAAAAGACTTCCAGGAGCTTGCTTGAATGCTCCAAGCCTGAATGGTGTTTGGCATTTAAGCCATTTATCAGTGAGTGTTTTTAGAGCCTCTGGTACTGTCTCTTTAAGAGCTGTCTGCTTGCAGACATAATTAGTTTGTATGGGGGGACTGTGTGCTTCTCTGTTTGAGTACCACTCGAGCTGCTGCCAATTCACTCCATTTTGCAGTCACTAGGAGTGCAAAGGAACCTATCTGAAAGATGTAACTGTTTGCCAGAAATCATTTAGAGTAATAATGAAATTACAGTTTGTCTAACCTGTCTTTTGCAGTCAGAACTGTGACTGCCTAGTTCCCCATTCTGGTTTTGAACTGCTGAACTGGACCAATCAGTGTGGGGTAAGCTAGCTCTAAAATGGTGCCTTGGATGAATCAGAACTTGGACTCATAATCTGAGCCAGCCACAAGAGGATTGTATGGGCAGTGACTCTGGGAGATGTAGTTTAGACTTCGGAGCCTTTTTGGACCAACAGGAGCAGTCTATTGTGAGTGACAGCCAATCCAGTCAAGAACTGGGAGGAACTCAAAGGAAGTGCCCGGTTTTGTCTGTTGGAGTTTCAGTTGAGCTCTGGCAGTGAAGAAGGAAGGAGCCCTGTGCTTTTCAGTGTGCAGTTTTAGTCGGGAAACGTGTGTAAGGCCCAGAGTTCCGGTCTGCAGCTTGTGTAACTGCTTGTTAGGACTGAATCCATCCTGTGAAGAGAATCAAAGGATATCTGAAGAGTAGAAACCAGGCTCACCCTGTAGAAGACTGGAGAAATTGCTGAATTGCACTCGGTCTGTCAGGAACTGAATCTGCTGTGTGTTCTCCCGGGTTTTGTGCAGTAATTGCGATCGGGATAGAGAAGCAGCCTGCCTGGTATAGTACTTTCTGTTTTACCATATAAATGTGTGAAGAGGCTTGTGTACCTCAAGTGAATCCTGCTGCCATTAAAGGACTTTTGCCTGTTACTGTTCACCATATAAATGTGTGAGGCTTGTGTAGCTCAAGTGAATCCTGCTGCCATTAAAGGACTTTTGCTTGTTGCAGTTTGCCATATAAATGTGTGAGAAGTCTCGTGGAGCTCAAGAGTAGCCCTGCTGACATTGAAGGACCCTATCTTGTTTGGAGGTCGTGAGTACTAATTCAGGGTCGCTCCCTGTTGAATTGCCACATTGAATCCAAATGGAATCACTGTACTGCTGACTGTTTAAACTAATTTTTCTTTTCTCTGTGGGAAAGGGTCCCTACCAGCTGCCACGGTTTGGACTAGCCACTAGGGCTTGAGTACCCAGGGACAGTAACTGGTAGGGATAGGCCTGTGCACAGAGCCATAGGTAGATGAGTAAAGTGATAAGCTAATTAACCTGATTTCCCCTGTCCTTGTTATATTCCCCCTAAATAAATCAGAGCTGCTTGTTTCAGCAAAGTTATACTGCCTGAGGTATTTGTCTTGTTAAAGTATTGTACTGTGATTGTTGCACTGTATCTTATTTTACAGGAGGTCCCAGTGCCTGAACCAGCCCTGGGGGTAAGTGTATACTGTGAAGGTAATTCTGATATATTGTGTGGGCCACTAGTGGGAAGAAAGGGGGGTTGCAGTGTCCCAGAGGGCTGTGACCAAGTAAGTTTAACTATTGCAAACCCTGACCTCTGGGTGGAGGCACCCGCCATTGGATCCAGGCCCCTCAACCTGTTAGTGGCAAATCAGGCAGGGGTAGTAGCCCCTGGGATAGTGCCATCTAGGGGTTACACATACAAGCAATCCTAGGGAAGGGAGAGATAATAGAGGGGGTGGAAGAACAATGGGAGAAATTGAAAGGAGCCATAGTTGATATAACAAAGCAATGCGTTAGGATAGTGGCCAAAGGGAAAAGAAGAAGGAAACCACTATGGTTCTCCAAAGTGGTAGGGGACAAAGTCAAGGCTAAAAGGCTGAGTTTCAGGAAATATAAGCGGAGCCAAAGGGAGGAGGACAAGAAGGTGTACCTTGAACATCTAAGGAAACCAGAGAAGGCTATTAGAAGGGTGAAGGCACAGACAGAAGAGGGCTTAGCACAGTCTGTAAACAAAGGAGATAAGGCATTTTATAGGTACATCAGTGAAAGAAGAAAAAACGGGGGATTGTGAGACTCAAAGGGGAGAAGGGAGAGTGTAAGGAGGGGGATCTGGACAAAGCAGAAATACTGAACAAATACTTCTGCTCCGTATTCACTAAAGAGGGGGAGGGTCAAGGACTACAACTGGGTTGCAGAGGCAATGGGGGGAGAGGTGAACACCAGTCCATTCACAGTGGAGAGAGTTCTGGAAGAACTCACAAAGCTGAAGGTGGATAAGGCCATGGGGCCAGACGGAATCCACCCAAGGAAATTAAAGGAGCTGTGAAGGGAACTAGCAGTGACTCTGGCAGCCCTGTTCACAGAGTCACTCAACACGGGTGTCATTCCAGAGGACTGGAGGAGGGCACATGTAGTCCCTCTGCACAAAAGTGGTAATAGGGAGGAGGCGGGGAACTATAGGCCAGTCAGCCTCACCTAAGCGGTGGGAAAGATCATGGAGACACTGCTGAAAGAAAGGATAGTGGCACATATGGAATCCAGCTGTGTTCAGGATCTGAGGCAACATGGATTCACAGCAGGAAGGTCATGTCAAACGAATATAATAGGTTTTTTTCATTGGGTGACTAGGGAACTAAATCAGGGAGGGGCGGAGTAGACATCGCCTACCTAGATTTCAGCAAAGCCTTCAATACCATCCCACATAGAAGGCTGATTAACAAGATTGATAGTCTGGGCACGGGAGACAAGGTGGTGAACTGAGTTAGGAACTGGTTAACAGACAGGAGACAGAGGGTGGCGGTAAATGGGGTACAATATGGGGAGAGGGGGGTGACCAGTGGAGTACCACAGGGATCAGTACTGGGACCAGTCCTGTTCAATGTCTTCATCAGTGACATTGCACAGGGGCTAGAAGGAAAGGTCTGCCTGTTGGCAGATGACACTGAGACCTGCAACAGAATGGATACTCCAGAAGGGGTGAAGAAAATGAAGAGGAACCTGGAGAAGCTTGAAAGATGGTCAGAGATGTGGCAACTAAGGTTCAGTCCAAAGAAGTGCAAAATAATGCACCTGTGTAGAGGGAACCCTGGGGAGAGCTACATATTGGGGAGGGGAGCTGACTGTTACCAAAGAGGAAAGGGACCTAGGGGTTATCATCTCTGATGACCTTAAGGTATCAAAGCAGTGTACAAAGGTGGCAGGGAGGGCCAGTGGCATACTAGGGTGCATAGGCAGGGGTATCACTAGCAGGAGGTGGGAAGTGGTGATGCCATTGTATAAAACATTGGTAAGGCCTCACCTGGACTACTGCATGCAGTTCTGGAGGCCACACCTGTGCAAGGACATAAATAAAGCGGAGACTATCCAGAAAAAGACAACAAAGATGGTGCAGGGCTTGCACCACAAAACATATGAGGAGTGACTAAGGGACCGTCAACATGTACTCACTTGACCAGAGGAGACAGCAGGGGGACATGACTCAAACTTTCAAGTACCTCAAGGGCATAAACAAGGTGCAGGTGGGGGACTTTTTCCAATGTAGAGAAAGTACTAGAACAAGGAAGCACAATATGAAATTGAAAAGGGGTAGATTAAGAGGTAATGTGAGAAGTATTTCTACACAGAAAGGGTAGTAAACGCTTGGAATAGTTTGACACAGGAAGTAGTGGGGGCAAGCACAGTGGAGGGGTTTAAGCATGCCTGAGAGAGGCACAAAGAAAGCCTGAGAGGGGAGGGAGTGATGAAAAGCCATTGATCACATAAGGTCAGTGGCCACATACAATGTATAGGGCCTACGGGCAGACTGGATGTTACTATGTGTGTACAGCTGTACTTATAAAATGCATCAATATGTTTAAAGCTCCCATTTTGCAGCCTATGTAGTATTATACAGTGCAAGAAATGATACAGTCTTAGAAAATATATACTTCTACTTACGGTTTCACCCTCAAAACTAAATTCTCTTTTCTAAATTTCAGAAGATCATTCTCCTGATTAGGCACAGTTGCTGTTTCTGAGTTCTAGGCTCCTCTATCTCTGTTCCTGAGTGAGGAGGAGGAGGAGGAGTCAAGAACTCAGAAGCTGATGTGCAGGCTTAGGATCTCAGCGTAGTTTTTGTGTACTTCCAGTACTCGTCTTCATTCCAGAGTGACATCTTCACAAACAGAACTTCCCACTCTTGTGGACAGTAGCCTTGGTTTGTATCATCTTTAGAAATTTAAAAGCAATGAAGAATTAATTTAGTGATCAGGACTTCACAGACATGCTGTACTTGTACAGGCACTTTGATACCTTGGGAAAAGCGCTTCTTATAAATAAACTGTGATTTGGTTTGATTTGATTCACAGGGTCATGAGCCTTCCAGTGGCTGAAGGTCAGCAGCTCTAAGGCACAATGCTCGGCCCAAGCTTAACACTGAAAATGGGTTTAAAAAGGTAGCAAAATACATTATCTCACATTCTGGGGCATTCACAGCAGTTACCTTGTTAATTCTGATGCTAGTGGCAAATTGGCCACACGTGACAACAATTTCCACTAAAAAGCTAACAGTGCCTAGCTGCGTGTATAGGGTAGAAAGCAGAGTCAGACTGGCCCACCAGGATACCTGTATATATATTTCCTGGTGCCCTCCCCCCCCCACCCGGTGGGTACCTGGCCACCTTCTAAACTCTGAAAATTTGTACATTTATCATATTTTTTTTTATTAAATGTGTTATTTGGGGCACCATAAGCAAGTATAAGATGTAAACGCAGAGCTAGTGTATCAGATTTAAGTGGAATACTGATATGAGTGTGTCATGCTGGGCCCTTTCCTGTTGATTTTCCAGCTGGGCCCCTGTATTCACTTTCCAGGTGGGCCCCCTGTACTCCAGTCCAGCCCTTGTAGAAAGAAAAGAATGCGAAAGAGCACAGAAATTTCTGCCCTGCCAGCCCATCGGTATGGCCAGTTGGGGTTCTGCTTGTGATGCGTGGCGGGCAGGTTGGGAAACAAGCCCAGGTGGTCAGAGGGCCAGCCAGGGAAGAAGGATCAAGCGTCCTAAGGTCTGCTCTCCTTCTCCGGGGGGGGGGCTTCAGTGATCAATATGAGGGTGACACCTAGTGGAGGCTGGGTGTGTAGCCCTGAGAACCGACACGGGGTTGTTAAGGGGAGGTACTGGGGCGAAACAGATGCTGGCGTCATTGCATGTCTCCGCCCCAGCCAATAGGGCGAAAAAACTCTCACCCTTACCAGACGTCTCCATGACGCCTTGCTCCCGGCTTCAATTAGCTGCCTGGCCACATACTCCCCAACCAGTTAAAAATTCATGATGCCAATTCCTGCCATGGCGCCGTGCTCCACCTCCTGGGGGGCAAGCCAGGAGGAATCGGGGAAGAACAAGTGGCTAATTAGGCAGTGGAAGTTCGGGGGCACCGTGACCAGGGCAGATCCTGGACGGAAGGTGAGGGAGGGGCAAAAAGAGGGGAGAAAATATGTATAAAAAAAGAAATTTCTACCCTAGGCAATCGGCCAGAGAAGAAGAGACAGAATATTAAAAGGTTAGCATAGAAGAATGGCTGCAGCCAAAGGATAGGAAAGAAAAATAGTAGATTATCTGGCTTACTGAAAGACCGTTTCTGCACTGAAGGTTTCAGGTCTCAGCGTGCTTTCATTTTTTTTTTTACTTTCTTTATCTCCCTTACAACACTGGCCTCTCTCCAGCTAAGCTGCTGGGCTAACCCCAGCTGTTCCCGTCCACCTGAAGCTCCTGTCTACCTTCTCCGGGTCCCTCAATTGATCCCCATGAGCCACCTGCAGAGCCCCTCTGGATCTGAGTCCCCCACAGGCAAGGACCACAATCTCCCTGGTGCCCTGTCTACAGTGTCTGACCCCCAGATGGCCACGGAGGATCTCCCAGGAAGGCAGCTCTGTCCCGGTGTTGGACACGGTACTGAGGCGCTGCACAGCCCGCATTCGCCTACCGGCGAAGGGGGTTTCTACATCTCTTTTTCCCTCCCCACAGAGTGTGGCTAAGCAAGACAATGTAGTGCCACAACTCTGCCTCCCAGCTTACACTAGCATCACTGCATTGAGTGCCCCAAGTCTCCACCAGAGGCTAATCTTGAGTGATCACATCCCCAGGACCCTCCCCAGGAAGAGAAAGCTATCCTCCGGATGCTCAATATCTTCCCTCCCCTTCAGACCCCCAACAACCCAGGCTCGTTCCCAAACCCAGGTCACCAGCGTGGCACGAGGTGTGGCATCCAGCACCTCAACCCTCAGTGCCACTGGGCCAGCTAAGTGTGCTTTCATTTTATCTAGTACTTTTGGGCAGCCTTGTTGTGGCTATATGGCTTTCTAGCCCCTTAGGACCACATTCTCTGTTTTTATTAAAAAGAAACACAGTGGGGGGTCACCATACCACACACTGAGCCTTTTGTTCTCAACCATGAACAATTAACTGAAATAATCATTCAGTAAATTCACTTTAATGTTCTCATCCTCCACCCATTCTGTCCCACTCTTTAGCCTGACCACTCCTTCTTCAGCCTTTATAGAAAAGCTTTTATATAATCTCTATATTTATTTATTTATTTATTTTTTATTTATTTAAGAATCAGTTTACAACCTTTGAGCCAGAGGCTCGTTTACAAAGGTACTTCGTCACATAAAGACATACATTGCGTTTCAGTTACATAGCAAAGATTTGCCTAAAATCAGTAGGCATTCACCAGAGGTGCCACGTCACATTGTGGTCAGACAGATACAATTGGGTACAGGGTACATGTAATCGATAGCAGGTATTAAACAAGTTGGTATCAAGTGAGCAATTCTGGTAGATAAACATTGAAACAGCTGGCACTGGCCAGGTTAAACCTAGGCATGGTGGACATGGAAGTGGTGGAGGGGATGGTTGGGTGGAGAGCTGCCCGGGGGGCATTGTCAGGAGAGAAATAAAGAGGTGGAGGCTATATGACAAGGATAGACAGTCTAGCATAATAGTCATTAGACAGAACCGTTCCTGAAACATTTTGTTTTATTATAGTATGCTTGTGCCATTTGGAAGTTGAGCAGAACATGATCCAAACAGAACATGATCCAAACCCTCTTGGTCACCTGACCTACAGAAAATAAAAACAACAGCAAGGAGTCCAGTTCCTACTCAAAAGCTCCACAGATAGTATATAAGACATACGGACTTCACTCAGCCAGTAAATTCAAATACATTTATTAACAGTAAGCTAATCCATGCACACCTGCTAAAACTGCCAACAATTTACCTTGATAAGAATTATTACAGCTGGCCCAGAGGACAGGAGAAATGCACCAGGCTCCACCTTTAGTCACTCTGAGAGGCTTCTTGTGTGGTTGTGAGGGCAGTTACTTTCTAGCCTTCCCCCCCAAACAAATCCATGGCTGGCCCCCAGAAGAGGGGAAAAATGACCAAGCTCTACCTTTAGTCACTCTGAGAGGCTCCTTGTGTGGTCGTGAGGGCAGTTTGTTTCTAGTCCCCCGCCCCCCGAATCCACAGCTGGCCCTCGGAGGGCAGGAGAAACTCACTAGGTACTCGAACTTCAACGATTCCCTTGGCATTCAGCGCCATTACTCAGGCCTGGCCACAAGGCTATTTCTGTCGGCGTACATGCACTGATTGTGCACCTTGTGTTGCTGCTGACACACTGTGGTGTACTCTGCTCTGTTTAATTTAGAGGGTCACTATGAATTGTACTCTGAACTGTACCCTGCTCTGTTTAATTTAGAGAGTCTCTACGAATTGTACTCTTTTACATTTAATTTGATATGATTTTGTTACAATGTATTTTAATCTAAGCTCTGTATTTGTAGTACCTTATGCTGTGTACATCTTTTAGTCCTTTGCATACCCCAACACATATGCACTTCATAGTTTTAACATAGTTGTGCATATGTTCATCTTCCCTGATAACTGCATATTTTTACACTGCTGTGCAATGTATGCATTGTGTGCCCTGTGCTTCACCTGTAGTTATATCACGCTCAGTACATAGCTTCCTTGCACAAACTCTGTATGCTTTTGACCCTGATTTAACATCCCTCTTTTAGCACTGCAGCCCATACTCCCTGCTGATACAGTTGATTTTTATGTTTGCTTGTGCATGCTCAAGAAATATGATGTGACAGCTTAGGAGTGAAGCGAGTTGTGGAGGCGCGGCAGTGTTACAGCCGAGGGAGGCACTGCATTTGGGGGCTTGGCACTGGTGGACCAATGGAAACACAGTGTGCCGATGACACTGGTCTCCAAAAAGTGCACCAAGTTGTAACATTTTCACCGCAGCAATCAGGGGCTGCCTCGTCATTGCAGCATCAGTCATTTTGCTGCAATGAGAGAGTGACCTGTCATTGCAGGGTGGAACGTTAGCTAGCCTAATACTGTTTGTGAACATGGCCGGCGGCTTGCTGCCACATTTCACAAACAATATTAGGCAGCCTCCCATGCCAAGTGGGTGCCCAATCCCCCTCGGCAGCATGCACCCCCCCAAACCGTCTTTGTTGGCTGACGGAGCCCCAATCCCCGCTGGCTTCAGTGGCCACAAAGTGTTTATTCAGCCAACAGGGGATCCCACTCCCCATCGGCAAGATGTAATCCCCCCACCCGCTTTCGTTATCTGCCGACGGGGGAGCCCATTCCCCATCAGCATGATGTAACCCCTTCCCCCATTTTGTTGCCTGCTAACAGGGTGCCCAATCCCCATCAGCATGATGTTTCTCCCCCCCCATCTTGTATGCCGATGGGGGTGCCCAATCCGCATTGGCTGCAACTGGCACCCCCAGAAAGAGTCCCTTGGCATGCTGGGAGCCCACCCCAGTGTGCCAAATGCCCCTGTAAAATTGAAAACCATCCCGCATTGTCTTTTTGTTTTTTTTCTTCCCTGAAAAGGAAAAACGGTCCCTCGTGGTCTGCCACACCCCTATCCCGCAACCTGCACCCACCCACTGTGCACCCTGCCTCCCCACACACACCCCTCATCCCATATTTACCTCCGGAGTCCAGCGTGACGATCTTCGGTGGACCGGGAACACGTCTGCACTCTTCAAAGCCGACCACGAACTGAGGAAATGCCGGTAAGCTGTATAATGTAATAAATAGGGTTTTTTCAACTTTGCTGCATATCTCAGGCATTTTTGGGAATTTTGGCACCAATTTTTCAACATGCGGTTTTTGGGACATCCTCCTCATGAATTCTGTCACTGTCATGGCGTTAATCGGCCTCGAAGGGTGATTTTGCAGTCACTGCATGAAATCACCTTTCGGGACCGATTTAACAAAATGACAGTGCCAGTGTTCATAAGGTGGGCTCTCAAAAAGCCTATGTTGCTCATAAGTTTGTATTTGTAACATTTGCATGCCAGATTTTCAAAATTGCCATTTTATCACTCCTACTTATTAGCAGTACAACTGTCATTTTCACATCTCACCCAAAATGTGTTTCCATGCATGTAGCGCACAATGGCGCAGTCGGTGTCTTGAAATCAATGTAATGGGACAGATTAAGAAAATCACAGTGACACTGTTCATGAGCAGGGTCTTAAAATGGCTATGTTGAAAATTTGGTGAAAATCCTAAAAATGATTGTTTTATGGCGTGTGTTGCGCAGTTCCTATGCACTCGTAAGTGCATGAATTTTAATATTTGCAGTCCAGAAGTTCAACAATGCCCTTTTACCACACCTACTTATGAGCAGTACAGCTTTAATTTTGCACATCTAGCCCAAAATGTGTGTTTCCGGCATATTTGCACACAATAGGCGCAGTTGGTGTCTTGAAATCAATGTTTGGAACAGATTAAGAAAATCACAGTGGCACTGTTCATTAGCACAGTTCGAAAATGTCTATGTTGAAAATTTGGTGAGAAAAGTTCATAAAATGACTGTGTTACAAGCGTGCATTGTGCAGTTTCTACGCACACTTGTACCTTCTCACATTTGCAATATTTTCACTCCAGATTGCCAACACTGCCATTTGCCCACACCTCCTTATGAACAGTTCAGCTGTCATTTTTCACATCCCGGCCCACACATGTTTTTGCACTTCTAGCACAGACAAGCACGGTCATTGTGGGAAATCCGTGTTCGGGACACATTAGGAAAGTCACACTGACACTGTTCATTACCAGAGGTTCTAAAATGGCTATGTTGAAAATTTGGTGACAAGAGTCCATAAACTAACTGTGTTACAAGCGTGCATTGTGCAGTTTCCACACATGCTCGTAACTTTGCACATTTGCAATATTTTCACACCATATTTTCAACATTGCCATTTTTCTGCACCTCCTTATGAACAGTACAGCTGTCATTTTTCACATCCTGTCCAAAATGTGTTTTTGCACTTCCGGCACAGAATAGCATGGTCGCTGTGGGAAATCACTGTTTAGGACACATTACAAAAATCACAGCGACACCGTTCATTAGCAGAGGCCCTAAAATGCCTATGTTGACCATTTAGTGATGAAAGTCCATAAAATTACTGTGTTACGAATGTGCGTTACAGTTTCCATGCACGCTTATAACTTTGCACATTTGTAATATTTTCACTCCAGATTTTCAACAGTACCATTTTCCCACACCTCCTTATAAACAGTACAGCTGTCATTTCACATCCTGGTTGAAATGTGTTTTTGCAGTTCCGGCGTAGAATTCCATGGTTGCTGTGGGAAATCAGTGTTCAGGACATAGTAACAAAATTACAGTGACACTGTTCATGACACAGTTCGTTAAATGCCTATGTTGAAAATCTGGTGATGAAACTCCATAAAATGACTGTGTTACACGCATGCGTTACTGTGGTTTCCATGTATGCTCGAAGTGCAAGCATTTTTAATATTCCCACTATACATTTTCAACATTGGCTTCTCTTCATATCTCCCTATGGATGGTACAGCTGTCATTCTTCACATCCTGCCCGATCTGTGTTTTCGTACATGTGGTACAGAATGGCACTGTCAGTGTTGGAAGTCAGTTTTCAGGACACATTGACAAAATCACACTGCCACTGTTCATGACAAGAGGTCCCAAATGCTTTCATGAGGTGGGGTCACAAAAAGGCCATGTTCAAAATTTGTACTGTGAATACCAACAAATGCCTGAGGCATTAGGGTTTCTAACCATAACGTTCTGCCCTGTACAGACAAACAGGCATCGGGGTGTGCCTTTGGATTGCCAACTGTACTGCTCATGCCATCCAACCCCCACCCCCCAGCCACTGACAGGCATCGAGGGTGTACCTTGGACTCTTCGTCCCAAGACTTCACCCCATTCTCCTATGCTGCACCCATTTCAATGTATGTCCTTATGGAATGGGGTGACCATAAAGCCAAACACCCTAAGGCACAGCTCAGCACATGTCAGTGTCTGCAGAATAGGGTGAGGTGACATGGCTTGACTGTCATGGGTGACAACCCAAAACCTTACCCCAAATTCTGTCCGTCTCTACAGGATGGAGGTGGGGTTCATGTGCACTTCAGTACTTCATTGCCATTCCTATTCTACATCTGTCTAACTCCTGCATTTCTTTTTTTATTTGCATAATATGTTTATTGAATTCTTCCACCATAGAACAAAGGTACAGTCACACATACTCCATAAAAAACAATAACACATTGATTCAACACGTACCTATACCCCCACTATCTCCTTCTTACATCAATTTATTAGTTTATCCACTCTCCCTCCCCCTTCAAAAAAAAAAAAATTAATAACACACTCATTTTATATCCATTGACTCTGTATATTGCTAGCTTGTTATAAACATTTTGTCTCTCATTTATTTACCCTCTACCTTATCCAGCCCAGGGTGCCTCCCCGGCTCACTTTTTGACAACTGTCCCTCTGCCTTTATAATCATTGAGCCATTACCTTCTATTCTTGCAACCCTTTCCCCAACATGTCCCTCTCTTCTGGGGGTAACGAAAGCATAAATGTTCCCCAGACTTTCCAAAACTGATCCTCTCTGTTTCTGGCTACATAATATAGCTTTTCCAGGCCAAGGGCCTGCAGGCGCAGGTTTTTCCATTGCTGCATAGTGGGAGTTTCACTTGAAACCCATGTGTTTAGGATGTAGTGCCTGGCCAAAACAACCAGGATCCTTACCCACCTAGGGAGGGGTCTCCAGTCCTCCTCCTCTGAGTCATCCACCCCAAACAACATGAACAACGGGTTTCTCTCCACCTGCCTGCCCCACATCCTACCCACCTCTGTGGCTACTCCATCCCAAAATTGTTTAAGGGGCGGACACTCCCAAAAGCAGTGTATGTATGTGCCCTCTTACTTCTTACATCACCCACATAGAGGTGATATCTCAGGTCGGAATCTGTGAACCATACTTGGGGGGCAATAGAGCTTGTGTAGGAACTTATAATAAGACTCCTGGTATTTATTACACACCAATAACCCTTTATGCATTTGTAGCAGTAAATCCCATCCCTGGTCTGGTATCTCCCTTTTCAAGTCCTAACTCCATAACATCCTAGTTTTACCAGTTTAGACCGGTAAATACTGCCGACCCATTTTTGCCACCCTTCCTATTATTCCTCCCGCTCCCTTCCGAGTACTGAGTACCAAATGCTCACTCTCCTCTATGGGAGAGCCCACTATTCGATCTCTATCAATTGTTTTAGCATAATTTTTCACCTGGAAAATTCGGAACATTCCTAACCCCATACGCCCCCCTAGCTCTTCCCCCAACATTAGTTGCCCTCTCTTCCATAAATCTTTTACACACTTAACGCCCCTCTCCTCCCAGAGTAGAAATCCTGTATCCTCGAAACCTACCACAAAACCCAGGTCCCCCTCAGTGGGAGCAGCAGTGTCTCTTCGCCTGGTTTCACCCCAACCCATTTCAATAGCTGTTCCCAACCCTCCAAGACCGAGACAACCAGTGGATTTGGATTTGCCTGACCATTATATGCCTTTTCCTCCCCTTCTCAGGAGCATGTAACGCCACCACTCCCTCTCCTTCCCTAAATCTAACCACCCTGTCTCTGGCGGTCTATTCACCCAGTCTTCTAACAGTCTATAGTGCATAGCTAAAGCATAATTCCTTAAGTCGGGTAGATTTAGGCCACCCTTGTCTCCATCTGCCTGAAGCCTACGAAGGCTTGTTCTGGGCCTCCTCCCCTTCCATAAAAAGCCCGAGAAGGCCTTATCCATCCTCTTCACATCCTTCTTGTTTAGGCCCGTCGGCAACATTTGCATCAAGTACAGTATCCAAGGCAAAGTATTCATTTTTATAAGATTGATATGACCTAGCCACGAAAGAGGCAGGTCTCTCCACCTTCTCAACTCCTCTTCTACATTCTGTATCATTGGTCCATAATTTAATTTATATAGCTAATTCAGCTCATGCCCTATTCGAATCCCCAGGCACGTAAATTCTGTTTTTGCCTTTTTGAGGCCCCAGGCCATATTTCCACACTCTTTTTCAGTTTCTCCCCACAGCATAATTTCTGACTTATGAATATTTATTTTGTATCTGGAGAATACTGCGAACTGCTTATCACTGCCAGCAATGGGGAACAGATCTAGCCGGACTTGGACATACAATAACATGTCATCTGCGTATAGTGTGACCTTATATTCTCCCGACCTCCCAACCACCCTCCTGATTTCCATTGAGCTTTTAATTGCGATCGCTAAAGGCTCTATAGCCAGTGCAAATAAGAGCAGTGAAAGTGGACAACCCTGCCGAGTGTCCCTATGGAGGGTGAATTTCACCAGTACTCTTGCCTCCGGGGCTTTATACAGGCTTTCAACGCATCCTATAAATCCTTCTCCCATCCCATACATCCAAAGAACCCCAAATAAATATTCCCATTCTATATGGTCAAACGCCTTCTCGGCGTCCATTGTTAAGACCGCTATATTCTTTTGACTATGGGAAGCTCTCCATGTTACATTGAGGAGTTTTCTCATATTATGATATGAGCATCTACCAGAAACAAAGCCTGTCTGGTCTGGGTGCACCAACCCTGGTAGGAATTGGTCCAGTCTGCTGGACAAAACCTTGACCAGGATCTTGGCATCACAATTCAATAGGGAGATCGGTCGATATGACGAGCACTCCTGTTCATCCTTCCCTGGTTTGGGGACCAAGCAAATGACTGCTTCCCTAAATGAGATCGGAAGGTCTCTGCCCCCCCCCCCAACCTCAGAGAAAACCTGTTGCAGAGGTTCCACTACATGCTCCTGCAGTGTTTTGTAAAATTCTATGGGAAATCCATCCGGTCCACTGGCCTTCCCCTGCTTCAAGCACTGTATTGCTTGCCTGACTTCCAGATGTGTGATTTCCCCACCCAGCTGCCTTCGTTGTTGTTCAGTTATTTTAGGGATTTTAACTCCCCTAAGAAATTGTGCTGCTATGTCTCCCGTACCAGTACATTCTGCTTGGTACAGCTGTCTATAGAATTGCTCAAACCTGTTCCTTATTGAGTCCTTATCCATCACCAGCTTCCCTTCCTTATCTTTAATTCCCATAATATGTGTACATACTCACCTTCCCTTTATTAACCGGACCATTAATGGGCCAGATCTGTTCCCCCAATCGAACAGACGGCTTCTAGCAAGCATCCCTGCCATTCGCGCTTCTCCCAAAAGAAAAGCATTAAGTGCCTCCCTTGCAGCTTTCAAATTTTCTACCCCGTTGCTCTTCCCACTACTTGCCTTTCCCACCTTCTTACCTTTTCCTCTAACTCCATTCGGGTGGTTTCCTTCTTCTTTTTATATTGGAGAACAAACCTAATGATGGCTCTCCTTATGAAAGCTTTGCCAGCTTCCCAGAATACCCCTGGGGATTCCACCGACTTCTCATTCGTTTCTTTATAATACTGCCATTGCTGCTTAAGGTATGCAATAAATTATTTTTTGCCCAACAGATACCTCAGAAATTTCCACGGTGGGGAACCCTCCCTCTGTTCCTTTCTTTCCAACACCATCTGGACCATAGCATGGTCTGATAGGAGAATGGGACTGTGCTCAATCTTTTACCCTGCTCAGCAAGACCGGGTACATACATATATTCTATCCTGGTCCAGGTTTTGTGCGGGTTCGAGTAGAAGATAAATCCCCTCTCTGCTGGATGCATAGTTCTCCAACAGTCTATCATATCCAGATCAAGCACCCCCTACTGCCAACGTTTCAACCTTCCTCCATATCTACTCTTCCCTTCTGAGTGGTCTAACTCCCCTTGCATAACTGCATTAAAATTCCCACCCATGATAAAACCATTAAATTGCTCCCTCATCAGCACGTCCAAAATTTCCTGGTAGAAGGCGGGTCAAAACCGAGGGGCATAAACACTTCCAAAAGTGATCTTCTCACCAGATAGCACCCTTCCACAAAATACATCTCCCTCCCTTATCTGCAACTACCCTCGTGCTGGTGAAGGGGTTGTTTTACCTATCAGCATCGCTACTCCTTTTTTATGTAAATTACAAGGGGATGTAAAGCACTTACCCACCCACCCTCTCTCCAGCTTGCAATGCTCCCAGCTGATTAAATGCGTTTCCTGTAGGAGGGCCACTTGAGTACCCTGACGATGTAAGGCCGTCAAAATACCAGTACGCTTGATCGGCGATGAGATCCCCTTCACATTCCATGAGACAATTCCCAATGTTTTATGTTTAACCATGAGGCCATAGTACCTTTCCCTTCATCGCTTCCATTACCTTTATGTTGATCCAGGTTCCCCACATCCCAGGCTTACAGTAATTTGCAGAGTCATACACTAGCATTACATTCTTCACTATTAGTAAAAGTGAGAGACATTCACAATTCCGTAGCAAATCATATAAACATATCTGTAACACACCCCATGTCCAAAATAATCTCCCTTCCCTCCCTCCACCCTCCCTTCCCAATCAAAACATAAATCCCATCACTAGATATACTCCCTCTAAACACTAACTGCCTCATTGCCATTCAAATCCAGAATGGATACTCACTTCTTCTAAATGCAGGCCGTTCGTTCCCACCCACCCCTGCTTATCTAACCGCACAGCATCCAAGTAATCTTTCATTGATAAATTCCACGCTTATCATAAAGTCAACAATCCAACTATAATAACATTTTACTAGTTTCTAGTGTCCTTAAACAGGAACTATAACTGTTCCCTCCTGGTGCTTCTGACTCGATCCCCTTGCCCTGCCGGTCCTCACCCCCTCTCTTTAATCCATAGAGTAAATTCCGAAGAAAATTGCAGAGGCCTGAGGGACGCCGGCGCTGTCCTAGAAACTCACGCAGCTCCAGCACCCCCCCCACGCCCCACTTACCTGACTTCAACAGCGTCCTGCTTTCCCAGGAAAAGGCTTGGCCCCTCTAGCATGGCAGAGTTCCACCTCGGCAAGTCCTCCATTAGAAACATAGAAACATAGAATTTGATGGCAGATAAGGACCGCTTGGCCCACCCAGACTGCCCATTTCCCTACCTACTGGATAAGCTGCAGATCCTAGTTAACCAGCAGCCTACTTCTTCCTACCCCAACCCCCTAGAATGGCCTTATGACTGTCCCATGTATGCTTGAATTCCACCACTATTTTTGACTCCACAACCTCTTCCGGAAGGCCGTTCCATGCATCCACAACCCTCTCTGTGAAAAAATACTTCCTTAAATTACCTCTGAGCCACCCCCTCTATCTTCAAATTGTGCCCCCTTGTTCTTGCACACCTCTTTTTTTGAAAGTTGCTACCCTCTTGGACTTTGTTGATTCCCTTGAGGTACTTGAAAGTTTCTATCATGTCCCCCCTTTCCCTCCTTTCCTCGAGGCTATACATATTAAGCTCCTTTAGTCTCTCTTCATATGTCTTCTGGTGCAGACCCTGCACCATTTTAGTTGCCTTCCTCTGGACAGCTTCCATCCTGTCTATGTCTTTGCGGAGACTGGGTCTCCAGAACACAATTAGGAAACAATTCGTCTCCCACGGCAATGCACCTTCCAGCAGTCCATCCGTCTGATTGTCAATCTGCATGCCAGAGGGCTTTTCTCTTTTAACCTCTTTTCTTTTGTCCCCTTTTTTCCTTTTTCCCAGCACCTCCTTGGCCCTTCACACTCCACTCTGCACACAGGATCCGTGAAGTCGCTCAGCAAGGCACCAGGAAGGGGACACAACCATGGGAGAAGGAAAAAATAAAATTCAATTTCTAGCCTACCGAAACAGGGAGGCAACAGTTTTAACATCCAACAATTTTAAGTCATTCAACAGTCTACGTAACTATCATGGCCAACACAACCATTCTCCTCACAGCTTCTCCGATCAGCAGCTCTCATCCGCCTTTTCTTTAGATCCTCCACAAGGCAGCGCCTCTCCCGTTCCCAGAATGAGAATGTGGCCCCTCAAATTTGATTTTCAAGATCGCGGGAATAACATAAAGCAGTCCACTTTCAGCTCCCTGAGCTGTGTCATGACGAGGTTAAAGGCTCTCGTTTCTTTAATATTCTGTTTGAATAATCCTGAACCAGATAAAAGCCTCTCTCCCTCATATCTGGTTCTTTCATTCCCCGTGAGCCCATAACATCTCCTCCGATTTTGGTAGCTATGGAATCGAAGATGATTTGTCTCGGGGCTGCCCACGAGGCCATGCTGCAAATGCTCTATGGCACGCTCCAACTTCAGCCTCCCTTTCTTCAACTTCATGCCCAACATATTGATAACTTCTCCAAACAAAAGATAAAATATCAGGACCCTCCTTCCCCTCAGGGAGACCTCGAAGCTGGAGATTTAAATGCCTGGCATAGTTTTCCTGATAGTCGTGCTGCTCAACTAGTTCTGCAAGCTCCTTCTCTAGCTTGGCCATGCGGGCAGCCATCGGGTCTATATCATCTTCCAGCTTTGAAACACGCTCCTCCACCTCCGTAACTCTGCCCGCTTTCGCTGCCATTTGCTCCATTAAATTCTGCAGCCGGCTATCAATTTTTTGCTCCAGCTTGTTCCACTTCCCTTCCAGTGCCTCCATCACTTGTTCCGACACCTCACAGCCTAAAACCGCCATCTCAGTCGCCGAGAGCGAGATCGGGCCCATCACTTACGAGGGTTTTGCAGTCGCCCTTTTCCCCTGGCTTTTTGTTGCTGATCACAGACTTTTCCCTGCAGTTGGGGCAGATATTCCTCCATTCTTCTTTCCCTCTTGATTTCTGCTCGTATTATATACTTTTATTCACAGAAGCTGCTAAATTAATATATTTATTTATAGAGGGTGAGGGAGCTGCAGGAACCGTGTCCTCACTGCTGGCTGCTCATTAGTGCCCCCAACTCCTGCATTTCTAATGCTAATACCAACAAACAAACATTCGGCATTGACAAATGCTTGTTAGTGCTAGCTGTGTTGATTTGCTGCCCATATTCCATGCTGTGACTGGTTTTAGCACAGAACTGCAGCCGATACTCCCTGTTGTCACAATTGATAAAGCGTTAGCTACAGTACCTCTATAGTTCATTTTATTTTTACCTATAGCCTCCCTGTTCCTATTTCCCTGAAATCCTACCTGTTCTGTTCCTGTACCCTCCCTGCTCCTGCTCCCTCACTAAATCGATGGCTAAGGCTCTGCAACCACCCAATTTTTTCCCTGTAATCCTCCTGTTCTGTAACCTCCCTGCTCCTGTTCCTTACTAAGTCAAATTCTAAAAGCTCTGCTCTCCTACCATTTTCTCACTATATTTTGCCACTATAGCTTCTCTCCCCTCCCCTCCCCCAAACTGCTCAGTCTCCTTCATAGCTGATCACAGTCCCTTTGTTCCCCATCCCTCGGGGCAGGAAAGCTGGCTTTTGGCATTGTTTTATGAAACTGCACTCACTCCACTGTATGCCCTGAAACCTAGTTAATCATTTCTCCTCCAGGCTCCTCCTTTAGTCACCCGAGGCTGTTTGTGTGGTTGTGAGGGCAGTACATTTCCAACCCTCCCCAAATCACGGCTGCCCCAGAGGACAGGAGAAACTCACCAGGTACCTGATGGCCAAAATTTCCTTGGTGTTCAGTGCCATTACTCAGGCCATCCACAGAAGCTGTTCTGTCAGTTTACATGCACTGATTGTGCACCTTGTGTAGCTGCTGGTGCTCTGCGGTGTACCCTGCTCTGTTTAATTTAGACAGTCACTATAAATTGTATTCTGAATTGTACCCTGCTCTGTTTAATTTAGACGGTCACTATAAATTGTACTCTGAATTGTACCCTGCTCTGTTTAATTTAGACGGTCACTATAAATTGTACTCTGAATTGTACCCTGCTCTGTTTAATTTAGACGGTCACTATAAATTGTATTCTGAATTGTACCCTGCTCTGTTTAATTTAGACGGTCACTATAAATTGTACTCTGAATTGTACCCTGCTCTGTTTAATTTAGACGGTCACTATAAATTGTACTCTGAATTGTACCCTGCTCTGTTTAATTTAGATGGTCACTATAAATTGTACTCTGAATTGTACCATGCTCTGTTTAACTTAGAGGGTTTCTATAAACTGTATTCTTTTACATTTACTTTGATATGATTTTAATACAATGTATTTTAATCTAAGCTCTGTATTTGTAGTACCTTATGCTGTATACATCTTTTACTCCTCTGCATACCCCAACACATATGCGCTTCATAGTCTTAACATAGATGTGCATATGTTCATCTTCCCTGATAATAACTGCATATTTTTACACTGCTGTGCAATGTATGTATTGTGTTCCCTGTGCTTCAATCATCAATCAAACATATTCATCGATCAATCAATCATTTATTGGAACACAAATTGAGAGGAAACTCTCTTTTTTCAATTGCATCCAACTTTAAACATAAAAAGGACAAATTAGCTATACTGTACATAACTACAAGAATATTCGTATTTCAATTAACATAGTACTCTATTAGACATAAAATTCACCTAAAACAATCACACTTTGTATACAATAATCTGTTAATACCATATTTAAAACGTGAAATGGACAAAATGGTTACCATTTTTGATTTTTAAGGGATAGCATCCCTGGTGCGTGGTATAGCTACTGATAAAGAATTTTCCTCAAATTTAGTTTGATATCTTGGAGTCAAATACTGAATTAATTTTGCCGATCTAAGCCCATATTTGTTATTCAGCTTAAGCTGCAGTAAATTTAGGCCAGGGTATTCAAAACGCCGGGGATGTGCGGCACAACTAGATGTACTGCCCAAAGAAATGGGCCAGCACAAAAAAACACTTTATTAAAACAAGATGCATGAGCCCATGGAATCGCACAACCTGTCTGAATATAGCAACATGCGTTGGCGGTTCAAAGGGGAGTGGATGACAATGCATTGGTGCATCACAGGGGATGGGCTGAATACAGCCAATGGGGGATGCGCTGGCACATCCCAGATAGGCTGCGCCCTGAGTATCAATATTCACCTGGAATATGCAAATGGACTCATTTGGCATGCAAGGCACAAACGGGCCATTTGCATGACCATTATCAGCCCGTTTGCATGCCTGCACCCAGCAGGATGCCGGCCTTCCTCCCCACAGCCCTGTCGTGATGGCCATATATTAGTGAAATAACCCTTTCAGCAGTGCAGTGGACCCCACCCATGCCTCATTCCCTGATGGGCATATATACATGCCACAAAGGCCAGTCCAAGTACTGCCCCCAAGCCCCAAGCCCCGAACCACAAACATCACACAATGACAGGCGCCCTGGTATAGAGTACCTTAACAATGCACAAACCAACAGGGCACCCATTCCATAGTGTGAGTGGCCCCCACCCCATCCAGATCCCCAGTCCCACACATGTCCAGATAAAACCTCATTTTCCACAGTGTATGTGGACCACCCCACCCAGTAGGTACATCTCCTCCGCACCCACCCCAGACCCGACCATGCAGGAGACTGGCATCCCTCCTCACCTACCACAGCCAGCCGCTGACTGATCAGGACCACGATCTCCACTGTACATTTGGCGCTTGTGCTGTGGCTGGCGTGCATCATATGTACAGTAGAAGATCCGCAGGTCCGATCGGTCAGCAGCGCAGCCATAATAGATGACGAGAGTCATGCCAGTCGCTAACGAGGTCAGGGGAGTGAGGGTGTGGAGGATATCTCAGAAGAGTGAGGAAGGAGGGGAGCCACTACACTATGGAAGACCAGGTTTGCTGGCAAAGGCACTTAGCTTCTCCTGAGCTCTTTTCTTCTAGGTTTGCTTGTAAGGACAAAGCAAGAAACAACATTTTCAGAGCAAGGAATAAGATTAAGGCTTCTTTTTGCTAGGCAGAGTTACTGTTTGCTACTATTTTCTTTTGTTCTCACAAGGTTTAATACTGTTTTGTCCTTACATTTTACTGCTGTAATCTTCTCTGATTCAAATTGCTGTTGCAGGGTATACTTTCTGCTGCATTATTACGGGGTATGCCTACAAGTTTGTTAATGCTTTGTGTTTACAGATTACCGCTGTAATCTCTGATTCAAATTGTTCTTTCAAAGTATATATATATATGTATATATATATATTTTTTTTTTTTCCAATTGTTTAACCAGGTGAGACACACTAAGCTGAAAGCTTGTTTACAGGTGCAACCTGGGAGCACAGGGAAGTTAGGTGACTTGTTCAGGATCACACAGCATGCAAGTGGGGGCTGTGGGATTCAAACCCAGGTCTCCAGATTTGCAGCTCAGAGCCTTAAGCCACTGTGCTATACTGCCTCCCTGTCTTCTGTTACTGCTTTATTTTTGTCTGCAGTAAAGTGTTTTTGTAAGGTACATCTTCTGTGAAATTGTTACAGGTGGTGCTTACAGGGTTTACAGTTTTATCTATCATTAGGCTATACTTTCAGGGTGACTGCATTTGTTGTTGGTTGATTTTTTCGAGAGGAGGATTTTTAGGAGAGGCTAGGGTGTTCCGTACCATGGGATTCAATCAGTGGTTGAAAAACTGGTGTGGAGCTCAGGGATTTGGCTTCATTGGGGACTGGGGGTCCACCTGGAGTGATGCAAGCCTATACTGGCATGATGGGCTGCATCTGTCCGGGAGGGAACCATTATCCTAGGTGATAGGTTTAAATGCTTCATTGTGGCTTTAAACTAGCCAAGGGGGGAGGCACTGGAAAGGAGCAGGAAAATCCTAGCCCCCCAAACAATCACGGTAGTAAGTGTGGCAAACACCAACATGGAGGTGTCGATAGGGAGAAGGGCAGGGTAAATGGAGAAAGTGACAAAGGCAAGAAGGACAGGGATGGGGCAAAAGGGGTAAGGCCATCAGGAAATGGAGGGTAATGAGTACCAATGCCCGTAGTCTGGGCAACAAGCTCCCTGAGCTGGTGGCCTTAATGGAAGAGGGATGCCTGGATATCGTAGCAGTCACAGAAACATGGTACACAGAGAACCATGACTGGGATGTTAACATACCAGGGTATATAACCTACAGGAGAGACAGGCAGGGGAGAAGGGTGGGGAGGAGTAGCTCTCTATGTAAAGGAAGGGAT
This sequence comes from Neoceratodus forsteri, assembly GCA_016271365.2. NCBI lineage: Eukaryota > Metazoa > Chordata > Ceratodontiformes > Ceratodontidae > Neoceratodus > Neoceratodus forsteri. The sequence continues at coordinate 896,325,258 of CM028134.1, forward strand.
AAAAGCAACTGAACAAAAGAGTAAACAGGGAGGAGAGGAGGCATTGTGGGTCACCTTGGAGACTGGAAGGGCACCACAATCCGCACAGGGTTGTACAGACCCCCATGTCAGGGGAAGGAATGGACAAGGATATGATGGAAGGCATTCTTGGAATGGCAGAGAAAGGGGAGATACTGTTGATGGGAGACCTGAATATGCCAGATGTTAACTGGAGCACATTTGCTGCAGCGACATCCAAAGCAGAGGCCATTCTTGGCGCCCTACAGGTGGCAGGCATTAGACAGCTAGTTTGGAACCCACTCGTGAGGGAGCAATCTTAGACCTCGTACTCTCAAATGGGGGCAGTGAGAGGATCTCAGATCTAAGTGGGTTGCCATCTGGGGACAAGTGACCATCAAACAGTGTGGTTCACGTTAAACTCAGCTACAGAGTCAAGCCATACAAAAGTGAGGGTACTGGACTTTAGGAGGCTGACTTTGCAAGATGGGAGAGTGCCTCAGAAAAGCACTAGCAAACAGGCTAGAAGGAGGTGTGGAGCAACAATGGGGAATTATCAAAACTGCCATCACAGAGGCAACAAGCCTTTGTGTGAAGCAAATAAACAAATCAAAAGCGAAAGAAAAAGCCACTATGGTTCTCAAGAGAGGTGGCTGTGAAAGTCAGGAAGAAAAGATAGCATTCAGAAGTATAAGGAAACACAGAAGGAGCAGGACAGAGAGCTGTACCAGTTAAGGCAGAAAGAAGCAGGAGGAAGTCAGAATAGCAAAGGCCCAAACTGAGGAAAAGATAGCCAACTCAGTTAGAAGGGGATAAAACCTTTTATAGGTACATCAGTGAGCTTAGAAAGACAAAGGAGGGATAGTGAGGCTGAATAGAATAAACAGTGGGTGGGCAGAGGGGACAGTGAAAAGCAGGAATACTGAACAAATATTTCTGCTCAGTATTCTAAAAGAGGAGGGGAAGTGCCTAATCAATTAACAGAAGCACTCTTGATAGGGGGGTCGATCCCAGTCCTTTCACAGAAGAAAGGGTTCTGCAAGAACTCCTAAAACTGAAGGTGGACAAAGCAATGGGTCCTGATGGAATTCACCCCAGAATTCTAAAAGAATTAAGGAAGGAACTAGTGAAACCACTGGCTACTCTTTTTAATAAATCATGGGAGGATGGTGTGGTACCCGAGGACTGGAGGAAGGCGGATGTGATTCCCCTTCACAAAAGTGGGACCAAGACAGAGGCAGGAAACTACAGACCTGTCAGTCTGACCTCTGTGGTAGGGAAAGTGATGGAGTCACTTCTGAAGGAAAGAATAGTTGAGTACCTAGAGGTCAGTGGAGCACAGGATCCAAGGCAGCATGGGTTCACAGTGGGAAGGTCATGTCAGACGAATCTAATAGATTTCTTTGACTGGGTGACCAAAGTAGCAGAACCAGGGAGGGGCTGTGGACATGGCCTACCTAGACTTTAGCAAGGCATTTGACACAGTCCCACACAAAATTATTAGTCAAATTAACCAGCCTGGGAGTGGGTCCCAGGGTGGTAGCCTGGGTAAAACATTGGCTGGACAACAGGACACAGAAGGTAATTGTAAATAGAGTCCACTCTGAAGAAAGGGCGGTTACTAGTGGGGTACCGCAGGGTTCAGTATTCAGTCCAGTCCTTTTTAATGTCTTCATCAGTGGTATTGCAGAGGGACTGGAAGGAAAAGTATGCTTTTTGCAGATGACACAAAGATCTGCAACAGGGTTGATACACAAGGAGGCGTGGAAAGGATGAAAAGGGACTTGGCAAGGTTGGAGGAATGGTCAGACGTATGGCAGCTAGGATTCAATGCAAAAAAGTGCAAAATAATGCACCTGGGAAACAAGAACCCAGGGGAAGAATACACAATGGGTGGGGAGGTAGTAACAACAACAAAACAGGAAAGTGACCTGGGGGTAATCATATCAGATGACCTTAAGGTTAGCAAGCAATGTGAGAAGGCAGTAGGGAGGGCCGGGGGTATACTGGGATGTATAGGGAGAGGCATCAGCAGCAGAAAACAGGAAGTTGTTATCCCTCTGTACAGACAGTTGGTGAGACCCCATCTGGAATACTGTGTCCAGTTCTGGAGACCCCATCTCCATAAGGACATAGACAGGATAGAGGCAGTCAGAGGAGGGCAACTAAAATGGTGCAGGGTCTGCAAGAGAAGCCGTATGGGAGAGAGTAAAGGAGCTTAATATGTATACCCTTGAGGAAAGAAGGGAGAGGGGGACATGATAGAAACTTTCAAGTACCTCAAGGAATCAACAAAGTCCAAGAGGGTAGCATCTTTCAGAAAAGAGACTTGCAAGAACAAGGGGACACAATTTAAAGATAGAAGGAGGGTGGTTCAGGGCAATGTGAGAAGTATTATTTCACAGAGAGGTAGTGGATGCATGGAACAGCCTTCCTGAGGAAGTTGTGGAGTCTAAAACTGTGGGAGAATTCAAGAATGCAAGGGACAGACATAAGGCAATTCTTGTGGGGGGCAGGAAGATATAGGCTGTTGGTTAAATAGGATCTGCGCCCTATCCTATAGGTAGGGAAATGGGCAGACTAGATGGGCCTAGCGGTCCTTATCTGCCATCAAAGTCTATGTTTCTATGTTTCTATGTTTTCTGCTCTTAACTCCTTGTTTCTTTCGTCCGTGGTTCTTCCTTTTCGGCAGGGGAAGGGCCCAGCCACCCACCCATTCCCCAACCACCCCTTGCTATACTTCTTTTATAGAGTAACACAGTCATGCCATATCCTGTAGCAAAGCAGGAGGGGGAGGATCAGAGGGGTATCCACACAGTGACCTCACTTACTGGGGCACAAGTAATTTTTCTTGTTACAACAAGTAATACAAAAACAAAAAACAAAAAAACAAACAAAAATCAAACTTTTACTTTCATTGTCCTCCTTCTAATTACTCTGACCAGGTTATAAACTCGGCAGCTCAACTGGAATGGATATTATTAACTGCAGGAACTGCAGGACACTTTCCAAAAGGGCAGTTATACAGGACTTGGGACAATATCCTACATGCTGGACCAAATCAAGTGCCCCATCACTCAATGCTCTGCAATGTATCACCACCACAAAACATATGAACACTACAAACAGGTATCTGCCTCTATCTCCAAAATCAAACAAAGGGGTGAGGACACTGCAGAGCAGGACACTGTTGTACAGGAGCTAGCACTATAAAACTTGCCCAAAACAAGGACTAAAACGAAAAAAAAAGCAAAAGGAAATCAAAACACTTCTGATCATAGGAGACTCCATGATTCAGGGAGTTGATACTAACTCCAGCCAAGGGTAATGGTCAGATGCCTCCCAGCTACATCAGCGTGGAGACACTGACCACATTGCTAACATCATGCGGGAGCAGGAGAAAACATTATTGTCCTGGTACACATAGGGACTAATGATCTCGCCAGCTGGTCAGTTGTGGAGACCAAGAACCCTGACCAGGCTGGAGACAAACTGCCATCCATTTTGTCCAGCATCTCCTTCTTTGAGATCCTGCCAGTCTGGGAGAGGGGGGCAGATGGTCGGAAGGTCAGAGAAGGGGAGATAGGGGAGCTAAACATGTGGCTCAAGGGTTGGTGCCAGGAAAAAGGACACAAATTTGTAGGTAACTGGCAACAGTTTTGGGAGCAAAAGTTTTTTTTAATTTGATGGACTGCATCCGACTAAGAAGGGAGTCAGTACATTGGGGCAGAAGTTTGATGTCTTTGCAGAATATTTAAACTAGCCAATGGGGAGAGGGGTGCAGCACCTGGTACATCGAACGGGAAGAACACCTCTCCCCCCTCAGCTAGTGATCAAACAAGAGTTCATCATGTTTGTAGTTCATCTGCATCACCAGGTAAAAATAAAGGTCCGGCTCCCCATACGACACGCAGGGGAAATGCCGGACCTCGCCCAACAACTAACACACTGAAAACTGGCCAATGGAAAATCATGTACACAAATGCCCACAGTCTGGGAAACAAGATCCCAGACCTGCAGGTAACAGTGACAGAGGCTAAACTGGACAAAGTAGCCATTAGTGAGACATGGTTTACAAGTAACCACACTTGGGAGACTTCAGTACCCATCCGATATGTACTGTTCAGAAGAGACCAATGTGCAAAGGGGAGTCATAGGTGCCGGAACAGGGGGCACTAGGGCCATGGCCCTACCGCTTTTATTAGTGTGGCCCTATCACTTTTGCTATCATGGTAATATATTTAATAGGGGAAATTTGCTCTTATGTCCTTGGCCCTACCACTTTTTAAACCATTCTGGCACCATTGGGGGGTAGCCCTTTATGTCAATGAAAATATATCAGAGCTATAGAAATTCAGACTACACATAAGGAACCAGAAGAACTGTGGGTCACCCTGGCAACAGGAAATGGGACAGCCATATGAACTGGGGTTGTCTACAGGCCTCCAGACCAGGGGAGGACATAGACACATTACTATTAGAAGATATACAAAACATGACAGCTAAAGAGGAGGTTCTGATAATGGGACACTTCAACATGCCAGATACAGATTGGTCAATACCAGCAGGAACATCCGCCAGAACTAGACACATGGTGGATTCCCTGTAGGGGGAGGGTCTCAAACAACTGGTACAACAACCCACAAGAGACAGGGCTATCCTAGATCTAGTACTGACTAACGGGAAAGGATCACAGATCTCCAGATAGGTCACCTGGGTGCCAGTGACCATCACATGGTAAGGTTCATTTTGGCCACTAGAACTAAATCATCCCATTTCAAGGCAAAATATTGGACTTCAGAGGAGCTGACTTTGATAAGATGGCCAACAGAGATAAGCTAGCCCTGGCAAGAAGAAATTCAGGTGAGGGGTACAGGCAAAGTGGGCAGGCATTAAGGAAGCAATACTTGAAGCAATATCCAATTGAGTTAGGGAGAAAAACAAGAGCAAAAGGAGGAGGAAACCACGTTGGTTCTGAAAAACAGGAGCAGAAAAGATCAGAGCCAAAAAGTTGGCTTTCAGGAAATATAAAGGAACGAAGTGGAATGAAGATAGGGAGGCATACCAAACTTCCCTAAGGGGAGCAGGGAAGGCAGTAATGCAGGCAAGGCCCAAACTGAGGAAACACTAGCATGAACAGTCAAAGAAGTGGACAAGACTTTCTATAGATACATTAGTGAAGAAGAAAGTCCAGAGGGTATGCTAAGATCAAAGGAGATAAGGGGGTGTGGAGGAGAACCAAGGAAAAGCATCTATCCTAAATAGATACTTCAGCTCAGTATTTACTGAGGAGAAAGTAGGGCAGGGCCCACAGCTCAGCACCATGGACACAGGGGGGGAGGGAGGGAGGTGTGCACAAGTCCCTTCACAAAAGACAGAGTCCTACAAGAACTCATTAAGCTCAGGATTTGGGAGGCAGTATAGCGCAGTGGTTTAAGGTTCTGAGCTGCAAATCTGGAGACCTGGGTTTGAATCCCACAGCCCCCACTTGCATACTATGTGACCCTGAGCAAGTCACTTAACTTCCCTGTGCTTCCAGGTTGCACCTGTAAACAAGCTTTCAGCTTAGTGTGCCACTCCTGGTTAAATAATTGGATACAAAAAAAAAGGTGGACAAGGCAATAGAACCAAATGGCATACATCCCAGGATACTAAAGGAGATAAGAATGGAACTAGCAGAGCCATTACCAGAACTGTTTACTGAGTCTCTGAGCACAGGAGAGGTCCCAGAAGACTGGAGAAGGGCTCATGTGATCCCATTCCACAAGAGTGGTAGCAGGGAGGAGGCAGTGAACTACAGACCAATCAGTCTTACCTCAGTAGTGGGCAAGATTATGGAGGCACTCCTTAAGGAAAGGATAGTGCAACACCTGGAATCCATAGCACCACAGGATCCAAGACAGCATGGGTTTACAACAGGAAGGTCCTGTCAAACAAATCTCATAGATTTCTTTGACTGGGTAACTAGAGTGGTGGACCAAGGAGGTGCAGTTGATGTCACCTACCTTGACTTCAGCAAAGCTTCTGATACTGTTCCACATAGAAGATTGATTAATAAGCTGGGTAGGCTCGGGTGGGTCAGAAGTTGGTCAACTGGGTGGCAAACTGGTTGGCAGGCAGAAAACAGAGAGTAGTGGTAAATGGTATACAGTCAGAAGAGATGCAAGTCACAAGTGGGATACCTCAGGGATCAGTCCTGGGGCCAGTCCTTTTCAACATCTTCATCAGTGACATTGCAGATGGACTAGAGGGTAAGGTTTGTCTGTTTGCAGATGACACCAAGACCTGCAACAGAGTAAATGATCCAGATAGAGTGGGCAGAATGAGAAGAGATCTGGATAAACTGGCAAAATAGTCAGAAGAGTGGCAACTGGGGTTTAACGTAAAAAGTACAAGATCTTGCACATAGGGAGAAACCCTGAAGCCACCTATAGGTTGTGAGGGGTTGCTGGCAATCACAAGGAAGAAAGAGACTTGGGCATCATCATCATCACAGATGACCTGAAATCATCAAGCAGACCACTAAAGCAGTAGGTAATACACTATCCATACTGAATTACCAGAGTATCACACTAGAATCAGTTGCCAGTTTTAAATATCTAGGAGTAACCCTAGACTCGGCCCTTACCTTCCGTGAGCATATAGCATCAACTTGCTCTGCAATAAACAGTAGAATCAGTCTTCTGTATAAATATAGCCCTGTCTCCCCTCCTGATGCCCTCCATTTAGTCATCTCTAGCACCATCCTTTCCCTGGTAGACTATGGCATATTCATATATGGTGCACCTCTGACACTGCCCTGACCAGCATTAAGTGCGCCCTTAACAAAGCCTGCCGACTGGCCATGAGGCTGCGATCACCTCACACATACCTGTGACCTCTACCAATGGTCATCATGGCTAAACTTTCAGGCGCCTATTCTATCAGACCTACTTATTAGCCAAAAATTCAACTAGGTCAAGCTCCCTGGCTTATCTCCTCCTCCAGATGTGCTTGCCAGCAGGGGCCACAAGACACTCTGTCGCCACTACTTTTGCATCCCTTTTGCAAGGACCACTGCCAGCCAAGGTCGTTTGCTACGGGCACCAGTCTGGATGAACTCCCTCCCTAATACTGCCTATCTATTCCCAGGCTGGGGCCTTTTAAATCTGAGCTATGTACCCATATTATGTCCAGCTGTAACTGTGATTGCAGATAAACTCCTCTAGCAATGGCTAAGTTCCATTGCTAAATTTTCTCTGATTCTAATTTATGATTCACAGTTATACACCTTTGGTGTTTGCTCTGTATATGTATTATCCATTTTGTCTCTGTACTTAGTCACTGTACTTATCATACTCTGTATTGGTCCACATTCAATGCATGATGTGGAGCCTTTGTAAATGAGTCCCTGACTCAAAGGGTTGTAATTCCGAGACTGTATATAAATAAATAAATAAAAGGCTAGAAGGATTTTGGGGTGTATTAGTAGGGGTATCACAAGTCGTAGAGGAGGTAATAATCCTCTTTACAAGACACTAGTTAGGCACCATCTGAGTACTGTGTGCAGTACTGGAGGCGCATCTGTACAAGGACATTAACAAAATGGAAGCAGTCCAGAAGGGCAACCAAAATGGTGCAGGGACTGCATCAGAAAACATATGATGACAGATTAACGAAGCTTAACATGTATGCGCTAGAGCAAAGGAGGGAGGGAGGTGATATGATCGACACATTCAAACACCTTAGGGGCATTAACAAAGTGAAAGAGTCTAACATGTTTCAATATCAGAAAATAGCAGGACAAGAGGACACAGCATAAGATTAGGGAGGCCGATTAAGGGGGAATGTGAGAAGTTCTTTTCACAGAAAGGTGGTGGATGCATGGGCGGCCTACCTCAGGAAGTGGTGGATATGAATACAGTGCAGGGCATCAAACAGGCATGGGATAGGCATAAGGGAGCAATACAGATGAGTATAATAGATAAGCCATTGACAGAGTACAGGCCTACGGCACATTCATAAGGTAGTAAAGATGGGCAGACTAGATGGGCTTTGCGGTCCTTATCTGCCGTCAACTTCTATGTTTTTATTTTTCTATAAAACATCTTTAAAAAAACAAAAAATGCCACCTTTGTTATTAAAAACAGTCATTTTTTTTGTTAACAATAACTAATAAAAAGAAGACAATCTTACCGTTTATCTACTTTTCCACACATTCAGTAGATAAAATATTTGTTGAAATGCAGGAATTCAAACTTCTGTAGAATTCTACTGGTTGAATTTTCACCTTCCTCCAACACAAACACACACAACAGAAGGCCTCAGTAAAGCCAGGAATTCAGTTTTATCTGGACTGGGTCAGTATCAAAGATTCCACTGGTAGGCAGGGAAGGACAGCAAGTGACAAAGAGAAAACAAAGTGCAGCACTCCATTAAAGTTCGGTAGTACATAGATACTGTATTTTAAATAAGCATGCAAACACCACAAGCACTCTGGTGCTTCAAGGCACACTGCTCCTCAAGAAGAGTACCACTGAACTTTGGTGGCGCACTTCATTTTTGATTTGTTGTTCATATCGGGACTAGGTTTGCAGCTCCTTTCCGACAACTTGTGGGTACTTTTCTTATGCTTCCTGTAAGGATAAGAAGGGAGTTGTTGATGGTCAGGAAAGATGGTCAAAAAAGGACAGCTATGAATAAAATTTCACTTTTTAATTGATTTAGATGTGTAAGGCAGGTATTATAAAGGGAAAGAACATTTAATTTGTTTGTTTGCTTTTAATTTTTGAGAGAATGTCATTGTTAGCACTCAACTGACTTCCTTAGTAAAAGTGAAGGTGGTGGCCATGTTGATAATAGCAACCGGGAATTTATTTATATATATATTTTTTTTTTACAAACAGCACTGCTATGTCAGTGTGCTGTGTGCTGATTGCCAGCACTTTTTTTTAACCAGTTGTAGCGTTCTCACAGTTTAGGACTGCTGACAAATGAGGATGCAGCCATTTTCCTACCAATTTTATAAATTTCTTCGAAGAGGACGAGAGTGGGTGGGGGTGAAAAATTGGAATTGTCTGAGTCATAAGTTGCAACTGGGGAGGGAATATTTTTTGTAATTAAGAAACTTTGCTGAGAGACTGGAGAGAAGGGAGGTGGGTGCTGTGAGGGTGTGTGTTTTGGGAACATGAAAAATCCAGCTAATGGGGGGGAGGGGTGTGTTCTACATGAAGTGTGAGGACTGGGGGTTCTTATAAAGACAACAGTATTTTGGGAACTTTGCCCAACTATGCCTACTGCAAAGTTTCTGACTTCAGAGCAAATTCGGCAGCAAAGTTAAAATTCAAAACATTTCTACTAGTAGCTTACCTACTGACCCTGAGATACTCACTTGACTTCCCCTATGTGCAACATACAAACACAAAGAAACAAACATTGCTAGCTGTTTTTATGTTTGCTTGCCATAGGCCAAGCAAACATATTGGAGTTACTTGAGAATCAGTTTAGGGAGTTTAGGGTTTGGCACAGTTTCAGCCAGTCAGAGAGCTGTGAAACTGCATCCTCATCTTCAAAATATTTATAAACCAATCACCTCTAAATGTTTTGGGAGCCTGGTACATCTTCAACCAGTGAGTTAGCTAAAATGGGGTATGCAAATGTGTAACTGCATAACAAGTAATGCTGAGTAGCATGTATCACTCTGCCAGTGGAATTCAACTTCCAAAATGCATTTTGGAATTTTTAGGTTACTCCACAGAAATTCCCAAAGCATTTTGTAGACTTGTCATTGAAATAGCAGATTGAGATTCCAAGTGTGGTTTTTGGTATCACAGCTGTGCAATTGTAAACCAGCAGAATGGTGTTCCACAGATTTAATGTCATTACTGTTTTTTTAGTGGAACTGCTGATTATAATTCTGCATAAAGTTTTTAATGTCATGATGCAAAAGTTCCAGAATGACATTCCACAGTTTTGGAAAGGACATCTATGTATACCAATCAATAGGTTTAAATTCTGCCATTTCAGCACATGAGCTTCTTGATTAGTTTCACTTCCGAGAATGAGAGAGCTGAGGGGGAGTGTGAGATGTTGAGTGACAGCTCAGTTGTGAAGTTTGCAAGTTTTGAGGTGGCTGCTAAAGAAGGCACACATCGAGTCATAGGAAGGGTGTAGCTGCACCCTCCAGTCCCAAGGAGACTGGCATTCTGGTCTCTGAAGTTACTCAAAGTTGACCCTCTATAGAAAAGTGATTTTGCTTCACAGTGTGTTTTTGTCATATTATCTCTAACAAGTGGGCCCCACCACTTGTAAGTTCTGATTACCCACCTCTCTGTTTCTGTTTTGTATCACCTGTTTTGCCACTATGAAGGCTCGACTCTAACCGCTTCTGGTGCATTTTGCCACCAGTGTCTGCTGACACTGTAGACACTTTCCATTGTGTCTTACGCTACTCGTGGCTTTACTTATGATCGTACCATTGTTACTGCACTTTTACCTCTGGTATTTTTACACTCTGTATGCACTTGTATCCAGATGTTGCTGCTGTATTCTCACTACTGTGTACTCCTTTACCATTGGATCTCCTCTCCACTTCCTTGGGCCTCACCTTCAAACAAGCCTTGGCACAGTGTGTCTTTCCCGGTTACCAATTTTCTAATGAATATGAACTGAGCAACAGTGTCACTTACCAGCTTTGAGAACTAGTGCCACATGGCTCACTCCATTCCCAGTCCTTTGCAGTTTGATCGTTGCATTTCTAGCTCTTTTATCCACTACTCTGAGGTTGGAGGACCCACACACTTCTGTTTATGCACAGGTCCCCAGCTCCACACAGGATTGAGATCAAATGTTACAAAAACACGTTAAAGCTATAAAGTCCAATCTGATCAGAAACTGAGTAGTTAAAGAGACCACAAATGCAATGACACATTTTTTTATTGTCTAGGATGTAATATATTGCAATATATACTCGTGCTAAATGCAGTGTGCGATATGACACACCTTGGGTATTGTATCAGTACTACTAGTTAGAAAATAATTGAAATAATGACCTTATAACTGAATACAGAACAGCTAGTAATGTTAAAGGTTTACTTTAAAGTGAGCAAGGAAATTTTGTAAAACACAGTGCAATTATTGTGAGATAGGATACTGAAATTAGTATTCTCAGCTGACGATGAATATTGTTGTAGTGTATGGTCGAACATGGCTGTGGATGGAAATCCATCCTAGAATATCCTTGTGCTGCAGTAGCTACATCATTGTGTTGTTGTACTGTACTAGTGATGTAGTTACTGCAGCACAACTCTAATTCATGCATAGCCACCTCAATAAGCTGCTGCTCTAATCCCCCGATGATTTATGTGATAACGTTGGCGGGTGTTATTACTGAAGCCAGAGTGCGAAAATTAATTTGACGCACTTGACTCTAACACACAGCAAAATGGCAACAAGGACTTGTATTTTAAATGTTTTATGCGGGGGGGGGCTGTGCCCCTGCACCTACCCCCATGGGGGGCCTCACCCCCACACCCTTTACTTAAGGATTCTCAACTCCAGAGGGGTGCATGTCGGGGGGAGGGTGCAAAAACATTTAAAAAACAATAATTCAGTCTGGGTACAACAAAAATGCACCAGTGCTCAGACCCAAACCCAGCACCCTGCCCACCAAAGCAGCAAACCCACCCACCATGCCATGTGGCAGCTTGGCAACCCACCACAGCACCATCCCTCACAATCCCTCCTGCCCCTTGCTGTGCATGCTCGCCCCCCCCACGCATACATATAGCGACATCCTGTTGCTATATTCACCGACCCCATCCGGTCACTTGACCCCATAGGTAGCCCCAATGACATGCGCCAGGACTCAGTCGCTGTTATTGCAGGCACTCAATCGCCGATGCCCATGTCACGGACTACCCCCCTCTGATCACTTCCATTGATTCAAAGTAGATGGCATCAATGATTGTGAAAGTGTTTTTTTCTGCACCAGCAAAGACATATTTTTTCAAAACTATACTGAACAGCAACTGCTGGAGCCCTTCTAATGGTAAGACCCACCAGCCCCGAACCTGGAAGTGGAGGGTGCCTGTTTGATTCCAACAGTTCTGACTGAATCAGGTAACCCCCCCAACAACTTCCTGTTCCTTCCTCCTGCATCACACTGCCTGACAAAATATGGGTGACTATACACTAAAAAATATTGTGTATATTCACCCATACACTGACAAGCCTGCCTCTATGGACAGTATCTATGTGTCTGTACTTCGAAGTTGCCGTTGCAACCAGTGGACCTCTTGAGCTGTGCTCTAGAGGTCTCTGGTTACCACAGCAACCTCTTGATATATCTATATTTTATATATATATATATATATATATATATATATATATATATATATACACATACCCACACAGTCTTGTTGTGTATGGGTGACCATATACAATTCTCTATATTCCTTGCAGTGTATAGGTATATTAACATGCATCACATTGCTGTTATTCTGGCCTGGGCATTGAGCTTTTTCAGGTAGGAGGACATTTTACATAATCTTTTCCTCCAGAAATACACTCCCTTAGCTGTTCTTAGGGTGACCTTGTCTCTATATAAGACTTTTGTTGAGAGATTTTATAATATTGTTTTAATTACTCTCATGTATAGAACCTTAATACCCTGAGGAGCCTACTTTAAAGAACACCTTTACCAGTGCTCAAAGGCACAAACAGGAAGCTCCCTTACCTGTACAGAAGTTCTTACTTGTCACTGCTACAATTTTTAAATAAGGCCCCCCCACCAAGGAAGGGAAGGAATTATAATTTGCCCCTAAGGGCTGGCTGGACACACAGTACTTTTCAATTCCTTATTCACCACTCTGCTTCTTTGCTCTAACATTTTCTGATGTCATTACATGGAGAGCAGCGTGCTTCATTCAGTGCAGTGAAGCATCTTTTGAAATGCTTATTTCCCAATGTTAAATCATTTTTTGCTATAAATTGAAGCTAGGGTTCAACACTACAAGAGCCTCATAAGAATATAATTGTGCCATACGAGATGACTGAAAGAATCAAAGTTGTTCATGCAGCAATTGTTAAGATTAAGTGGTAATGTCATGGGTCCTAATGTTTTGGTGCAAAACATATACAGGAAAAGCATTGTTATAACATAGAAACATAGAAGTTGACAGCAGATAAGGACATAAGGCCCATCCAGTCTTCCATTTCTTTTCTACCTTATAAATGTGCCATCGGCCTTTGCTCTGTCAGTGGTCTATCTAGTCATACTCATCTGTATTGCTCCTTATGCCTATCCCTGCCTGTTTGAAGCCCTGCACTGTATTCATAGCCACCACTTCCTGAGGTAGGCCATTCCATGCATCCACCACCCTTTCTATGAAAAAGAATTTCCTCACATTCCCCTTAATCGGCCTCCCTCTAATCTCATGCTGTGTCCTCTTGTCCTGTTATTTTTCTTATATTGAAACATGCTAGACTCTTTCACCTTGTTAATGCCCTTAAGGTGTTTGAATGTTTCAATCATATCACCTCTCTCCTCCTTTGCTCAAGGGTATACATATTGAGCTCCATTAATCTGTCCTCATATGTCTTCTGATGTAGTCCCTGCACCATTTTGGTTGCCCTTCTCTGGACTGCCTGATATGAAGATAAATGCACAGCATGAAACAGCATGAAAGCTAGAGAACATTGCCGATGGTCTTTCAAGCTCCACTGTGTGTGATAATACTTTCAGTATACCAAATTTCAGAAGAAATGAGCAAGGACATTTAGGAAATACATACAACAGCGATATGAAACATATAACACTCAGTAGTATGGATGTAATTTTGTCATAGGTATTTGTTAATCAAGGACGTGGCTTGGTTACAGTCACAGAATCCTTACTATACAGTTTCATGAAAAGGAAAATTCAAATCATTTTTTAGAAAATTTCTGAATTCATGGTACCCATGACTTTCATGAGTAACTTGCACCCCATGTCATGTGAATTCCATATACACCTGTGAGGGTTACACCATTCTGTTGAATTCCTTCCTTAACAACAGTTTGGATTTCTGGATAAATTTTAGGATGATGACATGTTTGACTGGCATTCTGACAAAATGAAGAAAACTTTAGGAGGCGGTCCCATCAATGCAGAATCCAGCATTGATTTATTTTTCAGCTTATGAAAACATGTCTAGTCTTAACTTAACTATCTAGTCCATAGAGCTGTGGGATCTATGAACGCATTCCTAAGATTAAGCAGTTGAAGTCGTCAGTGTATTTATTTTGTCTCTGTCATATGCAAAGAAAAGGCTGAGTGGTAAAAGCCCAGTTATTTTATCTACTGAAACTGTATGTTAAAAAATGCTTGGCCATTTCCCATCTAACACAAGGAAAGGCTTTTGTTTTGGAGGCTACGGCGAGAGCACTCCAGTTAAAGACTTATGTAACAACATGCATGCATATTTTAAATGTTGCTCCAGAATTTATCATAACGAGGCCCTTTATGAGCTGAGGCTTTCTGATCCCATTAGTAGTTTGACATTTATTAAATGTGATGTTACAGGTTCCACAGCTTTATAGCTTTCTGCATTGCATTTATACATTAATGAGAGTGATTTTGCATTATTTTACATATATTACTTTCTGAATTTTTTTAAAACGTGTACTCTTATATGCTTATGTTCTCTCCCTGTCTTTGTTAGTAGTGAATATTACCACCAACATGCACTGCTTAAACTTATGGTATGACTCTGCCATTGTATGTGCCTTGCATACAAATCCAATTCACAAAATATTGTGAGGTCACAAAGTCTTGGAAGACAAAGACTGTACAAGTGCAGATGGAAAGGGGTGATGTACTGCCCTTTCAAAAACCTATTGCTTTTATTTTATGCTTTTACACCAGGCCAAATGGGGTTGCCAATAAAGAAACCTGAGTTGTCAGGGTTGCCATCAGAAATGCTGGAAGGGGGATGGGAGAGGTGGAGTTAGAGAGAGGGGGTAGGGGATGGGAAGGGGGCTGAGTCAGCCAGGAAGATGAGGTTACAAAGGGGGAGGTGCCCAGGTGGCTCAGGTAAGCAGCTGATAGGGCAGGGGGTGGAGCTTGCCAGGGTCCTGATTGGGGTCCTTTGGGGGTATATGACAAGGTGAGAGCAAGTGCTTTCCCTTCTTTCCTGCTAAACTCACTTTGGAGGAGTTCAGTACATCAAGGCAGTTTATTGATCCAGCTCAGCTAAGGTTATGGTAGCCATAAGGGGGTGACCTGCATGCTGTAGGCCCTGCTGGAGTAGGGGCTGAGTGTGGATGCTGTGGACATCCCCCGCTACAATCGTATTTTGATTATATGAAAATGGAAAAGAAATGCTTAGTTGTGGTTCAGCATTTCTGTGTACTCTGGTTTGTTAGAGGTTTTGAGCTGGGGCAGCCACATGGACTGTGGTAGGCCCTGTGAGAGAGGGGCAGAAGCTACATTTGTTTGTTGTTGCTGTGGTTTATAAAAAAAAATAAAATAAAAAAATGAAAGAGATGTTTAAGTGTGGTGCAACGTTTCCACGTCCCGTGACTGCAAGAGGTTAAGCTGGGGTGTCCGCCCCAGCGATATCAGTATGCCACTGCACTGTGTGTTAGCTGGGTTTAAACAAAACTGAAAATAAAAAAATGGAGCTTTGAATTGCCCAGCGTTTCAGCACACGGTGGTCGCTGGTGAGCCAGGGTGGCCACATGGCTTGCTCCGGACATCCTGGTGAGGCCAGTAGGCCTCTGCAGTTGCATGGTAGTGATCTTTAAGGCTATTGGCTTTGTGGCACTATGGCATTCTCTGGTTGAGAGAGTAAGGGTGGGTTGTTTTCTGGTTTTGGTTGTTGATGGTCCCATTGAAAGGAATATGACGCCTGGCGGGTGCACCCATGGTCGATCCGTTCGACTAAGCATCATGAAGGCGGTGAGGATGGAATGGCAGCCATCTGTGGGCTAGCCATGTGGACTGCAGTCGGAGGCATGGGGGTTAGTTAGGGCATGCTGCATGGGGGGATGGAGGCCTCATGGCTGACAGGATGGCAGATCATTCATTGTGGGGATAGCATAGGAGCACAGCGGTGTCTGAGCCTAACGAGTTGGGGTAAGATGCAAGCCATGGCCTAGATATCACATGGCCGACTAGGGGCATGCAGTTTCCACCTGCAAGGACCCACAGCTAAGACAGAAAAACACAGCTAGGGGTGACCTAGGCAGCTGGAATAGAGGTCTTTTGTAATAAAGAGGAATGGCAGAAGGGGGCAGGCAGCACAATGGCAGGCCCGATGGATCTGCGAATTTTCTTTTTATTAGGCGGCTGAGCTAGGCCAAGTGGCCACCATTTAGACCGAGTTTGGGTGGGTTCACTGTTGCAGTGAATACCAGCTAATAAAGGAAATGAACAAGTGGCTGCCACCCATGACCAGGGCAGCTGTGGGTATAGGAGGCCCCACAGAGGGGCCACTGTGCAGCCCCATGTCAAGGGACAGTGATGTGCATCATGTAAGGGGCAAGGCCTCATGCAAGAAAAAAAAGAAAAAAGCATCATAGACGGAAGGCCACAGGAGGCCCAGCCAAGTTGCTGAAAGGCATCAGAAGTGGACGACAAAGGTCCAAACAAAAGATATAATAAAATAAAGATAAGCAAATATAAAATAAGAAAATGTAACAGGAGGGAAGCCCCAGGACTGGATATTTAAAAACAAACAATATAAATGGAGAAGGGGAACCTAGATCGAATGGCAGGATGTGGCTGGTGGTAGAAAGCGATCATGGGTCAAAAAAAAAAAAAAATATATATATATATATATATATATATATAAAAAAAGGGAAAAAGGCAATATTAATATAACATCTTAACAAAGCACATGAGCCAGGGTACAGTTGAACAGGTTAAAGATGGAGATATTTTGAGTTGGAAGGGAGTACAACAGATTTGGAGAGTTCAACAGAGCAAAAAAAAAAATCATAAGAAACATTACATAGGTAGTTAAGGTATTTACCTATTCTGAAGTCAGCACTATGTATCAGACCGTGAAGGTTCGGCCAATGGCAAAGTGACTAATGTATCAGCTGTGTTCCTATTTTCTGTCCCCCCACCTTCATCTTCTTCCTCAGCTGGTAAGTACTGTCATTCGTCCAGATAGCACCAAAAAGAGTACCAGTTCCGCCCCACCAGCGCCCAGCTGAAGGAAGAGGCATCACCGTTGATGGTAAAGACGTTGGAGCTGATTGAGGTGGCACATGTGAGGAAAGAGGAGGAGGAGGAGCATAACTGGAAGTGAAAAGACCCACCCGGACCCAAGGGGAAAGACAGGGGAAAGAGGCCACCAGCACCGATCCAGAAACCAGAGCCGGAGCCCCTCCCTGAGTCAGAGGCACCAAACGTCAGGCATGGTAAGGGAAAAGTCAACCTGGCGAGTGAAAGGAATGTAAAAAAAATTTGGAAGGGATTATCAGTGACATGGGGGACACGGGTATCCAAAGAATGGAGAAGGTGCTGGTGGAAATCAGAGGGAGAAGTAGTGGGGGAGCAGAAAATGGTGCCCTAGGGGGTGGGAGTCACAATGCCATAGTGAGGATCCCAGGAGTAACATTAAGGGACCACATCTCCCTCACAATTAAAGAAAAAATATGGAAGGGAGAGTTCATGGACCTTTTTGCATTGGTGGACAAGGACACAGCTAAAACATATGAGCAAAAATAAATGGTTGGTAAGTCAGAGATGGCTGTGGCATTGGCAGTGGTGGGGAAGCCAGACGAATAGGTAACATACAAGGGGAAGAACACTGAGACCTGGCAGGCAGGATTCACAATATTTAGTACCATCTTGCTGGAAAACAAGTTGGAGCTGGCTATCCTGCTCCTAGCATACTCAATCATAATTAAGGATGCTTATAACATTAAGATGGGTCATGGTGACTAAAATACAATGAGGCTTTCTGGCAAGGATGGCAGCCTGGAAATGAGATGGGATTGTAACCATTCAGAGTTTGGAGTACGGATGCTGTCCGGCCGCAGGAACACCACAGGGGAAAGCAGCAAAAAAGGGGGGTCAATGATGGTCACAGAAACATGATGGGGCTATAACAAGGCTTTGTGCATGTGGGCGAACCACAAGTTCAGACACGTGTGTTCCAAATGTGAGGGCCAGTATCCCATGTCCCACTGTATAATAGGAGGGGACAGTCAGAGCTACCAACAGCATGGGAAGGAGCCCTTTTGGGCCTGTGACAACCAAAATGGTGGAGATGGGCACTATCAAGGTAACAGAAGGGGGGGATCCTTTGGGCATGGGTCCTATAACATGAGCTATGGGAGAAACTAGAGGGCACAATGATGGGCAGGGTAGGTGGGGTTTTTCTTTGGTCGAACCCCGTCAAGCTCCAAGTGATTTGGGAATGATCATAAGGTTATCCAGATTGGGTTCGGAAGGAATTTCTGAGGAGGGTTTTCCGAAGGCTTTAGGTTAGATTATACAGGATCAAGAAGGGCAAGCGACAACAAAACCTGGGTTCAGTTGAGGATCAGGATGGGTGGTGCTTAGAAAGACCAAGAAGGAGGTGGCAGCTGGCAGGGTGGAGGACCTTTTAAGCTGCCGCCATTCCAGAACCTGAGGATATCACCTTTGGGGGTGGTCCCAAGAAGCAAAAAGGTGAGTTCTGCTTGATCCAACACCTGTCATACCCAGAGGGTGCATCAGTGAATGACGCATACAGGTGGAGCAGAGTTCGGTGTCATATGCGACACTGGATCAAGTGCTGGGCCTGATCAGGTCCTCTGTAAGAAATGGCTCACTAAGACAGACATCGAGTCTGTCTTTAGACTACTCCCTATACAACCAGATGACTGGGATTTGTTAGGATTTCAATTCCAGGGTTCCTATTACTTTGACAAAGCCATGCCCATGGGGTGCTCTATAGCATGCTCCACATTTGAAGCATTTAGCACCTGGGTACAGTGGGTTTTGGAGACCGTTACAGCCATAAGACAATGGTGCACTACCTGGATGACTTCCTGATAATAAAAGTCAGCGAGCTGGAGACAACAACACAGTTGGGGAGTTCCAGGAAATGTACTGTCATGGGTATCCTCCTAGCACAAGATAAGACAGCAGGGCCAGCCAAGAAACTGGAATTTCTGGGAATAGAAGCGGACACAGAACATGAGTTGTCAGTTGACAAGATTATGAGGTTCAAGGGTTGCTGCAGCATGTCATAGCTCAGAGGCAGGTACCACTAGCAAAGGAACAGCAGCCAGGTACTGGAGCCATCTAAACTTCTCTTGTAAAGCAATTGGCCGGGTCAGGCATTCACTACGAGGTTGGCAAGGTGCACAGGAAAAGTGAGGTTGCGCATCAGTGGGTGAACATCCCAAAAGGGTGCACCAGAACTTATCGGTTTGGGACCAGTTCTCAGACAGCTATAATGGAATTACCTTCTGGCAGAGGGAATGGTTACGTAATATTGACCTGGACCTTTACACATATGCAACAGGGGCTCTGGGGATGGGGGCTTACTTCAGAGGGGAATGAATCTCTGAGGCCTGGCCACCAGAGTAGAGGAACAGGGGTCTGCTAAAAGATATCATTCTACTGGAATTATTCTCAATCTGGGTGGCTTTAGACATATGGGGACAGAGGTTGACTAACCAGAGGATTACATTTTGGTGCGACAATAAAGCAGTAGTCGAGGTCATTAACAGACAGAAAGGTCCACCAAGATGGTGATCAGGGTACTACATCAGCTAATCTTGAAAGGTGATGTCGAGGCACAGGTCAGGAAGAATAGGAAAACCAGGAGCTGTTCCAAAATTTCAAATAGCATTTTATTATTACCAGCAAAATTGTTCAGTATAACTATTCACAATAGCAGTACAAACATTTTATTTATTTATTTAGCTTTTGTTGACCGGGTAAGTGCACTAGACAAATCCTGCCTATTTTCAGGCACAACCCGGGGGAGGGGGATACAGATGAATGCCAACTGACCTTGAACCAGATTAAGCTGTTGGTGGTATTTTTAGTGAATGAGGGAAATTTGGCCAGGACACCGGGGAAATTCCCCTACTCTTTTCGATAAGTGCCATGGGATCTTTAACATCCACCTGAACTACCACCAATCCAGGCAGATGGGACCTCGGTTTGCGTCTCATCTGAAGACGGCACCTCAGAAATGCAGCACCCCTCTCATGCTGCATTACAGTGTCAGTACTGGGATATTAACCCAAGTGCCAGATGTGGGAACTGAACCCACAGCCCTCTGATCTCCTGGCCTCAGAGGCGAGTGTGCTATCTACTGAGCCACTGACATAGAAAGAGAGTCCTCCCTCTGAGTTTTCTTCTCAATTTCAAATCTCAGTCTCTGTCTCTCCTCTTGCATAAACACTGCTGCTCTTTGTATAAGTCTGTGCCTGGGAAACTCGTTAAGAAAACAGCATGCTTCTCACACAATGTTCTTGTAAGTTTCCAATGTTCTTGCAGGTGCAGCAAAAAGAACATAATAATCCCAGAACTGGCCTCTTGTTTACAATATCTTAGAGAGTTTGCAAACCAGCTTCTCAGGTTAACCCTTTGAGTTCCAAATAGCTTTTTGCAATTATTTAGACAGTATAACTATATACAGTTTTAAACAAAGGGATTCCAGTATCAGTTACATTTACACATAAAGATTCACATACTGTATATATTATACCTGCAGATATGCAAGGGGGAGGAAAACAGACAGAAACAGCAAGTGAAGGCAAAGAGCTTGTGAGAGGCAGACAATGATGAAACCATCAGAGTGATCAGGTCCTAGGTCTCACAAGAAAATTTGGTTGCACAACCAGACAGACAAGAGACAGAAAAGGAGAGGATAGAACAGACCCTTGCATTTAAACTCTTTCTGCATAACAAATATACAAACATACATATGAAGAAGCCAGCGAAGTAGGCCATTTGGTCTATTAAGTCTGCTTCTATTGCAGGAGTCCGCTTGAGCTAATGTCCCTGCCCTCCTCCCACTCATTCCATCCCATCCCATCCTCCCTACTCATGATCCTTACCTTCCTCCCATGCCTATCCCAGCCACTTTTGAAGCTGCCCACTGTCTTCAATGAGATGACCTCTTCTGGCAGTGCATTCCAAGTGTCCACCACCCTCTATGTGAAGAAGTGCTTCCTGACCTCCCTCCTAAACCTCCCACCCTCCAGCTTAAGACTGTGCCCCTCATGTTATGGTTGCCACTCAGCTTAAAGAGCCTCTTCTTATCAACCCTATGTATCCCTTTTAAGTACTTGAAGATGTGTAGCTTATAATCTTTACAGTTCAGTGCATATGCAGTACAGCAAACAGAAAAGTTTCAACTCACATTTTTTTCAACCTCCGGAATTCACAATTCCTGATCCATATTTTGACAGAAAATCAGCATTGACATTCTCTTTCCCAGATTTGTGCATCACTTTAAATTTAAATGACTGTAGTGCCAGGTACCACCGTGTGATTCTAAAATTTTTATCCTTCATTTGGTTATGCCAACAGAGAGGACAGTGATTTGTTATAAGTACAAAGTCAGCTCCTAAGAAGTAAAACTTAAGGGACCCAATGGCCCACTTTGCCTCAAGGCATCCTTTTCAATGGTGGAGTACCTTTTCTCTCTGCCGTGCAATTTCCTACTGATATATAGAATAGGATGTTCTGTCCCATCTATATGCTGACTCAAGACTGCACCTAGGCATACCTCTGATGCATCAGTCTGTAACAGAAACTGTGTCTCAAAGTCTGGGCTTCTTAAAACAGCGTCTGAACATAATGCAGCCTTAATGGCTCAAAAAGCCTTGTCACACTCTGGGGTCCATTTCACATTATTTGGGAACCGTTTCTTTGTGAGTTCAGTGAGGGAGTAGCTTACTCAGCAAAGTTGGGAACAAATCTCTGATAATAACCAACCAGCCCTAAAAATGACCTGACATGTTTCTTGGTTTTGAGGACAGGACTGTTAGCTACAGCTTCTATCTTGGAAACCTCTAGCATGACTTCTCCATTTCCCAAAACATAGCCCAAATATCAGATTTCCTGCTTGCCCAATGCACACTTGGTAGGATTAACTGTCAGACCTGTCCCTTTGATAGATTGGACAATTGCTGTAGGTGTTCCAGGTGGCGTTTTCAGTCTGGACTATACACCACAACATCATCCAGGTACACAGCACAATAACTAGTGTGAGGGATACAATTACATCCATGAACCACTACAATGTAGTGGGTGTGCCATGTAAACCAAACAGCATGATGGTGAACTGATAGAATCCTAAAGGACTGGCAAATGGAGTTTGTCTCTGGATTCTTTAGCTAGGGGATTTGTCAGCAATCCTTGAGATTTAGGGTACTGGTATACTTGGCATTCCCAGTATGTCCACCAAATTATCTATTCTGGATATAGGATAACTGTCAAATTCTGACACTTGATTAAGTTTCCTAAAATCAAGGCAGATTTGTACACCCCCTTCTTTTTTGTTTACAGTCACCATTGGTGATGACCAAGCACTTTTCAACTGTTCTCTGATACCCAATTTTTCCTTAAAAATGTCAGCTCTTAACTGCTCTGGTAATCTGTATGTCTTTTGTCTAATAGGGTGAGCATTCCTTGTCACTAGTACATGCTTGACACCTTTAGCTTGGCCTGGCACTGTGGTTAAAGTACTGTTAGATGTCTTTAGCAAGTTATGAATTTCTACAGTTTGTTCAGAGGTTAAGGAAACATTCACCTTCACAGCATCAGCACTTACAGTTTGCTCCAGTCTGTCATAAACAATATCAATATCTTCTTTATCAGTTTCTGGTAAAACCAGCAACACAGCTTTTGATGTTTTTTCAACCCATTTATTGAGGAAGTTAATACTACCAGTGGTGTCAATCTCATAGTTAACTGTGCTGGTACATCTAAGCACTGCATAAGGCCCTTGCCACTTCATTAACAGTTTATTTTTCTGTGTGGGTAACCTTAGCAGGACCTTTTCACCTGGCTCAAAAACATTTTTCTTTTACCCCATGGTCATAATACACCTTCTGTTGGTTTGGGCCTCTTTCTGATGATTACTAGGGGTGATTTCAACATATTGTATTTTATCAGTTTTTTTTCTCAGGGCACACATATACCCTTTTCCTGCTCTCTCCTGTTTCTCTAGCAAGTCCTCAGGTCTGTTAAAATTAATACTCATATGATTTTACTCACTCTAATGCCCATTACAGCTCTACTCCCTCTATCCCTGCCTTCTGCTTCTTGTGCCCCCTCTGCCACCCCCACTTTCCTGCCACATTAATTATTTTTCTCAAATTTACTCCTACTGCTCACTCTCCAAAATGACCTTTTTCCTCTACTGATAAATAGGGTCTGGATACACCTGTCTGCCCATGCCAAAAAAATTTGTTCCCTGCACACTAACGCCGTCAGCCCATATATGCGATGCAAACTCTGGAATCTCCTCCTACTGGTCCTACTGCTCTCAGGTGATGTTCATTCTAACCCTGGACCTGATACTACTTTACCTAGTACCCTTACTAATGTTAAATGTCTAACTGTTGTTCACCATAATATCAGGAGCCTCTTGCACAACCTCACAGAACTAGAGTCCTGGCCAACCTCTATAACCCCCACATCATCTGCCTTACTGAGACCTGGCTCAAACCCTCCACCCCTGATTCACTCTGCTCCCTTCCTTCTTATAATCTTTTGAGGTTTGATAGGCCTGCTCCAAAAAGAGGGGGCAATACAACCATCTACTTTAAAGATCACCTACATCTCTCAGTTATCTGCTCATCTCCCTTAACTCACTGCAAAGCCATACATGTCCTTCTATCCCTTGGCTCCCAAAATATTACATATTGCATGCTCCAACAACCCACTCCCTCTAGCGGCCAAAAAGGTCTTGATGAGGTGCTTGATCAAACCTCTCTTCTTTCAGGCAAAAATGAGGTTCAAATACTTGGTGATTTTAACATAAATTGGCTATGTAACTCTCAACACTCACTGCTGACTAGGCTTCAAAGTTCTAACTTAAATCAGCTGATCAATGGCCCGGCCAGGATAGCAAAGCACTCTAACTTCAGTACTCTGCTGGATTGGATAATGACCAGCCACCCAAAAAACATTATCACCTCAGGCATACTTGCTGACTCCATTTCTGATCACTCCCTCACCTTTTGTATCTGAAGAAAGGCTAGGTCTGCTCCATCAAAACCACATTTTATTAATTTTCCTAACTATACTCATCTTGACACACAGTCCTTCCTACAGGATATTGCCACCATTGATTTGCCCCCCTTTTTAACTCACATGACACTCAGTCCACCTTTAATCTCTTTCTAACCAACTTTCTGGCGATACAGAATAAACACTGCCACTCATAACCGGAGGGTAAAATAGACCTCCCGCTGGCAGAAATCTGACCCACTGTCCAAACTCGTCAAAGGGACAAAAGCTGGCTCCAATATAAAAGCTTTGGACTAACTGTTGACTTTATTGTTTACAGAACCTTTTGCAATTCATGCAAGAAGGAAATCAAAAAGGCTAAAAGTGCCTACTACGAGGAACTACTGACCAACTCTTATAGGGATTTCAAGAAGTTCTGGTCACATATAAAGCTCATCCTAGGTTCTAATCTGTCCCCTACTTCTACAGATATGTCCTTAAATGGGGTCCACTGCAATGATCCCAGAACCATTGCTAACTTTTTCAACACTCAATTCCCTGACCTCTCTAAATATACCACCTCTTCTCTTGCCCAATTGACCCTGACCACCCAACCTGACGTCTCTGGACCTACCTTCCTTTTCAAGTCTGTGTCCTACCGTGAAGTGCTCAAACTGTTAAACAACATATCTGAGTTCACTGCTGCTGGATCCAACAATCTTGAACTTATGCTTTTGAAATTTGCTGCCCCTTCATTGCTGCACCTCTATTCAAGACTTTTACCCTCTCTCTGTGTCAATGTCAAGTTCCTGACATCTGGAAGACAGCAAGGGGAACCCCTGTAAAAATGGAGATCATAAAGATCCATCAAATTGTAGGCCCATTGCTATCTTATCAGTTCTCAGCAAAATACTTGAGAAACTCGTTGCTTTCCAAACCATTGACTTTCTCCATAAACATGACCATCTTACATCTGCCCAGCATGGCTTCTGCAAGGGTCATAGTACAACCACTACACTAATCGAGTTTATGTCAGATACCCTGGTTGCCATGGACTCTGGATCCTTAACTGGGGCACTCTTTATTGACATGACGAAAGCATTTGACCTAGTGGACCACCCCTTACTTTTAACGACCCTGAGATCTCTAGGCTTCACACCAACCGTAGTTATGTGGTTTGGCAGCTACTTATCTGATAGGACTCGATTAGTTAAATACAACTCCACCCTCTCGGATATAACTCTATAAATGTTGATGTGCCACAAGGGTCTATCCTTGGTCCCCTGCTTTCTCCTTATTTATAAATAATGCTACCACCAACCTTCAGCAGACTTCCTCCCTGTTATATGCTGATGACATCGGCCTGTATTCCAGTTCTAAAAGTATTGCTGACATCAACCAATGTCTCTCCAGGACTTAAAACTAATTCAACACTGGCTGTCTAACCATAAACTTGTCCTCAATGTATCTAAAACCCAAGCCATGTTATTTGGTTCCAATGCCAAACTTAAACACTCGCTACCTTATTTCAATGTCTCCACAGTTAATGGCACATCTGTACATGTGACCAACTCATTTAAATATCTGGGTATCACCCTCAACCTGTCTCTTAATTTTGACCTTCACATCCAGCAACCTGTAAGTCTGTAAATATGAAACTAGGCATTGCCTACCGCTCCAGCTATGTGCTTACTCCCTCTGCTAGACTAGCCATAGCTCATGGCATTCTCCTTCCGTCCCTCACCTATGGGGTTGCAACGTATGCTGCTGCAAGTAAATCTAGTCTTCGGGAGTGGGATGTTACCTTTAACAACATCTGTTGCTATGCCTCCTCTTTCTCACTGGCTTAAACACTATTGTCTCCTTTATTCCGAACTTGGTTGGCTTTCACTCTTGCATCCTGGTCTTTTTGCATATGGTTAATTTATTGACAACATCATCAGAACCCACATGCCAAAGCCCTGGTGTAGGTGTTCTAAATCATACATCTGGCAATGGCTTGCACTCTGTGGACAATGCACCTGCCCTCATCCCTAGGCATCACTCCTCTAAAGGGCTAGTGCCTTTGCAAGTCATGCCCCCCAATACTGGAACTCTCTCCCCCTAACTATACACTTTGCTCCATCCCATGCCTCTTTCAAAAGACTACTTCACAGATATCTAGCTGATTCATGTAACTGCTCTTGCTTCCAACCACCTTAGCTTGTTTCTCTCCTCCTACCTTGACTCCTTAGCCACTTCGGTGCTAGTCTTTCCCCAAGAAACGCTCAGCACTTTCTTCTTTCTTGTTTACCTGTATGGCCTACTCTAAATTACTCTCTGTGCTCACATCTGCCCTTGTCACTATTTTCTTTTTTTGCACCATACTCTATTCCTCATTCTAATGTCACTACTACTTCCTTACTCTCCTATACCTATCCTGTATGACTACACTTATGTTATAGCCTTCTTTGCTTTATCCTAACCTAATTTGTCTGGGATCCTGCTCATATTACCTTAGTAATTGTTTTTGCTTCTCCCTCACAGATGATGTATTCCTACCTTGATTGGTATTAATTTACTCCTGCTTCAATGTAGCTCCATCCTTGCAAGATGTTCATATTAATGTAATGATCTGTTGTAACAATTTATGTCATTTTAGGCTTTGTATACATTTTGTTTTCTGTACCCTCCTGGGTCGTGCCTGAAAATAGTCATTGCCATGGCTAGAGCACCTTACCTGGTAAACAAAAACTAAATAAATAAATGATGTAATAGATTATTTCTGATGGGGGGTATTGTTCCATGTTTCTTTTATTACATCTAGTAGCCCTTTAGGTTGTCTACCATACAGAATGTCAAATGGGGAAAAACCTGTTGATTCCTTTGGCACTTCTCTGTAAGCAAAAAGCAGGTAAGGTAAGTACTGGTTTCAGGTTTTTCCTTTCCCTTTTACAAACCTATTTAACATGCATTTTTAGTGTTTGATTAAAATGCTCAACAAGACTGTCTGTCTAAGTGTGATAAGGGGAGGTTCTTATGGCAGTGATACCTAGAAGATGGTACAGCTCCTTCAGTAATGCAGCACCAAAATTACTTCCCTGATCAGTAATAATCTCTTTAGGTATGTCCACCCTGCTGAAAATTTTGGCAAGCTCTGCTGTCACTTTTGGGGCTGTGACAGTACACATCAAAACTGCCTCTGGGTATCGAGTAGCATGGTCACATACTATGAAAATGAATCTATTAACCTTTTACTCTTGTCTAAGGGACCAGCCACATCCATTGCAATTCTTTCAAATGGCACATCTAACAAGGGTAGGGCACCTTGCCATTTTTAGTTACTGGGGCTACTTTCTGACACTCAGAACAAGAACTACAATAGGTAGCAGCATCTTCATGAATTCTAGGCCAGTAAAATCTGTACAGCAATCTGGCAAGGGTGTGATCCCTCCCTGAGTGACCAGCCATAGGACTATCATGTGCTATCTGTAACAACTAAGATCTAAACTTTTGTGGTATAACCAATTGTTCTAACTGGTCCTGTGTCTGAGGTTTAACCCAAAATCTGTACAGTAGCCCATTACATTTTTTAAACATAGGTTCACCCTGTTTTGGTGTCACCCCCAGCTGCTTAAAATAACCCTATAGAGAAACATTGTTAGCTTGTTCTGAAAGAAAATCACAATCAGTGATCAGTTTAGTTTCAGCATTTTCATATGTTAACCCCTTATGTCCATCAGTCTTTTGTTACCACTGTTTCCTTAGGCATCGTCTTTCTTTCCTGGACTTCCAGATCTTGGAGCTCTACTCCAACAAGTCTGAATCAAAATCAGCAAAAGGAAAAGAGTTCCCACCATTCAAGATTTTCCTTGTCTGAGCTCTTGTCACCACATCTGCTGAAACATCAGGATTTACTCCCTCTTTGATTAACTCAGTAAATCCTGGACAGTCATTTCCTATAATCACAGGTACTGTAACTTAGGTACTACTCCCACTTTCATTTTGTGCAACACCCCATTAATAGTCAGAGTCACTTGGCTGGTGGGATAGTGTCGCATGTCCTTGTGGATGCAGATGACACCAGTACCTGGTCCTTTTGGACATTGTTTTTCCCAGCACTTCAATATGCACCAGGATCTGTCTGCTTCCCGAATCCATAAGTCCCTTCACAGTCTTATCTTCCACCTTCACATCTGTTAAGTACTTGCCCCAATTTGCTAAAGACAAATCTGCTCCAGTGTCACTCTTCTTACTACAGCAATTTCTTGTAATATGACCTGGCTTATTATAGCTATAGCAAATAAAGTCTTTAGGCTCAGATTTGTTATCCCACTAGAGTTCTTATTAGACTTGATGTTTAAATGGGAAAAAGTGTCTTACTGGTGCTTCATGGTTACCTAGCTGCTGTGGCATCTGTCTGACCATTTGGTAGTCTTCAGTCAAAGAAACAGCATTTTCCCCACTTTTGGGTCGGTGTTCTTTTACCCAAACCTCTATGTCTGTGGGTAGGATGTTGATGATCTGCAACCATTACAAATGTTTTGATGATCTGTGGCAGTGTTTTGCCCTCTGGTTGAAGCCATTTCAGAAGGAGTTTTCTGAGTCAAGTGAAGGCTTCTCGAGGATTGTCGACTGAGTTGTACTTTAAAGACCAGAATCTTTGACTGTAGGTCTCTCCTGAGTTTTCTGACTCTGCAGTGTCCATATTGCTGTAGGTAAGTTGGGCTTTCCCCTGTCAGGTAAGGTACAAGTCTGATTGCCCATTGCTGCTTTGGCCACTGGTAAACTGTAGCAACCCTTTCAAAAGTTGTCAGGTATGCTTTGATATCATCCGAGGGACATGGCTTCGTAAGTTTAATGTCTTTTAAGTTGCTTGTGTCTTGTTGCTCTGCTGGACCTGTGACAGAACCTCCAGCTTTGATAGCTTGCAAGGCATCCATCCATCGCTGCACCTCTTCTTTTCTGCTTCTCAAATTGTTGCATTTCTTCTTTTCGCTGTGCTTTTAAACACTGAATTTATTTTTATCTCACCTGCATTTCCTCTCTTCTCTGTTTCTCCATCTCTGATTGTTGTATAGCCCACTATTTAAAAAAAGGCAGTCAGGCTTTCATGTTCTGTCACTGCCTGTTCTTTTTTTCTTTCACTGGTGCTGGCTGTACAGTCTCAGCTTGGACTTTTGTTTCTGCTTCTAGTTTGGCTGCCATTCTTCTGATAATCATTCCTGAACTTGCTGCTGCAGCATCCATACCTTTCTTCCATACTTCCCTGGTTCCAGGTCTAGTACCCACACACAAAACTCCTAGCTTAGAGTATGCATGGCATAAATCCCTCTTAGGCTCACACCTTCTGTTATCAAGGCACAGGTCAGGAAACATAGGAAAACTAGGAGCAGTTTCAAAACTCACAAATAGCATTTTATTATTAACAGCAAAATAAAAAATAAAATGGTTCAGTATAACTATTTACAATGACAGCACAAACATAGAAAACAGAGACCTTTTAAGTTTTTCTTCTCAGTTTCAAATCTCAGTCTCTGTCTCCCTCTTGCATAAGCATTGCTGTTCTTTTTATAAGTCTGTGCCTGGGAAACTCATTAAGAAAACAGAATGCTTCTCACACAATGTTCTTGTAAGTTTCCAATGTTCTTGCAGGTGCAACAAAAAGAACATAATGACCCAGAACTGGCCTCTTGTTTACAGCATCTCAGAGAGTTTGCAAACCAGCTTCTCAGATTAACCCCCTGAGTTCTAAATAGCTTTTTGCAATCATTTAAACAGTATAACCATATACGTTTTAAACAAAGGGATCCCAGTATCAGTTACATTTCCAAATAAAGATTCACATATATATTATACCTGCAGATATGCAAGGAGAGGAAAACAGACAGAAACAGCAAGTGAAGGCAGAGAGCTAGCGAGAGGCAGACAATGATGAAACCATCAGAGTGATCAGTTCCTAGGTCTCACAAGAAATTTGGTTGCACAACCAGACAGACAAGAGACAGAAAAGGAGAGGATACAGCAGACCCTTATGTTTATACTCTTTCTGCATAACAAATGGGGCAGGTCCTTATTCAACCCTATCACAGAGGGGCTTAAGCTTAATTTGTCATTCATAGCTAAGCATATTGAGGGGTTCAAAAATGACATCACTGACAGCCTTTCCCATCTTTGGTGGGACAGGCTCAGGTCCCTGGTGCCAGAAGCCACCTTTCAGAGGACTTCAATACTCACCCACTTATGGGTGAGTGGATGGAGTGAGCCTGATGGCTGTATTGAAGATCTTGGTCTGCTCCCACATTGAAGGCCTATGAAGGGGCATGGGCAGTGTTCCAAGAGTTTCACCAGCAGGAGGACTTCGAGGTGAGTAGTCCTGTTACAGAGAGCCAGATCATGCAGTACATGGTGGTCAGATGGGAACGAGGAATGACACATGCAGCCATGAAGGTCCAAGTGACAGGGATAGGTTGGGCTTGTGGAAACAGGGGATGGGCACAACCAAACAAGTTCATGGTGGTAAAGTGCATGCTCTTGGGTTGGCAGAGGACCCGGGGAAAGTTGCAGCTCCAGGAGGCCATTAGTCAGGCATTTGTTGACCAGGTTACCGGGGCCTCTGGGCCAGATAAGCAGCTCAGCCTAGAGGCATGCCTATTCCCAGCCATTTTCATGGTTATGGCAAAAGGAGCATTCTGTATGGGGGAAAGTGGTGGCACAGAACAAGAAGTCAGTGGGTGGGTTGCTATGGGGGGATGTGACTTGGAAGCCGGGTTAAGTTTCAGTTTGGCTAAGGAAGTCCAAAATGGAACAGGTCAGGAGAGGGGTGGCTGTGAGCATGGCAAGCCAACTAGAACAAGAATGGTGTGCAGTTGCAGCCTTTGGGGAATACAGGGCAATAAGGCTGAAAGGGGAGGGGGTGTTATTCCCACATGGGAACAGGAACCCAGTCACATGTTACCATGTGGCCACATTTCTCAGGAAATGCCTGACCTTCTTGGGGGGGATCCCAGCTTGTTCTCTTCACATTCCTTTAGAACTGGGGTTGTCTCGTAGAAGGCAGTGGAGGGGGCAGCAGAGGACATGATCAATGGGGTTGGAAGGTAGAAATATGACTGCTATAAAAGATATAAGAGGCAGATGGTTTAACATTTCTCATTTGTGTACATACAGGTATGAGCCAGCAACAACAAATTTAGAGGACATTTGTGGGACATTTGTTTGTTTATTGGGCAGAGAGACATGCAGCAGTTATGCCTGGTGGGAAGCAGCTACACAGGGACATCAACTGGATGCAGGTGCTATGGAAGGGCTTCAGGAGCATGAGGTAAGCCCAGCTTCTACCTGTATTGGAGGAGTTCAGGAGGCTAGGGAAAAAGCTGGATTTGCTAATAATTCATTTGGGGGGGATGATATGGGGGATAAGCCCTAGGGAATATTCCTGCAGGACATCTTGCAGGATCTGGAAACCATTAAGAGTTGATGGTCTTGGACAACCATAGGGTTGTTGGAAATGATTTCCAATAGGGTGTGGTGGTATGCCCGTGACATAAAATCTACTGAAAAGGCAAGGAAGAGCCTTAACAGGAAGTTGGTACTGGTGGTATGGGCAGCTGAGGGGATTTACATTGCCTATAAGGAATTAACTGATTTGCTGCCAGAGTATTACAAAGAGGATGGGGTGCACTTATCCATAGTGGGCAGATCATTTTTCATTGGCAGCATCAGTGAGGCAATAGAGGAATGGGAGGGACAAATGTAGTAAGAGGGGGAAGCCCACCATTCTGCCACAAGCTGGAGGTGGGCTAGTGGAGGAAGAAAGGAAATGGGAGGAAAGGGGAGTGGGGAAGGGAACTATGTAAGGGGTGGAGAATGTGAAGTGGGAGGGCACTAGGCATGGTCCGGGGTCAACAACATCCAGCCATGGAGGTAAAGAGGTGTAAGAAGAGAGAAGTTGGGGTGGGGTCATGGTTGGAGGCACCTGACCCCAAGTGCAGGCTGTACAGATGAACTTGGGTGGGGCCATCAGGGTCATACACCCGGGCACCTAAAAGACCAGAGTGGACAAGGAGCAAGAAAAGTCTGCAAGAGGCCAAGTCAGAATGTAAATGTTGTGAAATAAAATAATATTTAAAAGGTGTATTAGGATGATGGTGACAGTTGATGAAATGTATTATTATGAAGTGGAACAATGAACACTTTCCTTTTGAGCACCCAACTGAGACGTGCAGAGTGTTCATTTCTGGGGGAATCCCTCTGACAAATGGGGTTGCCAATAAAAGGCAACCTGAGTTGTCAGGGGTTGCCATCAGAAATGCTAGAAAGGGGAAGGGGACAGGTGGAGTTAGGAGAGGTGGGTAGGGGATGGGAAGGGGGCTTAGAGTCAACAAGGAAGATGAGGTCATAAAGGGAAGGTGCCCAGGTAAGGAGCCAATAGGGCAGGGGCAGAGCTTGCAGGGGTCCTGATTGAGGGTCCTTGGGGGTGTATAAGACAACATGATATATCAAATTATATATTAAAATAAAGAAACACTGCAACCTAGCTAAAGGTACCTGTTTAGCTAGAATCGAGTTTGTTTTCTTGAAAAATTGCCAGCATCCAGGGTACCCAGCCTCGTGAGAGGAGCCATTCACCTATGTCCTCTGTATGAGAACAGAGGGACTTTCTTAAATGCTGACGTTGCAGCTGAAGTCATGCTTCTGTCCTTGGTATGAAGTAGTGAGCTGGTGATCCCCTGTTCTATCTATCTATCTATCTATCTATCTATCTATCTATCTATCTATCTATCTATCTATCTATCTATCTATCTATCTATCTATCTATCTATCTATCTATCTATCTCTGTTAAATTAGTTCTTGTCTGTCTGCCTGTCTGTCATCTATCTATCTATCTATCTATCTATCTATCTATCTATCTATCTATCTATCTATCTATCTATCTATCTATCTATCTATCTCTATTAAATTAGTTCTTGTCTGTCTGTCTGCCTGTCTGTCATCTATCTATCTATCTATCTATCTATCTATCTATCTATCTATCTATCTATCTATCTATCAATCTATCTATTTCTGAAATTATTTCTTAAGAGAATGAGGGTGCCCACCCTGGTACCACATATTTCTCCCTCTTCACTCCATGTCACCCACCCACCTGCCCTTCCCAGTGTTTATATATTTTTAATATATAAGCAGACTAGAGTACCACCTAGTACTGCTTCTCTTGACCTCCCCTCCTCTCCAGGTCACCTGTCTCTGTTCCCCTTATGTACCTGGCAGCAGCAAGTTTCCAACACATGGTGCCACCAGACATTAGCCTGACACTGGAGTACCCAATCACCAGTGTTGGAATATACCCTGAAACAAAGAAAACCATTCCTCAATGCTTTTTTTTCATAATCCTTTAAAAAAGAAAACATTCCATCACCAATTTGACCCCCACACCCTCCACAACTCCACACACCCTCACTCACTTGAACAAGTCTCACTGTGTAGATCCACTCTTTGATCAAAGACATGTCTTGCAGCTGGAGCGAGCCACTGTGATATGAGAAAATCAAGTGAGTGTGGTTTAATGCATTTCAATGGTGTTTACATTTGATTCATAACTTTACCATTTTACATATTTTGACCCCAAATTTCAACATGGTCTTTTTGAGTCTTCACCTCATGACCAAAGGTAGTAGAATTATGCAAATGTGGTCCAAAGATGGTTCCACTGTCACTTTGAAATCACCTTTTTTGTGGGATTTGAAAATGTTCACCATACTTGCTGATGAGGTGGGGACATAAGAAACTATGTTGAAAAGTTGGGGTTAAAATATGTAAAAAAATAGCAAACTTTTGAGCATATGTTGAAGTTTTGTATACTCACTCATAACTTTAATAATTTTAAATACTTTGACCCCAAATTTTCGACATAGCTATTTTTAATACTACCTGATGAACATGACACCTGTTATTTTTCAAATCCTGGCCAATATTTGTTTTCGCACCTGCAGTGCTGAATGACAAATCTTGGTGGGGATTTTAAAATTTTCACCTACAGAGTTCATGAGGTGGGGTAATAAGAAGGCTATATGAACATACAAATGTATCAGCAGAAACAGACTCCCGGTCTATCTAAGTCTGCTCGAGTGTGCAGCCAACACCCCTAGTTTGCAGCTGCCCCACCCCTCCCTTTGTCATCCCACTGCCACTCCCACCTCCCCACCATAATTCTCTCTGTTCCCTGTCCCATGCCTTTTGAAGTTGTTCACAGATTTAAATGATACCACCCATTCTGGTAGGGCGTTCCATTTTGCTACCTCCCTCTCTATGAAATAGTGCCTCCTCATTTCCTTCCTAAATCTTCTCCCCTCAATTCTTAGCCCATGCCCCCGGTGACTCTCCCCCTCCTTAACTTAAAGACCCCATTTGCCTCATCCTTATTGATTCCCCTCAGATACTCAAATGTCTCTATCATGTTCCCCTCATCCCTTCTATCCTCCAGGCTGTACATATTCAGGTCTCCCAGCCTGCTGTCATAGTCTCGCCCCTCCATTCCACATATCATCTTTGTTGCCCTCCTCTGCACCCCCTCCTGTAGCCTGATATCACGCTTCAGGTATGGCCTCCAAAACTGCACACAATACTCTAAGTGCGGCCATACCAGTGACCTGTAGAGGGGCAAAATCACCTCTCTTCACCTGGACAAAAACCCAGGGGCAAAATCACCTCTCTTCAACTGGACAAAACCCCCCCTCGCTATGCACCCCAGCATTTTGTTCACTTTTGCAGCCGCTCTCCTGCACTGGGCAGTGTTGTTCATGGTCCCTGTTATCATTACCCCTAGGTCCTTCACCTCCTCAGTGATCCCCAGTTTAACCCCCCAGCCAGTATTCTCTCCCTGGGTTCTTCACCCCCAAAGTGCATAACCTTACACTTCTTTGCATTGAACCCCAGCTGCCACCTTTCTGTCCACTCCTCTAGCTTGCATAGGTTCCCCTGTAGCTGCTTCCATCCCTCCTCTCCATCCACCACTGCTCCAATTTTGGTGTCATCTGTGAACAGACTTACCTTGCTCACCACCCCATGTGTAATGTCTGATATGAAGAGCCCAAACAATACTGGCCATGTGGCACCCCACTCGTCACTGGCCTTGGAGTTGAGAGCTCCCCTCTCACCACCACCCATTGCAGCCTGCCACTCAGCCAGCTTGTAATCCATGCTGAACATTTGTTGCACAAATATGGTAAAATAACCAAGTTATGACTGAACATTGCAATATTTCAATGTTCACTCATAATGTTGCTGATTTTCAATATTTTGACTCCAAACTTTCATCATAGCCATTTTTTCACACTACCTCATAAATGTGATAGGTGTCACTTTTTAAATCCTGCATGAGATGTGTTTTCACATTTCTGGTGTGAAATGACATTTCTGCCAATATACTATAAATGCCACATGTCACGTTTATAAGGGGAGTCATAAAACAACTATCTAGAAAATTTGGTGTGAAAATTTAAAACAATATACTGTATATAGTTATTAAGAAATTTTGTGTGTAGTGCCATTCTTGATCCCAGTAGGTATGCTTTCACATTCTGTCTCAGTGACCTGAGTTCAGGGATGAGCTCAGTAACCCAGCCAGATGGTGTGAGGGTAGGGGGATGGTGTTGTTATGCAACCCTCTAGCCAGGGAATTAAAGATGCAGGGTTGCCCATATGGATCCAGGTACCACACAGTGAAGACAACCTTCCTCTTGGCATAGGGCCCTGCACAACTTCACCAGTTGATGGCGGAGTGCCCTGTGCATTGGCTGATAGATGAGCTCTTTGCCCAGTGCATCTGTATTTAGGCCACATGGAAGGTGCAGGGAACAGATGGCCCTGTGCTTCCACCGCCCACCAGGCAGCACCATGATTTCTTGAAATCTGTCATTGTACAAGTGCAGGGCCTGCAGGGGCCAGTACTTATATAGGCAAGCAGAGCCTTCCCTTTTTACCTTAGGCCCTGTGCATCTGTATCTGTTCACCAGGTTTTAAAGGGTCCTGTGTGAATAAGGATATGATTCAACTATCTCAAAAGAAAGGACATTCTTTGCAAAACTGTGCTAATGCACCAGTTAGGGAGTTCAGTTTAACACCACAAAAGTAGGAAATATGTAATTAGAGTTTCCAACCTAACTCCCCACCCCACCCTCCATGCAGCAAAAGAAAAGACAATACAGTTTTGGGTCTCCAGAGTCTTGGCTAATCAGTGGTAGGGTCTTCTTTGGGGTTGTCAACCTAATGCCCACCCTGTTCCCTGTGCAAACATTGTCAGACGTGATCTCCTTTCTTCATGTAGGGTCCATAGTGACCTGCATGAAGAATTCTACAACAGATTGCATTGACAACATGTGGCAAGACATATTTCTCTACCTTTGAAGGCTGCATCACTATGAGGCACTGCCTTGGAGCTGTACCTTGTGTTTCATACAGAAGGCTATGGACTGGGGGGAAAGGGTGAGCATCGGGGTTGAAAAATCCAAGGAAGTCCCCACCACTGATTCACCAAGACTCTGGAGACCCAAAATGCTAATGTTTTTCCTTTTGCTGCTTGGTGGTGGGAGAGGTGGGAGTTTGGGTTGAAAACCTAACACTACATTTTGCTACTTTAGTGACATTAAATTGAACCCTAACTGGTGCATTAATGCTTTTTTTTTTTACAAAGAATAGTAATAATTATATAGTATTTCTATCTAAATAATATTGGCTGGCAGTATAGCCTAGAGCTTAGAGGAACAAAGGTGTGAATGAGCTTGGTACTTCCTGCAGACCAGACCTGAGTTTGATTCCCACAACCTCCACTTGCATACTGTGTGACTCTGAGCAAGTCACTTAACCGCCCAGTGCTCCCAGGTTGCCCCTGAAAACAGGCACTTGTGCCTAGTAGGCCTTACCCGGTTACCAAAGACTAAAATAAAAAAATGAAAAAACTCCATGTACCCTGCCTCTATCCTTGTGACTAACCTGCTCAGTCCAGATTTATCTCACTATAGTACATGGTTCAGTGTTGCTGTGCACAGAAATCCATAGCATTAAAGACGCAGTATCTTGCAACAAATACTTCAGAACATGTAGTATTCAAGAAGAAAACTCTTCAGGCAAAAGTATTTTAAATAAGATTTAATGTGCAAACATAAATGTCCTTTTAAAAAGTGCATGACAGTTCCATGGATTAAGCATCTCATCACCTGTTGAAATACAACAATAACTTTGATATACTTTGTATAGAAACAATGCTCTAGTGCTTCACAGCTGTAAAGAATAAACATAGAAACATAGAATTGACAGCAGATAAGGACCACTTGGCCCACCCAGTCTGCCCATTTCCCTACCTAATGGATAAGCTGCAGATCCTAGTTAACCAGCAGCCTACTTCTTCCTACCCCAACCCCCTAGAATTGCCTTATGACTGTCCCATGCATGCATGCTTGAATTCCACCACTGTTTTTGACTCCACAACCTCCTCTGGAAGGCTGTTCCATGCATCCACAACCCTCTCTGTGAAAAAATACTTCCTTAAATTACCTCTGAGCCACCCATCTTCAAATTGTGCCCCTTGTTCTTGCACACCTCTTTTTTGAAAGATGCTACCCTCTTGGACTTTGTTGATTCCTTGCGTACTTGAAAGTTTCTATCATGTCCCCCTCTCCTCCTTTCCTCGAGGCTATACATATCAAGCTCCTTAAGTCTCTCTTCATATGTCTTCCGGTGCAGACCCTGCACCATTTTAGTTGCCCTCCTCTGGACAGCTTCCATCCTGTCTATGTCTTTGCAGAGACTGGGTCTCCAGAACTGCACGCAGTACTCCAGATGGGGTCTCACCAGCTGTCTGTACAGAGGGATAATAACTTCCTGTTTTCTGCTGGTGATGCCTCTCCTTATGCATCCCAGTATCCCCCAGCCCTCCTTGCTGCCCTCTCACATTGCTTGCCCACCTTTAGGTCATCTGATATGACTACCCCCAGGTCCCTTTCCATTTTTGTTGTTGTTAGTATCTCACCCCCCATTGTGTACTCTTCCCCTGGGTTTTTCTTTCCCAGGTGCATTACCTTGCACTTCTTAGCATTAAATCTAAGCTGCCATACATTTGACCATTCCTCTAACCTTGCCAAGTCCCTTCTCATCCTTTCCACCCACCTTGTGCATCAACTCTGTTGCAGATCTTTGTGTCATCTTCAAAGAGACATACTTTTTCCTTCCAGTCCTCTGCAATGTCACTTATAAAGACATTGAAGAGGACCGGTCCTAATACTGAACCCTGCGGTACCCCACTAGTAACCCCCCTTTCTTCAGAATGGACTCCATTTACTATTACTCTCTGTGTCCTATTCTCCAGCCAATTCTTTACCCAGGCTATCATCTTAGGACCCACTCCCAGGCTGGCTAACCTGTATATTAATCTTTTGTGTGGGACTGTGTCAAATGTCTTGCTAAAGTCTAGGTAGGCCATGTCCACAGCCCCTCCCTGATCTACTACTTTGGTCACCCAGTCAAAGAAATCTATCAGATTCATCTGGCATGACCTTCCCACTGTGAATCCATGCTGCCTTGGGTCCTGTGCCCCTCTGGCCTCTAGATACTCGACAATTCTTTCCTTCAGAAGTGATTTCATAATTTTCCCTATTACTGAGGTTAAACTAACAGGTCTGTAGTTTTCTGCTTCTGCCTTGCACCCACTTTTGTGAAGGGGAATCACATCTGCCCTCCTCCTGTCCTCGGGTACTACCCCATCCTCCCATGATTTGTTAAAGAGGGTAGTCAGTGGTGTCACTAGTTCTACCCTTAGTTCTTTTAGAATTCTGGGATAAATCCATCAGCCCCATTGCTTTGTCCACCTTCAGTTTTAAGAGTTCTTTCAGAACCCTTTCTTCTGTAAATGGGCTGGCATCAACTTCTGTATCCAGAGTGTTTCTATTGTTTGTTTTAGGTACCTCCCTCTTCATTTGTAAATACTGAGCAAAATATTTGTTTAGTATCTCTGCCTTTTCACAGTCACCCTCTGCCCACTTCCCCCTTTATTAAGCCTCACTATCCCTCCCTTGGTCTTCCTTCGCTCCTGATCTACTATAAAAGGTTTTATCCCTTCTAACTGAGTTGGCTATCTTTTCCTCGGTTTGGGCCTTTGCTGTTCTGACTGCCTTCCCAGCTTCTTTTTGCTTTAACTGATACAGTTCTCTGTCCTGCTTCTTCTGTGATTCCTTGTACTTCCTGAATGCTTTTTTCTCTTGAACCTTCCTGCCACTTCCTTTGAGAACCATAGTGGTTTCTTACATCGTTTGTTTTGTTTATTTGCTTCATACAAAGGCTTGTTACCTCTGTGATGGCAGTTTTATTATTCCCCATTGTTCTTCCACCCCTCCTTCCTGCCCATTTGCTAGTGCATTCCTTAGGCACTCACCCATTTTGGCAAAGTCAGCCCTCCTAAAGTCCAGTACTTTTGCCTTTGTATGGCTTGACTCTATTGCTATGTTTATTGTGAACCATACTGTTCGATGGTCGCTAGTTCCCAGTACCTTTTTGAAATGCCTAAAGTGTTACAAGCATTGCAATAGTTAATTTCTGTTGAGTTTAGCACGCCTCGCTGATGAAGCTCAAGAGGAGTGAAGTGCTGGGGCCATTTGCCAGATGTTGAGAGAGGGAGAGCAGCTATCCCACATCAAGGAGGGGATTTACTGAGCACATTGAACTGAATTCTTAATTCAGGGGCCTGTAATAGTAAGTAGAAGTCAATGTTTTGGTTCTCTGTTTTTCTGGTTGCTTTTACTTAGTGTAACTTTAATTTGTCATGGAGTTCATCTAGCTGGGAGGAATATTTGCAGTCATTTGTGACTAGAGCTATTACTGAAACTCTGTGAAACGGTGTCTGATAAGGGAAGAGCTGAAGAAGGCTTGAGGGACTGTCAATTTCAAACAGGAGTTGACTGTGGATTCTGTTTGCTGCAGAAGCTGACAGAGGGAGATCAACTACCAGCTACCTTTAACTAGAGCTGTGTTTTGACCTGTAGGTGACAGAAGAAAGTATTTTTTTACATGATTGTTGATTGTTGTTTGTAGACACTGAGTACTGAAGAAACAACCCCCCCCATCCACTCCCATTCCCCAACCACCCCTGGGTGCTCTACCTTTATAGTGAAAGGCCAGGCCACACCTACTTAAAGACACAGGAACAGTTAGGCAGCACAGCACAAGCAATAGCCTAGCTGGTATATAGGTAGAATTACAAAGGGTGTAGCTAGCAACTAGGTCCACAAGGGCACATACAAGAAGAGGAGAGAGAAGCTATAAGTCATTACAGAAGAAGAGAAGGAGAAGAAAAAAAGGGTTAGCTGCTGGAGGTCTGTCTCTGATCAAGTAAGAAGGAGACTACTGAGGAATACAGGAACTTCCGGTCCCAGAACAGGAAGGGCAAGAGCTGAAAAGGCACAGAGGTAGTAGGAAAGTCAGGAGAAAAAACAAACAAAAAAAGAAAACAGAGAGAGGAAAGAGTAAGCATACAAAACAATAGTCAAGGGGCCACAAATAAGACATGATGGGAGTGGTGCAGTGCAGTGGCTGTGAAATGGCAGTCTTCCTGGAGACATTCTGGAGGATACGGTGTTGTCCCATTTGCAGACATCTCTCTGGGCAGAGGGAGGAAGTTGCTTGTCTCCAGGCTGAGTTCGCCAGGATTTGGGGAACCTCCTCTCCCATCCAGGGACCACCAGGGCCACCACCACTGCCTCAGAGGTTGCCAAGAAAGAGGAGCAGTTGGACTACAGTGGGCTCAGGGAGGGTGAGGTTGGTGAAACAGAGGTGCATCCCTCTAGCTGTACCTCTCCACAATTCATATCCCATTCTGGCACAGCATGGTTCCTCTATGGAAGCACCCACAGTAGAGACCAAGGTAGATGCTGGGAACCCCCACAAAGGAGCCCCACAGGAGGGTGGCACAGGACCCCAGAGGGGACAGAAACAGCTCCTAATGGGGGACTCAATTGTTAGGGGGTAGTCCTGGGGAAGGGAGGGGAGAGGGAGGTAAGGTGCCTGTCTGCCTGGTGCCATGACTTGGAGGAACAGGGAGAAAATCCTCAGCATCACAGGAGAAGCTGCACAGGGAAGGGAGCTGGATGCCATTGTCCACTTAGGGACAAATGATCTGGCTGGGAATGGGATCAGAGCAGTTCAGTGGGA
The DNA here is from genome assembly GCA_016271365.2 of Neoceratodus forsteri. Classification (NCBI taxonomy): domain Eukaryota; kingdom Metazoa; phylum Chordata; order Ceratodontiformes; family Ceratodontidae; genus Neoceratodus; species Neoceratodus forsteri. Next base: position 896,366,594 of record CM028134.1, read on the forward strand.
GTTTGTGGAGTTGGGGAGGGGCCTTAGACAAGTGGCATGCATGGTAACCTTCTTGGAGGTGCTGCCTGTCTGTGGCATGGGCGAGGCTAGGATGCTTTGCACCATGTGATTCAATCAGTGGTTGAAAACTGGTGCAGAGCTCAAGGTTTTGGCTTCATTTGGGACTGGGGTCCACCTGAAGGGATACAGGCCTACACTGGTGCAATGGTCTGCATCTGTCCAGGAGGGGAACCAGGGTCCTAGGTGATAGGTTTAAATACTTAATTGGCAAGCATTTAAACTAGTGAAGGGGGGAGGCACTGAAAAGGAGCAGGAAAATCCCAGCCCCCCCACAAAAGATGGTAATTAGTGGATTTAACACCAAAATAGAGAAGTTGATAGGGAGAAGGGCAGGGGTAAATGGAGAAAAAGGCATGGCAGTAAGGACAGGGATGGGATTAAAAGAAGTAACACCTTCAAAAAATGGAGGCCAATGAGTACCAATGTCCATAGTCTGGGTAACAAGCTTCTCAAACTAGTGGCCTTCATGGAAGAGGGAAGCTGGATATTGTGGTAGTCACAGAAACATGGTACACAAAGAATTGTGACTGGGATGTCAACATACCAGGGCACACAATCTACAGGAGGGACAGGGAGGGTAGAAGAGGAGGAGGAGTAGCTCTCTACATAAGGGAAGGAATGAAAACAATGGAACTAAAGGATAAACAGGGAGGAAATGAGGTATTGTGGGTCATCCTGGAGATAGGAAATGGCACCACAATCTGCACAGGGGTTATATATAGGCTCCCATCTCAGGGGGAGGAAATGGACAAGGAAATTATAGAAAGCATCCTTAGGATAGCAGAAAAAGGGGAGATATTGTTGATGGGGGACCTGAATGTGCCAGATGTTAACTGGAGCACCTTTGCTGCAGCCACATCCAAGAGCAGGGTCATTCTTGATGCCCAACCAGGGGCATGCCTCAGACAGCTAGTGTTGGAACCCACTTGGGAGGGAGCAGTCTTAGACCTGGTACTCTCAAATGGGGATGAAGAGAGGATCTCAGATTTAGAACTGGGTCACCATTTGGGAACAAGTGACCACCAAACAATGTGGTTCATGATAAACACAGCCATAGAGTCAAGCCATACAAATGTGAGGGTACTGGACTTTAGGAGGGCTGACTTTGTCAAGATGGAAGAGTGCCTCAGAAAAGCACTAGCAAATGGGTAAGAAGGAGGGGTGGAGAAACAATGGGGAAACATCAAAACTGCCATCCCAGAGGCAAGAAGCCTTTGTGTGAAGCAAATTAACAAATCAAAATGAAGGAAAAAACAATATGGTTCTCAAAAGAGGTGGCAGGGAAGGTTAGGGAGAAAACAATAGCATTCAGGAAGTATTAGAAAACACAAAAGGAGCAGGACAGAGAACTGTACCAGTTAAAGCAGAAGGAAGCGGGGAAGGCAATCAGAATAGCAAAGGCCCAAACAGAGGAAAAGATGGCCAACTCGAATAAGAAGGGGGATAAAACCTTTTATAGGTACATTAGGGAGCGAAGAAAGACCAAGGGAGGGATAGAGAGGCTTAATAAAGGGGAGGGTGGGTGAGCAGAGGGTGACAATGAAAAAGCAGGGATACTGAACGAATACTTCTGCTCAGTATTCTCAAAAGAAGAGGAGGAGGAGGAGGTACCTAATCCAATCAATAGAAGCACACTGGATGGGGGGTCGATACCAGTCCATTCACAGAAGAAAGGGTTCTGAAAGAACTCCTGAAACTGAAGGTGAACAAAAACTATTGGACCTGATGGGATTCACCCCAGAATTCTAATAGAACTAAGGGGAGAACTAGTGACACCACTGACTACCCTTTTTAACAAATCATGGGAGGCTGGAGTGGTACCTGAGGACTGGAGGAGGGTGGATGTGATTCCCCTTCACAAAAGTGGGAGCAAAGTAAAGGCAGGAAACTACAGATCTGTTAGTTTGACCTCAGTGATAGGAAAATAATGGAATCACTTCTGCAAGAAAGAATTGTTGAGTACCTAGAGACCAGGCCAGCACAGGACCCAAGGCAGCATGGATTCACAGTGGGAAGGTCATGTCCAATGAATCTAATAGATTTGTGTGACTGGGTGACCAAAGTAGTAGACCAGAGAGGGACTGTGGACATGGCCTACCTAGACTTTAGTAAGGCATCTGACACAGGCCCACACAAGAGAATAATAAATAAGTTAGCCAGCCTATGAGTGGATCCCAGGGTGGTAGCCTGGGTGAAAAATTGTTTGGACAGCAGGACACAGAGGGCAATAGTAAATGAAGTCAACTCCGAAGATAGGGGGGGTTACAAGTGGGGTACCGCAGGGTTCAGTACTGGGACTGGTCCTTTTTAATGTCTTGATAAGTGACATTGCAGAGGGACTGGAAGGAAAAGTATGCCTCTTTGCAGATGACACAAAGATCTGCAACAGGGTTGATGCACAAGGGGGGGGTGGAAAGAATGAGAATGGACTTGACAAGGTTGGAGGAATGGTCAGAAGTATGGCAGCTTAAATTCAATGCAAAGAAGTGCAAGTAATGCACCTGGGAAATAAAAACCCAGGGGAAGAGTACACAATGGGGGGGGGGTACTAACAACAACAAAAATGGAAAGGGACCTGGGGTACTCATATCAGATGACCTAATTGTATGCAAGCAATGTGAGAAGGCAGTAAAGAGGGCTGGGGGGATACTGGGATGTATAGGGAGAGGAATCACCAGTAGAAAACAAGAAGTTGTTATCCCTCTGTACAGACAGTTGGTGAAACCCCATCTGGAGTACTGTGTGCAGTTCTGGAGACCCCATCTCTGCAAGTACATAGACAGGATGGAGGTTGTCCAGAGGAGAACAACTAAAATGGTACAGGGTCTGCACCAGATGCCATGTGAAGAGAGACTAAAGGAGCTTAATATGTGTATCCTTGAGGAAAGGAGGGAGAGGGGGGACATGATAGAAACTTTAAGTACCTAAAGGGAATCAACAAAGTCCAAGAGGGTAGCATCTTTCAGAAAAACAGATGAGGAAGAATAAGGGGCACAATTTGAAGATAATGGGGGGATGGCTCAGGGGCAACATGAGGAAGTGTTTTTTCATGGAGAGGGTGGAGTATGCATTGAATGGCCTTCCTGGGGAGATCATGGCATCAAAAGCAGTGGAGGAATCCAAGAATGCATGATACAGACATAAGGCAGTTCTGGTGGGGATTAGGAAGAAATAGGCTGTTGGCAATTAGGATCTGCAGCTTATCCTGTAGGTAGGGAAATGAGCAGACTGGGTCAGCCAAGCGGCCCTTATCTGCCATTAAAGTCTATGTTTCTATGTTTCTGTGTTGACCGTGGTTGGGTAATGCTAAACTTACAGTAGTACAAATTTGCTAAGACAATGCTTGTAAAACTTTAGGTGTTCCTACAAGCCATTTTATTCTTTGCACTGGCTGTCAGTATGTCATTTGGGAGGTGTCGCTATCTACGTAAAAGAAGAGAGCAAGGCTACAGAAACACAAGGGACCTACAGTGAGGCTGAAGCCCTGTGGATTACTCTTGGAACCAGAAACAAGGTCTCCATATGGGTAGGAGTGATATACAGACCCCCATCTCATGAAATAGAAAAAGACAAGGAAATTCTAGAAAATATACTAAAGATGGCCGACAAAGGTGAGTTACTACTGGTTGGAGACTTCAGTTTATCAGATGTAGATTGGAGCTCCCACACAGCTTCATATAAAGGGAATTCCTAGTGGCACTCCAGGGAGCAGACCTAAGCCAGCTTGTGGAAACCCCCACTAGAGAGGAAGCAGTCCTGGACCTGGTTCTATCAAGCAATAACAGGGTCTCAAATGTACATGTGGGTTCTAGTGACCATAGGACTGTATGGTTTACACTAAACAGGACTGAGGTCATCGGTCACTCTAAACAAAAGGTCCTGGACTTTAGAAAGGCGGACTTCCCCAAAATGAAATACTGTCTAAGACAGAATCAGGGTTACAGGGCAGAAGGGAGAGTGGACCACAGTGGATGAGACTGAAGGAAGCAGTAACACTAGTCACATCACAGTGCACCAAGCTAGTAAGCAAAACCAAAAGGAGAAAGAATCTAATCTGCTTTTGAAATTATATCGTGTCTAAAATAAAGGAGAGGAACAGAGCATTCAGGAGATACAAGGAAACAGAAAAGGACAGTGACAAGGAGGTATATAGGGAATTACTTAAACAGGCCGGGAAGGCAATTCGGACTGCAAAGGTTGAAACAGAGGAAAGGATAGTGAAGGGGGTCAAACATGGTGATAAAACTTTCTACAGGTATATAAGGGAGAAAACAAAGAGCAAAGGGGGTTAGATTAGTAAAAATTAGTTTTTTTATTTTAGTCTTTGGTAACCGGGTAAGGCCCACTAGGCACAAGTGCCTGTTTTCAGGGGCGACCTGGGAGCACTGGGCAGTTAAGTGACTTTCTCAGAGTCACACAGTACGCAAGTGGAGGTTGTGAGAATCAAACTCCGGTCTGGTCTGCTGGATGTATCAAACTTGTTCACACCTCATTCCTCTAACCTCTAGGCTATACTGCCAGCCCATGAAGGCCAGCATGCAAAAGATGATGGGGAGAAAGCAGAGGTACCTAACAAATACTTCTGCTTAGTTTTCACACAGTAGGAAGCAGGCAAAGGACCATCTCTACACAGAAAGGAACATCACCTCAGGGGAGCAGACACAAGTCTTTTCACAGAGGAAAGAGTCCTGGAGGAAGTCAAGAAATTGAAGGTTGACAAAGCAATGGGGCGAGACAAAATAAAGTACACCCAAGGGTACTGTGGAAGCTTGGAGAGGAACTACAGCCCCACTGGTGGAACTTTTCAACACATCACTGGATTGCAGGGAGGTTCCTGAAGATTGGAAAAGGGCTACAGTAGTGCCTCTGCAAAAGAGTGGCAGTAGGGAAGAAGCAGGAAACTATCACCCAGTCAACTTCACCTCGATAGTAGGGAAACTAATGGAATCCCTACTAAAGGAGAGAACAGTGGCATTCTTAGAAGAGAGTGGACAGCTGGACCCAAATCAACATGGCTTCATGGCAGGAAGGTCCTGCCAGACTACAGAAAGGTGGACTAGCCCTTTCCAATATGAAATACTACTACTGGGCCTCACAACTTGCAAGCAATGGTTGTGTAGGATAAAGATACCATTATACCAGATTGGTTAAATATGGAGAGTGAGCCATTTGACAGTGACCTCATCTCTGCTTGCCTACTCCCTGCTTTACTAGGTGCACTAGAGGCACCACGAGGCACTCCATACACAAAGCAACTATGGAGAATATAGGTGGATGTGCACAAAATGATCAGCCATGTAAGGGAACTCTCACCTTGAGCTAGTCTGATAGCTGTGGTCAAAGAAATGAAGGGATATAATGTAAACTTTCCCCAAACTTTGCTTTGGTAGCATAGACATGGCCTAACCAAGGTGGTACAGCTATATAATGGAGTTATTCTTAAAACCTTCACTAACATAAAAGAGGAATACGCCTTGCAAGGAGGGGATTTCTTTGTATATTTAAGGGTGAGACATCACCTGTCTCTGCACAAACTGGCTTCTTCACCTGTTGAAGAAATCTTTTACAGACCACAACCCAACTTTGAACTGCTAACAGCCCTATATACAGTGTTCATAGGTTCAGCCCCAGACCCTAAGATCAAGGCAAGAGTTCATTGGAAGAGGGACCTAGACACACTGCTAATGGATGAAGGTTGGCGAATAGCTATAAACCATGTCCATTCTTGCTCTAAATCAAACAAGCTGCATAGAATTCAGCTATTTTATATGTATAGACCTTATTTTACTCCGTGTAAACTACACCAGTATAATAGCTCCAGAGACCCACAATGCCCACATGTAAGGTGGAGGCATGTGATTTTATGCACAGGGCACTGACATGCACAAAAGTGGCTCCATTCTGGTACCAGGTTCATGTCCTAATTGAGGTGGTATTGAAATGTCAGCTACCAGCAACTGCTGTAGCATAAATGCTAGGTTTGGTTTACAAACCGACTCAAGGAAGGATAGGGGACAGCACTCAAAGATTATGGAATCTGCAACTGGTTAATGCCAGGAAAACGGTTGCACAAACTGGATTAGTGCATCTCCACCAACTATAGCACAATGTCTAAATAATTTACTCTTGTGCATGAAGCTAGAAAAGCAACATTTTAATGCCAATGGGCTAAGTCATGTGTTCCAATGCAATTGGCAATCTATTTCGTGGGATATAGAAAACAACTGTATTCCAATATAGTGAGTTAAGTGGTTATACACCTAGGCCCCATATTCAAAAGGGAGGACAGGATGCGTGGCACATCTAGTTGCACTGCCCAAAAAGTTGTGCTGGTGTAACACAATGGGATATTCTAACAAGGTGCACAATCCCAACAATCTCAACAGATTGTGCATCCTGCATGAATATCCCAACTTGGGCTGGCAATGCGAAGGGGGTGCGCCCAGCGCATCCAGGATCTGGTCTGACTACCATCAATGGGGGATGCGCCGAGTCCCCAAAAGCAATATTCATCCAGTGAATACAAATGAGCTCATTGGGCATTCATGGCACAAATGGGCCTCATGCATGCCCATTATTGATTTATTTGTATGCCTGCGCCTGGCAGGATGTGCTGGGCCAGCCTGCCCCCCCCGCCCAATCTCTGGCCATGCAAAATAAATGTATTACCCCCTGTTCCATAGTGTAGGGTACCCCATCCATGCCCGATCCCCGAACCAGTATCATAAGCAGCCCAAAACTCCTTTTCCATAGTGTAGTGTCCCCCCACCCCAGTACCCCAATCCCCGTTCGATCAATAATCCCACCCTGAATCCTTTCCATAATGTAGTGTCCCCCCACCCCATATCTGATCCAGGATTACCGTTCAAATAAGAATCACCAACCATATATTTTCCATAGCGTAGTGGCCCTCACCCCGTTAGGCATGACCCTTCCTGCACCCCCCCTTGCACCACTCGTGCCAGTGACTGGCACAGCCCTCCATACCCTGCCTTGGCCAGTTGCCAGTTGATCCAATCATAAACTTGTACTGTACATAGTATGAGCCCATTGGTGAAAGCCTGGTTATATGCAAAGTACTACCAATTGCTTACCTGTCATGATGATAACCATGCCTGTACCCATGCCTGCATCCACTGCTTTTCTTTTACTGTGCCTGTAAGCCATGCCTGTATCCACTGCTTTTCTTTTACCATGCCTGTAACCATGCCTGTATCCACTATTTTTCTTTCCTGTAACCACCTCATGATGTAACTCACAATGCCACAAATGTTCCCTATATCCTTGTTCATTCTTATAACTTGTATTGTTATCCCGGGTCGCCCCTGAAAAAGGGACCATCGGGGCTCAGTGTGCCTACCCGGTCACCAAAATTTAATAAATAAATAAATAATTTTTACCTGCTCTCATTTGGCATATGAGTGTGTGTCATAGTCAACCTCACACTTTAGTAAAACTTTGCAATTACAGTGTCCTTTTTTCTTAATTGGCCCTTGATTTCATGACAGCACATTTTTTTTTGTCATCTATGTCCTTGTGACTCTTTAATGTCCATTCTCAGCCTTACCAGTATGGGAATTGTTCTCAAGGAGTAGAGATAGCAAAAGTCTGGCTGGTGAGAGGACATGGAGAGTTCTAGGGGTGCACCGCTCATTTACTACTGTTGCAGACTAGTGTCTGACTTGTCTGTATTTGCAGCTTCTTGGCAGGACCTCAGCTCAATCTGGCTTGGGTCTTTTTCCACTGCCCAGTATATTGCTGGTCAGCACTATTTGTTCCCCCAATTCAGTTGAGGAGCATTCAGTCCCTGGATATTATGAGGTTTGCTGCACTGGTCAGCTTTCCCTTAGGCAGCAGAGCAGACATCTCTGCCCTTCCTCCTAAGTTCAAGCTACTTAGGTTGCCCCCAGAGCTCCAAATCACTGGTGTACATAATCCCTATATTGTGCACCTCTAGTCCCCCTGCCATTTGGGTCTGGTCCATCACTAGGTTCTGCTTCCTGCCTCCTATTTCACAATTATCTTTGCTCCTTGTACAAACATCCTTTGTTAAGGAGGAATTCTTGACAGACAAAGTTCCTGTGTCCCTGGTAAAAGATAAGAACCAAAGGTGTTTGTTTTACTCAGGAAATGAAGACTGTGCAGGACAAGGATTTCGCTGACATTTTTGGAGGTGTTGACAGGCTTTCTCCACTTTTATCCCATTTGTGCAGAACAAGGGAAAAGCTGTGTGTGTGTGTGGGGGGGGGCTGTAGTAATAACATAAACAACCTTGATTACTTCCCTTATGACCTTGCATGCATTAAAGAGGCACTTTGAATGCTTTTGAGCAAAAGTGTGGGGGGAGGAGCTGCCACCACCCCTCACCCATAGGTTCTGGTACCTGTGGGGTATATCTGCTGCTTTCTGCCCTTATATTCTTTTGTTCAGTTCTGGGTAGTTTTAGCTAGTCAGCCATGTCGCTGAGTTTGGCAGTAGTACCTGCTGGCTGGGATGAGTCTAGCACTCTCTCTTCCCACCTCCAACGCTGATAAAGTCCAGCCAGGTTGGGTCTTTGTACTGTCTTAGGCTCGGCTGAGCCATTATAATAAAGGGGAAGGGACATATAAAACCACATTTCTATGTCCTACTTCTGCACATAACATTTTGCTGATAAACTAAGTAACCTGCAGAGTTGGGTTAACATCTAAGCTTATTAAGGAATGCTCCACACAATCTACTCCCACCAGCTGGAGCAGACAGGAGTCAGTGCCTGCTAATGTTTTTGTCCCTCTCCTGCAGTCCCCATTAGGCTTTTTGCTACATACAGCTTGTTTTGGTTTTGCACACTTTCTTATGGGTGGTCCTCTCTCCTAAAATTACTAAGGAACGCATTGATCTCTGTCATAGTTTCTTCATTGCTCTTCCTCTTGTTGGCTACTGACATCACCTTAGTCCAAGTGGTCTTTTGTAGAGTAATTTCATGCTCCTGTAGGCCTTTAGCAGTGGTGAACAGGCCTTTTTTTTTATAGGACTGCTGGCAAGTAATCATTATCAAAGTACACATGTCAGTTTCTGTTATGGGACATCCTTTATCTTCTATGCTTGTGTTAGTATATGCTGTTTGGTTGCATAATTAAAGAATATGAGGATTACTGACCTGGGCCTTGCATCAAGTCCTGTAGGCTTAGGAGCAAGTGTGCAATGCACCTGCTCAATGTCCATCTGTGTTTCAGAGTCTATGTTCAGGGCTGATTTAAAGAGGGACTCTCACCAAAAGTGCTACATTGCAGAATTAGAATAAGCATAACCCCAGTAAATCTCACACCAAAAATTAGATTTCTGTGTTACTTCATTTTAAAGTTACAAGTCATTTTGTAACCTTGATTTCACTACCTGTTCAAAAAGGCCTGTTTCAATGAAGATCTGCTGATGATATCATCTCCTGAACTCACAGTCTAGTCTTCCCTGTCAGCAAGCTTATATGACCTGTTTCTCCAAAGTTTTAAAGATCATGTACAATAGTTTTTAAAAGTAAAACAAGCAGCACCACTCAAAAACATTGCTATAAAAACTATGTGTGTTTCGGGTATTGTAACAAAGTTGACACATTTGTATTTTTTTGAATGCCTTTTTGGTGTGGTCCTTTTCTCCAGGGTTGCTGGATGCTGAGTCAGGTTGCCTCCCAACTGCTGATACCATTTGGAGTGCTACTGTACTGTGCCTGTTAGGAAGCTATATTGCTGCTAGTTTTGTAATGTTGGTAACTTCATTGGTGTTTGTCAGTGTCTGCTTTACAATATGTTATAATAGGGGCCTTATATGTGTTAATTCCAACTAGAAGCGCAAGTGTTAGCCCTGATAAAATGATAATTTAATGTAGAATACAATATAGATGAGCCTGAATGTAAGTTACATAACAGACTAACAGGGAGAAAACATTGGGCTGGCTAAAGTAGAAACTCCTAGTAAGGTTTAAAAACAACATTACCTCTCCCACCCTCATTGGCAGGGAGATGGAATAATTGTTTTAAAGTGCCATTCTGAGAAAGCACCTCAATTAAATGATAGGTGTGAATGATCTCAGCCTTTCACCACATCAAAATGTTATTCAGTCTGCAAATCTCACAGCAGTGTGCTATGACCCAGCATCCAGCAACCCTGGGAAAAAGAGCCACAACAAAAATGCACCCCCCAAAAAATTGTCAGCTTTGTTACAAAACCTGAAACACACAGTTTTTAAAACAATGTTTACTGAATGGTGCTGCCTCCTTTACTTGTTAAAACTATTGCACATGATCTTTAAAACTTTGTAAAAACAGGTTCTATAAGCTTGCTGACAGGGAGAACTAGACTGTGAGTTAAAGAGAAGCTCTTCACTGAAACTGGCTATTTTTGAACATGCAGTGAATTAAGGGTTGTAAAATGACTTGTAACTTTTAAACAAAGCAACTTAGCGATCTCATTTTTGGCATGAGGCAGATTGGGACTATGCTGGTGCAAATTCTGAATTTATTGATGCAAGAAATTTTGACTGTAGTCCCTCTTTAAAGAAGTCCTTTAAGAAATTGATTATGTTCTGATCCTCTTCTCCTTCTAGGATCCCTAATAGCCACGTTATTGCAGCAGGATTGGTTTTCCAGTTGTTCACATTTGTCGTGGAGTACTTCATTGTCTTTCATGAGTTGCACCACTGCTCACTCTGGTCTGTCTGTGTGGGAGTCTACATCTGTTCTTGGGCCTTCTAGGGCTTTTACTTTATTTTCAAGCACTGCCACACTCTCAGTTCTAAATGCAGCCTTCAGATTTCAGATCTGAAGTCATTAAGTTCTTCTGGTATGACAGCATTAATTGGCTGATTTGGTTCTGCTGCTCCCACTGCCATGTTTGGGTGCATCTTGGATTGTTTTCCCATCTGTAATTCAAGGGAATCCACTGCTGAGGTTCATTGTTTTGCCTTTTATGAGCCACCTATCAGCTAATTTGCTGTTTTTGGTTGGTTTGACATTCGTAGGTTTCATATGTGGTTACTGAGCAAAGTAGACAATAGTCCATATAGCTCACCATCTGATTATAAATAACCCCTAAAGTTTTTGTTAACACAGTAATCATCCAGCCTAGGCTCGAACTCCTCCCTATTTCTACTTCCTACCACCTCTATTGGGAGTGAGTTTCATACTGCCACCACTCTCTGATTGTACCAGCTATATCCTCTGTTTGTGTGACATGGTTCACCTTTTATCTGAAGTGGGTGTGATCTTGTGCTGTACTGCTGGTAATACATCTCCAGACCCAAATTTTCCCATAAGTCACTATTTTTCAATGCTTGGTACAGGAGACACGTCCCCCTAAATCTTTGATATTCCAGAGTGAATAGGCTGAGGCTGTCCAGCTGTTACTGATATTCCATGCCACTAAAACCTTTGACCATCCATGTGGCTTTCCTCTGTACCCTCACCATGATTTTGATTTCTGTTTTAGTACTGGGGCCCAGAATTGGGCACAGTACTCCATGTGAGGCCTCACCAATGTGGTATACAATGGCTCAAATGCCCCCTTAGCTCTGCTTTTCATGTGCCTCGAAATACTAGTCAATACCCTATTGGCCTTTTGACACAACTGAATACAGTGATCCCTAAAGTTTAAATCATTTGAGACCATAATGCCCAGATCTCTTTCTTCTTTGACTTCCTTCAGTTGACTGCCCATCAATATATCATTTGCTTGCATGTTTTTCTTGCCCAAGTGCATGACAGTGCACTTATTGAAATTAAACTTGAGCCTATGTTCCTCTGCCCATTCACCCAAGCTATCTATGGCATGATGCAGGTTTTTTGTGCCTCTTGACTATCAATGCTAGTGCCAATGTGAGTGTCATCTCTCATCTGCAAATGTAGAGACCCAGATCCCTTCACTGCCCTTCATTGAGGAAATATATAAATTAAAAAGGGAAGGGCCCAATATTGACTCCTGGGGTACGCCACTTGTCACTTCGGCTCATCCTGAGACAATCCCCCTTAGCATCACCCTTTGTTTCCTATCTGCCAGCCAAGAGGAGCTCCATTTAGTTATTTCTCCTGGATACTGGATACTGGGATGCATAGGGAGAGGCATCAACAGTAGAAAGCAGAAAGTTGTTATCCCTCTGTACAGACAGTTGGTGAGACCCCATCTGGAGTACTGCATGCAATTCTGGAGACCCCATCTCCGCAAAAACATAGACAGAGTGGAGGCTGTTCAGAGGAGGGCAACCAAAATGGTACAGGGTCTACACCAGAAGACATACGAGGAGAGACTAAAGGAGCTTTATATGTATACCGTTGAGGAAAGGAGGAAGAGGGGGGGCATGATAGAAACTTTTAAGTATCTCAAGGGAATCAACAAAGTACAAGTGAGTAGCATCTTTCAGAACAAGAGATGTGCAAGAACAAGGGGGCACAATTTGAAAATAGAGGAGTGATGGCTTAGAGGTAATGTTAAAAAGTATTTTTTCACAAAGAGGGTTGTGGATGTATGGAACAGCCTTCTTGAGGAGGTTGTAGAGTCAGGAACAGTGGGAGAATTCAAGCATGCATGGGACAGACATAAGGTAATTCTAGTGGGAGGCAGGAGGAAGTAAGCTGTTGATTAACTAGAATCTGCAGCTTATCCATCAGGTAGGGAAATGGGCAGACTGGGTGGGCCAAGTGGTCCTTATCTGCTGTCAAATTCTATGTTTCTATGATCAGTTAACTTCCCATGAGGCACCTTGTCAAAAGTGTTGGTGAAATCTAGGTACACCACATCGGCAGATTCTCCCCCTTCCAATGCTTTACTGACCTTCCCATAAAATTGCAATAGATTTGTTTGGCAGGAGTGCCCCTTTGTAAATCCATGTCGAGTCATTCCTGATGGTGGAGTTTGTTGCGGTTAGGGACAGAGCTCCTGAATAATCTTTCCATTCAGGTGGGTGATGTCACTAGAAGTCCAACAACATATTTTTTAAAATTACATTTTTGCATATGAGGATATGGAAGTCCTTGGAGGGCTGCCATATCCCACAGTCCCCAGCCCATATGGAGCAGGGAATCAATCTGTCAGCAGTGCAGGCTTCCTATTTAAAACCCAGTGTATAGCACCTCCCCCAGGATCGTACTCTGCATGGCATGCTGCACTATGTGCATTGACAGGGGAGATTGAAAACTATAAATGCTGTACATTGGGGATTGGCTTCAGAATGTGATACAACACTGACCAGGAATATATAAATATTGCATATTTTAACATTTTTGTGTGTTGGACCCGAGGTAGGGCCTAGTGAAAGAAGGAGAGGCAAGAATTATCACAGACCTACCCCCTAAATGAAACATGTTTCTCATCCCAAGACATTTGAAATGATGACACTGTTTTTACAGTGAAGCAAAGCAGCAGTATTGTTGATGAAAACTACAATATAAAAACAAAGTTCCTGTTGTTTTAAATTATAGCTCTGGAACAGACATTTTCAGTGTAAACAGTAGCTTACTGTGTCTATCATTGTCAGGCTGAGGCATCTTAAAAGGAGTTAGACCACCAGGAGACCTGTGCTGTTTTGAAATCTCAAAGCCTGAAGACTTGAAATCCATCATAGCCTCAGAACTAACCATTCCCTTTGACATCTTGATGCAAAGAATCCACAACTGCTCATTTTAGATTACAAGTGGATATTTCCAAAGCTATGGGCAAGCATACAGTAGTTTAATGAAAGTTTTCAGGAATATGAGGTCATAAATCAAACAGGCTACAATGGCTGCTAAGTGATTTTTAGAATGATCTAAGCCAGCAGCACATCAACTGATGGAAAAATAAACAGTATTATTGTAGTGATGAGGCAAGCAATTTCAATTGTCATACTAACTAGGGAACCACAACTAGGATTAAAAACAACAAAAAAGAAATTAAAAAGGAAAAAAGGTACCATTAACACCAGCTGTTGTGTCAGTCACACTCTTATGAGATTTGTAAGCACTCCATACCTTATTTCTAAGACCCTCAGGGCTATAACAGGTGCCTGAATGCGGCTGTCAGACAAGGAAGAACAGTTTATGAAATGAGTGTTTGTGGCATCCTCATTTTTATCAGACTTCTATACAGATGTGATATTATTAATCATGCCTCTCGTAGTAACAACTTTCTGATGATAGAAGGGACTTAGGGTCTCTCTTGTCTGCCACATCTGCAACATGACAGTGACTATCTCCTATTTTCCTGTGCCTGAGTTTTAAACTGAATATTATCTCATACTATACCTCTCAACATTTTCTAAATAGGAAGAAGTGAATCTCATCTCCAGATAATCAACATTATTTTTAGCAGTTGATAGGATAAGCAGCGGCAGGAGTTTGTTGGCAGGAGTGTCGGAGGTCAGTAACAGCGCGTAGGGAGGACTAGCAGCGGCAGCATGGAGGGCCTGACTGAGCGAGACCTTCAGTATTGCAGGACATGGTGTTTTGGTGAGCAAGGTTGGAAGGAGGGTTTTCTGTGTGTTGCTAGTGTAGGCTATGGCAGTTCTCTTCAGGTAGATATATTTACAAGTTTTACGGTAGGTTTTATAAGTGTTAATAAGGGGGCTGATCAATGTGTTAATACATGGCTGTTACATGTGTTATTAACAGGCTTGTTACATGTGTTTTTGAGTGGTTTGTAGTTTGTTAGGTACTAATGTGTTATTAAGGTGTTAATAACACATTAATAACATGTTAGTAGCTAGCTGTTGTCATATGCACTAATTGGCATTGGCTACCATCAGATAGGGAAAATAAATGATAGTTTAACTATGCATTTTATATATTATAATACATACAGTACATATATTATGCTTGTGCAGTAGCACCAATATAGATAGGGTTAACTGAGAGTTTCTATGTTAAAACTTTAACTTTGCACTTTAATAGGTTTGACAGCATTTGACAAAATGTATTTATTTATTTTATTCTTTTTATTGACCGGCTAAGTGCACTAGACAAATCCTGCCTATTTTCAGGCACGACCCGGGGGTGGGGGATACAGATGAATGCCAATTGGCCTTGAACCAGATTAAGCTGTTGGTGGTATTTTTAGTGAATGAGAGAAATTTGGCCAGGGCACCAGGGAAATTCCCCCTACACTTTTCGATAAGTGCCATGGGATCCTTAACATCCACCTGAACTACCACCAATCCAGGCAGACAGGACCTCGGTTTAACGTCTCATCCGAAAGACGGCACCTCAGAAGTGTAGCACCCCTCTCATGCTGCACTACGGTGTCATTACTGGGATATTAATCCAAGTGCCATATGTGGGAACTGAACCCACAGCCCTCTGATCTCCCAGCCTCAGAGGCGAGTGTGCTACCTACTGAGCCACTGACACTGGCAAAAATTGCCCCAATCTGGCATGCATTGTCTAGGAGGCAAGGCCTCAATATGTGGAACATTTCATGATATCAGCTTGTACAGTTTCTGAGATCCACATATGTCATTTTTACATTAATGTCTATATTTTTTCCTATACTTTAATGAAAATTCCCACCATTCTTGTCTAAGAGGTAGGGTCATGTAAACAGTATATTCAAAATGTGGGACTAAAATATTGTAAAACGGCTAAGTTATGAATAAAAATATGTGAGATACTAAAAATGTGTAATACATAAACTTATGTGTCACACATTGAAATCACCTTTTGACCTGCACTTGAAAATTCCCACTTTCCTTGTTCATGAGATAGGGTCCTATAAACAGTATATTCAAAAACTGGGACTAAATATTGTTCACAGCCAAGTTACAGTACGAGTAAAAGTGTGTGAGATACTAAGATGTGGAATACATGACTGTATGTGTCCAAATTTGTGTCGCACTTCAAATCACCTTTGACCTGTACTTGAAAATTCCCACTATCCTTTTCATGAGCATTTCCTTGTCCATTTCCTCCACCTGAAATGGGGGCTTGTATACAACCCTCATGTGGATTGTGGTGCCATTTCCTGTCTCCAGGGTGACCCACAGTGCCTCCTCTCCTCCCTGTTTACCCTTTAGTTCCATTGCTTTGATCCCTTCCCTTACGTAGAGAGCTACTCCTCCTCCTCTTTTACCCACCCTGTCCCTACTGTAGCTTGTGTACCCTGCTATGTTAACATCCCAGTCATGGTTCTCTGTATACCATATATTTGTGACTGCCACGATACCCAGACATCCCTCTTCCATCAAGGACACTAGTTCAGGGAGCTTGTTACCCAGACTACGGGCATTGGTACTTATTGCCCTCCATTTTTTAATGGCCTTACCCTTTTTAGCCCCATCCCTATCCTTACTGCCTTTGCCTTTTTCTCCATTAACCCCTGTATTTCTCCCTATCAGCTTCTCTACCTTGGTGTTTACCTCACTAACTACCCTGTTTTGTGGGAGGGGGGAGCTGGGATTTCCCTGCTCCTTTTCAGCGCCCCCACTTAGCTAGTGTCATTGCTTGCCAATGAAACATTTAAACTTATCACCTAGGATCCTAGTTCCCCTCCCAGACAGATGCAGACCATCGCACCAGTATAGGCCTGTATCCCTCCAGGTGGACCCCCAGTCCCCAATGAAGCCAAAATCCTGAGCTCTGCACAAGTTTTTCAACCATTCATTGAACCAAGTCTCACCCATGCCATAGACAGGCAGCACCTCCGAGAAGGTTACTATGCGTGCTACTTGTCTAAGGCCCCTCCCCATCTCCAAACATTCCTCCTGCACTGCTCTGATCCCATTCCCAACCAGGTCATTTGTCCCTAGATGGATGATGATGTCCGGCTCCCTCTCCCGTGCTGCTGCTCTAGCGATCCTGAGGATTTGCTCCCTGTCACTCCAAGCCATGGCACCGGAAAGGCATCTTACCTCCCTCTCCCCTTCCTCCCCCAGTTCTACCCTCTTAACAATTGAGTCCCCCACTAAGAGTTGTTTCCTTCCCCTTTGGGGTCCCGTGCCACCCTCCTGTGGGTCTCCTTTGTGGAGGTTCCCATCATCCTCCTTGGCCTCCACTGTGGTTGCCGCCATAGAGGAACCACACTCCGCCAGAATGGCATATGAACTGGAAGAGATACAACTGAAGGGATGCACCTCTATTCCACTACCCTCACCCTCCTTGAGCCCACCGTGGTCCAACCGCTCCTCTTTCTTGGCAACCTCTGAGGAATCAGCAGCAGCCCTGGTGGTCCTTGGGTGGGAGATGAGGTCCCCCAAATCCTGGCCAACTCAGCCTGGAGACAAGCAACCTCCTCCCTCAGCCCAGAGAGGTGCCTGCAGATGGGACAACATTGCATCCTCCAGAATGTCTCCTGGAAGATTGCCACTCCACAGTCACTGCAATGCACCACTCCCATCATGTGTCATTTGTGGCCCCTTCCCTGTTGCTTTGTGTGTTTACTCTTTGCTCTTCCTGTTTCCTTTTTTTTGTTTGTTTGTTTTTTCTTCCTATTTTCCTACTGCCTCCACACCCTCACAGCTCCCGCCCTTCCTGTTCTGGGAGAGGAAGTTCCTGTATTCCTCAGTAGTCTCCTTCTTACTTGCTCAGAGTCAGACCTCCAGCAGCTGTGGGGAGGGGGAACAGGGAAAGCTACTCTTGCCCTTCTAGGATGGAGAGTCCTTTGTGGCTCTGTGATCACTCCCCTCCTGCTCCCAAACAGGAAGTTCCTGTTGTAAGTCAAATCCAGTGCCTCTAAAGGTGGAACTGGCTAAAGGTGGGGAGGTGGTGGGGAGAGAGGGAGGGCTATATAGTCCCAGTAGTAGATGTAACCCCTGGGCGGTGCCACCCCCCAGTGTTACACCCCTGCCTACTACCCTGGATATAGGCTAAGGGGGTTGGGTTCGCTAACTCATTACATTTTTTAAAACCTTTGCGCAGTGCCTCCACTCAGGGTGCTTTACGTGGGTGAGATGGTGCTGGGTGTAGCCCCCTGAGCTGCTACACCACCCACGGTGACCAGTTACCTTTCCCAGACATGCCCCAAGACACAGCTGCCCACATTTCAACATTTTTAATTAAAGACTCTCTCTCTAATAATATGCTCACACAGGATTTCAAACAACAACAACAAGATATTTATTTTGGGGTTAAAAAAGGAGTTAGGAAAGGGAAACAGGAGGAGTAGAGGATATCTTACTGTATTTACATATGCACAGAGATCATTTGGGATTTTGCTGGTGAACCCTCCAGCTGGGTGGCTACAGATTAAAGGCAGACATAAATTACATTTTACCATTCAACTTAAGACATCCAGCTCCCTGACTACCTAGCTGCTGATAAATCAGATGTTAAACATAATTATTAATAATACCCACACTGGTACCAGTCCTAGATACAGCAGAAACCCCGCAATCTCATACCATACTGGTTAAACAGATACCACAGTCCAAGATGTTGCAGGCCTGATGGAGTTGCAGCTGGTCGAGGTGGCCGGCTATTAATTTGAGGGTGGGGGCAACTTGGAAACAGATTTTTGTAAAGAAGCAAATTACTATTTACAACCACAGCAGGGATTGCCCTGCACTTTAACAGATGTGGCAGGGATTGCCCTGCACTTGCAGACAAATCAGGGATTGCCCTGCTCTCGCAGACTTCTGAACATTCCAGAACAAACTATGTGGATCTTGCATCCAGAACATTCAGCACAATATTTGAAAGTCCTTTCCAATGCAATGAGAGTGATGCTTCTGTCAAGCATCCTAAACGCAGTTTAAACACGGTCACATCCAGTACTTTATATACCAAAAGGCATCCATCCAGAGTAAGTTGGCAACAATACTTTTATCAAGCATCCC
Source organism: Neoceratodus forsteri (assembly GCA_016271365.2). Taxonomy (NCBI): domain Eukaryota; kingdom Metazoa; phylum Chordata; order Ceratodontiformes; family Ceratodontidae; genus Neoceratodus; species Neoceratodus forsteri. The sequence goes on from CM028134.1 coordinate 896,385,420, forward strand.
ATACTTTAGTCACATCCAGTACATTCTATACATCAAGAACATTATCCACAAGCGGAGTCCTATCCAGCACATCTAGTCATTGTACACTTATCCCAAGCACTCACAGACGAAATTCTGGTCAAACACCGGTACATTCTCTTTAAGGTATCTTAGACATTAATATGCTCTAGGGCCTCCTGTCTCATGAAGTGGCAAGTGCGTCTTGGCAGACAGCTCCACAATGGCAGGACTCTAACCTATAGCTACACATTTATATGATTCACTAAGCCCAGCATCTTGCTGCACCTGCAACTTAGCCATTTGGGCCACAGACAAGATGCATCCATCACTTGAACTAGGCAGTCTCTTATGGGGTTAGTAGCCCAGACTGATGACTTCAATACTTTTCAAGCTTAACAGCACACATTTCTTAATGGGGCATGGAGCCCCCAAGATTACTTGCTTAGTTTCTCCCTCGCACCTGGGGGTACGAGGGTACTCACTCAGGTCCTCCAAGGGTCTCATCCGCAATCGAAGGCATCCTGAAGACTTCTTCAGCTCTCTCACTGCTGAGGTACTTGGTTAGCACTCTCACCACTGCATGATGTCATCTGGTCTGGTCAGCGCTCGCACCACTGCTGGACATCTGATTCTTCGGTCCACATCTTTCCCCGACGTGGGAGGGAAGGCTAGCCTCTGGAGGACAGTACTGGCAACCTCCAGACTAGCTGCTGCAGAAAGCACAATTACTGTAACTAGTTAACTGTTAACTGAAGAAAATAACAAATGCCCTCTGAAGACTGAAAGGGCTTGAATTAAGTGGCCCAGGCCTGATGGCATGGCTGGAGCCTGAGCCCCCTTCCCCCATTGGGGGGCTCCCAGCAGGCTGGAGCCTGCTCTGCTGCTCTCTCACTCTCTCCCTGAATCTCCAGACAAACTGGCAACATTGTCTCTTTATAGAGCTCCTAACCCGACTCCTGATTGGTAGCAGAGATGGGGTGACATGTCTCCAAGTTGTTGAAGGACCTGTCAATCAGAACTCTTGAGGCACAATTGGGTTGTGAAATTTGCACCTAAAATAATGACCCTGTAAGCCCCCATAAGCACTTGGGTGCTTACCCATGAGATGCAGTGAATGTCCCACAAGTCCTGGCTTTCTATTGCTGCAATTCCAATTGGCTGTACTGCTGGCAATGGCTGCTTAACCCACTGTCCCTTATAGCAGATTAGATACAGTCCTGAATAATGTCCTGGTGCAGCCAGAAAGAAGTAATTATTTGCCCCACATGCCCCACAGTTCTATAGCTTAAAGGCTATACTTGCAGTCGCTGCACAGATGAAAAACATGGCTCTTTTACTTTTCCTGTCACTACTGCACTTATGCAAGCTCCCCTTATAGCAGCTGACAGACTGATACACAGAGTCCCAGATACTGGAATTGCCAGGGAAACAGTACTCATTTTAACTTTAAACACTTTTCCCCACATGCACAGTATATTCCCAACAGGCAGCAACAGTTCCATCATGTAAAACATTTTAATTCCTTACTTTTCGGCTGGAGCTGAACATAGCTACCCTGGAGGCAGCCAGATACACTGTTATGCATTATTCAGATGACCGGGGACCTGCACAGGCATACTCAAATGAGCCCTGGTCAGAACTCCTTTAATTCCTATCTGAGCAGTCCCCCAGCAGGCTGTCCGTGGTCACCAGGTCACACATAGGTGGAAGGGATCCCGGGGCCCATGGCACAGTCCCCAAGGCGAGCACAAAACAAGCGGCTCCACATCAAAGGCGCTTTGTATGCGCACTCCCGCTGCCCTGAGGCAGCACTTTGCAGGGAGCTCGCGAGTCAGCAGTTAAGCCCTGAGGGGCTGGATTTTCATTTGACTGCAAGCTGAGGCACACATGAGGGCAAACAGGACCTGGGAAGCCAGAAAAATTAGAGGCCAAGTCAAGAGAAGCCCGAGAGACAGCAGGAGAAGGACAGAACAAACCGGGCTAAGGTAAACCCAGACTAGCATTTCTAGGAACCCCAATTTACAAGGGGGTTACATAGAGTAGTAAAGTTCTAGCAGCACCTCTTTCCTCTTGCTGCTCTCCGCCAAAAGCTAACTAGGGAAGTTTTAAATGCAAACACTTGGCTTTCCACTGCCTAAGCCAGACTCCTGATTTACAGCTCTCCTCTTCACCTAGCTAACTTCACAGATAACAGTTTCCTTTACCCAACTCAGACAAGCACACTAACTCTTGTTTTTTGGTTTTTTGCCCTAATTGAAGGTCCCAGTAGTAAAATTCTAGTTCCTTAGTCTCAATAGTAGAGTAGTAAAGTTCTAGCAGCAACTCCTTCCTATTGCTGCTCTCTGCCAAAAGCTAACTAAGGAAGGTTTAAATGCAAACAATTGGCTTTCTGCTGCCTAAGACACACACCTAATTTACAGCTCTCCTCTTCGTCTAGCTAACTGCACAGATAACAGTTCCCTTCACCCATCTGAGACATGCACACTAAGTCTTGTTTGTTTGTTTTTTTTTTGTTAGTTTTCTACCCCAATTGAAGTTCCCAGTCAGGGGTTCAGTTAATTTACTTTAAGTGACAATCAAATACTTCCATGAGTCAAAATCTGAAAGTCATTCCAATTGTTTGGAAGCCAAAATACTTCCCAGATCCCACAATTTGAAAGTCTATATTTGAGGAAAGATCAATTTATGTACGTTAATACAAATATCAGTGGCAAAATCAAATTTCTTTTAGACAAATCCATCATTTCTTAGCTTCTGTGCCTTCAGTTTTGAAGCCATCCAGTTTTGTTTTTTACATTTGGAAGTCAATGACTTCCTCCCCGTTTATTTTGGACATTTTTGCCTTATTTTTGGGAATCAAATGATCCCAAAATGAGTTAACTGAAGCCCGGGTCCCAGTAGTAAAGTTCTAGCAGCACCTCCTTCCTCTTGCTGCTCTCTGCCAAAAGCTAACTAGTGAAGTTTTAAATGCAAACACTTGGCTTTCTGCTGATTAAGCCACACGCCCAAATTTAAAGCTCTCCTCTTCACCTAGCTAACTGCACAGGTAACAATTCCCTTCACCCAACTCAGACAAGCGCACTAACTCTTTTTTTGTTTGTTTGTTTTTTACCCTAACTGAAAGTCCCAGTAGTAAAGTCCTGGTTCTTTACCCCCAGTAGTAGAGTAGTAAAGTCCTAGTTCTTTAGCCCCAGTAGTAGAGTAGTAAAGTTCTAGCAGCATCTCCTTAATGGAATCACTGCTAAAAGAATGGATTGTGGAATTATTATGAACTAGGCAATTTTGAATTCAATGGAGCACAGGATCTGAGGCAGCATGGATTCACAGTGGGAAGGTCATGTCAAACAAATCTGATAGATTTCTTTGACTGGGTGACCAGGGAAGTGGATCAGAGGGAGCGGTGGATGTGGTGAATAATTTCCTGCCCATGCACCTTTGAAGAGGATAGCATATAAGTGGATGCTCAGTTGTCCCCTGGCTGGTCCTGTTCCTGATATCCTAGGCCCAGGGCATGATTCTCTATTGACGGCATGCCAGAGCAGTTCCCCCTTCCTCAATGTCACGTGGCCAGTTCTAGCCAATGATCTTTTTTTTTTTCATTAAATTTCTTATTGCACCAGTGTTCCATTTCTGCATAGCACCACAAGTCCCTTGCTCTTTCAGCAAGGCCTTCAAAACTGTTCCACATAGAAGGCATATAGGCAAGTTAGGCAGCCTGGGAATGGGCCTAAGGAGGTAAACTGGATTAGAAATAAGGAGGCAGTATAGCACAGTGGTTTAAGGCTCTGAGCTGCAAACCTGGAGACCTGGGTTTGAATCTCACAGCCCCCAGTTGCATACTGTGTGACCCTGAGCAAGTCACTTAACTTCCTTGTGCTCCCAGGTCACACCTGTAAACTAGTTTTCAGCTTAGTGTCTCTCCTGGTAAAAAATAAATAAATAAAACAAATTAAAAATTAAATTAATTAAAATTAGAAATTGGTTGAGGGCTAGAACACAGAGGGTGGTGGTAAATGGAGCTCATTCTGAGGAAAGGTCTATAACCAGTGGGGTGCCATGGGGGTCAGTTCTGGAGCCAGTCCTAGTCAGTGTCTTCATAAGTGACATTGCAGAGGGTCAGAAAGGAATGGTATGCCTCTTTGCAGATGATACAAAGATCTGCAATAGGGTAAACACTCCAGGATGGGTGGAAAATGAATAGGGACCTAGGTAAACTTGAGGAATGGTCAAGAGTGTGGCAGCTAAGATTCAATGCAAAAAAGTGCAAAAGTGCAAAACCATGCATTTGGGGCACAGGAACCAAGGGGAGGCTTGCACAATGGGGGAGAGATATTGACTGCTACCAAACAGGAAAGGGATCTAAAGTTCAGAGAAGGCAACAAAAACGGTGCAGGGCCTGCACTAAAAGTCATATCAGGAGAGAATGGAGGATCTCAATTTGTATACCCTGGAGGAGAGGGGAGAGAGAGAGGGTGGACATGACAGAGACCTTCAAATATCTCAAGGGCATAAATAAAGTACAGGAGGGTAGCATCTTTCACAAAAAGAGATGTTCTAGAACAAGGGGTCGTGACATGAGGCTGGAAGAGGGTAGACTAAGGGGTAATGTGAGGAAGAATTTCTTCACAGAAAGGGCAGTGGATGCTTGGAACAGCCTCCCAGGGGAGGTGGCAGGGGCAAATTCAGTACAAGAATTCAAAAATACATGGGCTAGGCATAGGGGGTACCCCAGTGATAGGTAGGAAATCAAAGCTGGAGATCAAGTAGGGTCTTTGGTTTCTTGCAGCAGGTAGGAAAAATGGGTACACTAGGTGGGCCTGGCAGTCCTTGTATCTATGTATCTATGTAGGACTTTCTTCAGCCATGCTATCCTCCTATCAGCCACCGGTATCAGAGCTCAGCTGGTTCCCCATATTGCAGGGCTGGGACTCCAAGCACTTTCACAGCTTGCTTCTTTAAAGATCCCCGACGTCACAGGGGAATCTTGGGAAAACCTAATTTTAAGCACATTTCAGCTAATATATCACATATTATCTGAATTTCGCTTCCCCTTTTGAATAATTAACATTCACATTAGCATAAAAACAGGATCACTGCTCCTAGACAGCATCTGCTTTGCCTGCTTGTCTACTCCTGACATCACAGTTCCCTGTTTATGACATCATTATCATTTCAACAGTAACAGATTGTGATAACAGGTGTAAACAAGTAGCCACAGCAGATGACATCTAGGGGGCAGTTATCCTGTCTTCATGTTAATAGATTGCTAACAGGAAGCAAAATACAAAAAAAATATGAAGTATAATTTGAATGTTGGATAAACATTATGATTTTTTTTTTTTACAGTTTGTTTGGCTCTTTAAGGGGCCTTGCCTGTGACAGGGATATATTGAGGGAGACCATACAGCATGGAGTGAGACCAGGGTGCAATGTACCAGTGGGATAGCTCTCATAGCATGGGAGGAGCAGGCATAATCTGCTGGATGATTCCCCATGCAGTTTGTTTTCCATTTTCTGCTACCAGCCTCCCTAGTGCACACCGGCATGTCACAACAATGCTTAGGCCCCATGACTCCATCCACTTCCAATGTGTTCCTGCTTCACTCACGTGCCAGATGGCCAAAGGTCACCAGAGGGTGCTCAAGAGGTGAATAATTTCCTGCCCATGCACCTTTGAAGAGGCTAGCATCTGAGTGGATGCTCAGTTGTCCTCTGGCTGGTCCTGTTCCTGATATCCTAGGCCCAGGGCATGACTCTCTCTTGCCAGCATGCCAGAGCAGTTCCCCCCTGCTCAATGCCATGTGGCCAGTTCTAGCCAATTATCTTTTTTTTTCTTTCCATTACATTTCTTATTGCACCAGTGTTCCATTTCTGCATAGCACCACAAGTCCCTTCTTCTTATTGAAGTTTTATTCTGCAAATAAAGAGCTTTTTTGTGTTTTGAAGGAGTCAATGTGAGGACAGACTCCTCTGTATCTTGTCAGTCAGTATTACCATATCCATTTTTAATCAAAGTCTCATCTCCAATAACATTTTATTCCCCTTCCTTAATATCACCATTTACTTTCATTTCAGGACTATTGCTTTTGCCCATTTTCCCTCTCTAAACATGATGATTTTTTATCAAGCCTCTTTAGCTGACTCCTCAACTCTAGAAGAAGATTATTATTATTACCTACTAACTCTTTCAGATTCTTAATTTCTAACCATAACGTATTCCATTCTTTGTAATTTTCTTTTCTCCTTTATTACCTAGCATTTCAGTTTCAGTGCTTGAGCAAATTTCAAGCTCAAAGAAATTTATCTGCTGCTGTAAGCTCTATGGTGATATAATAATTCAACATTTACCGCCTAGGTTTGTGCTTCAGGGCTCATATCCTGTGAATCATAATTACACTTTGTAACACCAATTTCACTTTTGTTTGTTTCTGATAAGTATGAGTTTGAGTCAATGTTAGTGATTTAAATCTTCCATTTAATCCAGGGTTATTGCCTGTTCCTTGGTCACCTGCTAATCTAGGTATTTATCAATTTTTTTGTGTGTTTTAATTCATTTTTCTGGCTCTTAGTTTATTTTATTCCCTTGAGTGTTTATGTTATTGTGTTCTTAAATTTAAACCTTAGACTGCCAACAGAATTAGAATGTATAGGAAGTTTGGACAGATATATCAGTCCGCAGCACAGCAAGGGTTAAGTTGTTAGGATTCATTGGATAATAACCTGTATCGCCATCTGTCTAGTTACATTTTGATGACTCTAATAAATAAACAATTACTGATTCAAGAAAGGTATATAGATCAGTAGCAGCAGAGAGCAATGACAAAAAAAATTATAGTAATATGAATCAAAGTATGAAGTAAAATCCTTCCTACATTGCAACAAAGGAATTAATCCATGGTGTAACTTGTGATGGCCTACATCAATAGTTCTCAGACTTTGTCACAGTGAGCCTCCCCAAATCCATGGAAAAGATTTTGAGCCTCCCCCAAAAACTGAAATAATCTTGGGCCTCCCTAAAGAAAAATAACATACTGTACTTTGCGCAGTACACCATGAATAAATTGAAATCCCTCTGAGTACTTGGCTCACATTCAATTCTTTGTCTTATACTGAGTGGAACCTTTGAAAAGAGCTCCTGTGCTCAAAGGTGTTATCTAAATAACAAATAAATAAAATAAATATTATCATTCATAGCTTATTGTAACCCGCCAGCCTACTTCCTTCGCTATTTTCATTCTTGAACCATTGTTACCCCTTGTGGCAGTACCTTCATGGATTAGACTACTTTTTCTGTTTCCTCTCTATATGAAATAACCTTCCTCTTACTTTGCCTCTCCCCTCCATCCCTGCTCATAAGCAACTTCTCAGGGATTACTTTGCTCCTTCCTGCTATTGCTCTTGGAGGTCTGTGCTCAACCCTTGTATTTGGTTGTTCTGCCATCAGTCTACAAATTGATCAATTACCACGCTCATTATTAGTTTATTGTTCATATTTGTTTGCACTATTGTTCATTGTATTTCTTGATTGTTCTGCAGTTACCTTTTGAAATGTAATCCTCCCTACCCTTCCCCATGTACACCTGAAATGTGCCTTGGCTCATTCACCTTCCCTTGTCACCTATTAGTAAATAAATCATGCTTTCATCTACTATTATCCTCTTTCAGTTTGCGTCATCCCTTCACAAATTATATAAAACTCAAAATTTAAATACAGTACTTTTCAGACTTGCTTGAGCCTCCCCTGGAACAGGCTGGGGCCTCCCAGGAGGCTGGCCCTCTCATTTGAGAACCCCTGGCCTACATAAATGATAAAGCAGGGTACAATTAAATTTTGATTAAACTTAGACATGATTTATCTGGTGTACCTGTTTGAGTGAAGTAATTATGTGCACGGATAACAAAACAAATGAGATACTTATGACAGTGGAGTACAAGAGGGGCCAGAGATGATTTTCTGGAGCCTTTCTTTCCACTGCTTACTGTAGTTCTACTTGCCTCTGTCTTTTTGATGCTTGCTCAGTGACAGCAGCTCTCAGGAAAAGCACTAACTCAAGTCACTTGATCACAGGTACCCCCTCTTTCAAGAGTATACACACACACACACACACACACACACACACACACACACACATATACACATACTTCCCCACCCATGTCTACAGTATTTTGTGGGACTCACCTCTCAGGACAGAACACACATCCTTACTCTTCATTAGCAGCCTCCACTATACATCTTGGGGTTCCTTCTGGTGTCACTGTCAGATCCCTACAAATCAGACTGCACTAGATTGCCCCCTTTAATTATTCTGCAATTGCATGGGGTACATAAGTGTACATATCAGGCAGCTACAGTCAAGGGGCATCACAAAGCTATGCAACCACATCTGTGAGGGTCACCATGCTTTGTGGTTGGAGATCAAGTAGGATCTGTAGTGATACTATAGGCAGAGAAAAAATGGCAGACTAGGCAGGAAAAGAGGTCATTATCTGCCCACAAATTCTATGTTTCTATGCTGGCCCTGGGGTCCATTTGCATTGCAACCTCTGCCCCCTTCTCTGCACAGTCTTTAACAACCAAACAAGTAAGGACTTACAACCAACCAAAGGACTGTTACTTAAGGGTTACTGCAACCATTTGGGGCAGTTCCGTGAGGCTGTGCATAATCCCCCTTCCCCCAGTCTTTTCCTTTCTTATCCTTATCAGTTTGTATCTAAGCAAAACTGTAACATATACCATGTTATTTGTAGCTGGCCAATATCCTTTGTTTTTTTAAGCCTGTCTAGTGATTTTGAGTGCCTCATCAACTACAGAATAGATCTCATTAAGTGGAATCAATGATTGATAATGCCCATTCCTTCCACTTATACAAGCAGGCACAGATCCAGAAAGTTACAATTTCTAAAACAATTTTAGAGTGTGTCTTATATTTCAATTCTTTTGGTGACCACTTCAGTCCTCAAAGGTGGTCACAGGTTGTTTCCACTAACCAACAACTACCACCATAGGGTGTATTACAGAGTGCATTTCTTCTTGGGGGCTCTAAGCTCCCCACTGAGGGAGCAGATCTCACCTCCTCTGACAAGTAGTTAAGCAATATTGACCAAACAGCTGGTCATTTCCTGGAGATTAATGACCAGCCAAGGAGGAGGGATGCTCGAGGCATAGCTGAGAGCCAACTCCCCACCGGGCAGTCATTAAGCCCAGGAAATGACCAGTTGTTCAGCCATTATTGTGATTATAAGTCTAATCACAATAATAAGACATTGTTTTACAGCTTTTTGTATTTAACTTTTCTCTTCATGGCAGCTCACGCTAAGACTGCCACATGGTGAGACTGGTTTGTCTCGTAACATGTGAACAATGGTGAAGTGCTATCTTGTCGGAGCAGTGGTGAGGTGCTGAGGCTTAAAGTGATGACGATAGAAGGATGACTATTGTAATTATTGACTTAAATGCAGGGCTGTTTTGTTTTTATTTATTAAATCTCTGAGAGTCAACATCTACGGCGCTGCCACTGCTGTGAGTGTACAGCGTGGGATAAGGTGAGTGTTGCTACTATGCCAGGCATTTCTAATAGATTTCAAACCAGCATGGCAGCCAGTTAGTGAGCTAGTTTTGCTCACAAATAATTAATTAGATGTATATATTTACATGCCTTTGCATGCTCTTTTATAGGTGCACCTGAGGAAGAACACCTGAGGCATCGACCATAGCACTGGAGAACACTACAGGGACTGTTTTTACAAGTATTTTAAAATGTTTTAAAAATGCACAGCTATGAATTGGTTTGTGCAGGTTTTAAAAGTTAATGAGTTGCACTGTTGCTAGTTTTTAGGAAATGCATACCTATGTCATAGTTGCATATTCTTACAAGGGTCAAAGGTTTTCAGTACACTATCTAATGAACAGTTTTTTTTTCTGGGTTTTAGTATGGTACAAGCAAGTTATGTGTGACATCTATTCAGGGACTATTTTATTTTTGAAGTGTGTAATGTTTAGTTAGAGGTTTCACTATTAAGCTTCTGGTGGTAGAGCCAGGTGAATTTTTGTCAGTTGCAGACTGATACTTCCCTAGCACCCAGCAAAGTTAGTCCACCCTGACTGAAGGAACACCACAGTAGGTAGCTGGATATGTTACCTGGCAGCCAAAGGTGCTATCAGTAAGGGATCATTCAGTTTGCTGCCCCCAACCAGCTCCAGTTGGCAATTATTTATTGTCGACTTCTGTGGCCCCTGTGGCATCCTGCCTATGCTAGTCATAAGTAGAGGGTGGTGTGCCCACCTCCTTTGTAGGGCATTAAGGGGAGGGCTGCTGTGTCCAAGACGCTTGCTGAGGATGGCAAGATTTCTTAGGTTGGTGAGTGTAACCCTTGTGTCCCCTTGGGGTTACTAGAATCCTATGTAGTGTAACGGGATTCAATAATAAACCAGTCTAGCATCAAATAATTAATTTCCAGGGCTCCCCTGAAACCCTGTCAGTCATCTGGAAAGAGGTCCCAAGTGGAAGGGGCCTCATAGCAGCATAAACTATGATGACATGCTGCAGTGGTTATGAGAAGCTCAATGAGAGTGTTCAGTCAGTCTGACTGAGCAGAGCCTCTGGAGAGGTAGCAAACTCTCCTGTCCTGTTTTGGTCCCTAGTTCATTCACAGAACAAATCTGAGCATGGGGTCATGGTGGAGGCCATCTGCTGTGGTGCCCCTCCATGGAGTTGAAGTCCTGAAAGTTATCTGGTCAAGAAACTGTGAGTAAAATTGTGGGTTCTAAGCCTCAACTGTGAGAGGGTTTTTTGGAACACTGCCCAGTAACTGGATTCATCAGAATGGCTTCCTGTGATAATTCTTGTGTGATTAGGAGGTTTAGACTTCAGGTTTGGAAGACCATTTAAATTAAACAGTCCAAATAGTGCCTCCATTGTACTTGTTCTATAGAGGATGGGGTTGATCACCCTGGCTGAAAGATGGGGTCATACCCCCATGACCAGAAGATGGAGAAGGGCTCCTAACTACAGAAGGTTACATGTTACAGGAAAGTATGTGAAAATGTAAGGACATGATCTGTCCCAAATCTAATCTGTCTATGAGGAGAAAATGTGCTTTTGGTGAACCCAGAAATGTCACAAAATCTGTGAAGATCGTCACTGTCCTGGCTGCATTCCCATAGGAGGGGTGGACAAAAGGGACTTTTCCTGATTCTCCAGATCAGTGACCACAATGGACTTGGTGTGCAGTACCACAGAAATGTACCTTAGTACCTTCAGCCCTACTTGAGGCATTTTTGTCTGTAAAAACCATCTATGAGAGAATGAAACCTACTACTTGACACTACTTTCAAGGAGATGACATTGGTATTTGCTTCCTGTGTGTTTTTGGTGCCCCTGTTGTTGTGTGCAGATCCCCCCCAGTTCCTGGGTTAAAACGAAATGGTCATGTAACCTTCCCCCTAAGAGCCAATGGAGTAAACTCCTAGCGAGGAGATGGTCCCTTATATTTTGTATTTGTGGTCTGGAGTTGCCTCTGAGTCAAGAGGGCAGATTGTTTCATCCCTTTCTCCTTCCACTTTCCCAGACAGGCCATGCCAGATACCCCAGCATGAAAGATATGACATCTAAAGCACATGCAGACACCTCATGCATTACACCATTACAACAGACATAGTGGGGAGGGGGCTACTGCTGCAATCTGTTCTCCCTCTTAGCACAACAGCTTCGCAACCTTGATGCAGTTCATAGGACACCTGATCAGATTTGTTTGTGGCTAGTGTAATGTGCTGTTGTGGTCATAGCTCTCATTAGGATTTCCACCATTTGGAGGTGCTCAACTCAACTCATTCTTTATTTATAAAAAGTGCCTCTCCAAAACCAAGGCGCTTGTACAGAAATAAATAATTAAAATACAGCAAAGATAAAACAAATAATAAAACCAGTCAACATAGCGGTATTGGAAATCTGGGTGCCATGGGTATATGAGTCCAAAGTGAAAGGAAATAACAGTGTGAGAAAAATCTCTATAGCCAAGGAGCACCAGAGAAGGAAGAAGAGGGAGGGCGGTAAAGAGTTGCAGCTACAGTAGAGTCTCGGGTGCCGGTCAGCTAAGTTTGTAAAGGAGGTAGAAGGAGAGGGCCCAGTCAGCTGACCACTAACATCCAATATGCTTGAAATTCACTGAACACCTGACTAAATGTGAGTTTGTGCCTAGTGTAATGTACTGCTGTTGCCATAGCTCCCATCAGTATTTCCACCACTTAGAGGTACCATGAGTATGTGAACTCAAAGCTAAAGAAAATAATAGACTGGGAATAATCTCCACAATATTCCAGTTGTAAAACTGGTGGACCATGCCCTCCAACTCAAGGAATTTAATGTAACCCCTTGTCATAGAGGACAGGAAGTCCCCTTTTGAAGAGAAAACCTCTGGGGATCCTAGGCTGTGAGGAAACCTAATAATTGGTCCCGTCCCCACCTTCAATGTATATCTTTTGATACAAAATAATCTTTAATCTGGTGTGTCTATATCACACTTTAACTTATGGTCTCTATTGTGGGGAGTCAACATATTGAGTGTTAACTTTTAAAAACCCTGTACCAATGTGCACTTACGTATTTTTCAGAAGAAAAGATGCTCAAGAACAAGCAGACATGCTATGAAACTGTGGGGGGGGGGTAGATTCAGGAGAAATGTGAGGAAGTACTTCTTCACAGAAAGAGTGGTGGATTCCTGGAACAGCCTTCCAGCAGAGGTGGTGGGGGCAAAAATGCATGGGATAAGTACAAGAGAATAACAGTGGAAAGGAAGGAGGAGGGAGAAAGAGCTATAGATCAGGCATGGTTTGCATTACTAGTGAAGGTAGGGAGAAATGGGTAGACTGGATGGGCCAAGCAGTCCTCATCTGCAATCAGATTCTGTTTCTATGTATCTCTTATGTTTTGTACTATACCTCTAATGATTAGGTTTAAAAGGTGTGCTGTAACCAGATAAGAACAAGCCCCCTGATGAAGACCTGCATAGGTTGAAGTGCTGGGGCACGGTAGTAGTCCTGCAGTTTAGTGGAATAAATCCTTGTGCTTAAACAAAATTGATGGTTCCAGACATCTTTGTTCCTGAGTGCAGCCCTGTCTGTTTTGCAATATTAAATTGAACAGACTGATAGCAGTATGACAGCACTATTAAACCTAATAGTTGGTCCGGTCATACCTGCCTACTTCCAGCCAAAGAACAGGTTCCCATACCTGGTCCCTGACATGGGGACTTACCAACCTAAACTCTTGTCAGACCCCCTCCTCTTGACAGCCCTTCATCTCGCTACCTGCCAGGGGGAAACATACGATTATACCTAGGCTTTCTTATTTTTTCAGAGTATTTCTACTGCAAGGCTTACTTATATATGCCATTTGTAGAAATGAAAGGAAAAGTGTGACTCTCACTGGGATTTGAACCCAGAACCTCAGCAATCCATGCTTTAGCTCTTAACCAACTGAGCTATGAGAGGTCAGCCAATTAAGGCCCCTGAGTTTTCCCATGTGAATCACACATACATTCCTTTCTGGTGTTGCAATGAGCAACCAGGAAGTCTTTTTACAGACTCAGATAACTCCTCCTCTATCTCTCCCAAGTGCAGTATATGCCACTGCGAGGCAAATTTAGAAATCCAATTGTAGAAACAAAAGGAAAAGGGTAATTTGGACCTAGGACCTCAGCAATCCATGCTTTAGCTGTTAGTGGCTTGCTTACAAGAGTTGCCTTTTAAGAACCAGAGCAATATTAGACAGAAAAAAATTTACACATCAGTGTGACAGATTAGAGGAGCAATAAGTTAAGAAATACAACTAAAGAGATAAGGAACTATCCTGAAAACCATAGGAGGAGGGGGGTCAAATGTCACAGAATGGAATGTTCATGTAGTAAATTATCTGATGTTAAAATGTCTTACTGAAACTAAGCTGGGGAGTGTGCGTGCGTGTGTGTGTGTGTTAAATTAGATTGAACCATTTATATATAAGCATATTAAAATATGTAAGACCAATATCTGTCTATGTATTGTACCTCAAAAGAAAGAAGCAGGAGCACAAGCATGATATTAAAATGAAGAAGACTGAAAACCAGTGGGACAACGTTTCTCTCAGGCTGATCACTCCATCTTTGACCTCTCTCACTCCTGGTTCTCAAGGGCATTTTGAAAATACACAACAAAGACAGGTATTTGAAGTCAAACATCTTTCTTTTAAATAGTGCTGATGATGGCATGAATATGGATATTGGGTTCATGTCCCATTACACTGTTTAAAGTGCTCTTGCTTCTTTCTTGTTCTTCATGCAGTGCTTCTGAGCATCACTCCACTATGCAAGCAGTCCCTTACCTTTCACCAGCATGCAGTACACTACCATGATGGGTGCCATGTTGCCCCACTGTGTCCATGCAGTGCTTGTAAGTGTCACTCCACAGTGCAGGAAGTCCCTTACCTTTCACCAGCATGCAGTACACAACCGTGATGAGTGGCATCTTGCCCCACTTTGTTCATGCAGTCCTTCTGAGTATCACTTCACAGGGCAAGCAGTTCCTCACCTCTCACCAGCATGCAGTACACAGCTCTTATAGGTGCCATGTCACCCAACTATGTTCAAGCAGTGCTTCTGAGCATTGATCCCCAATGCAGGCAGTCCCTTACCTTTCACCAGCACACAGTACCCAACAGGGATGGGTGCCATGATGCCCTACTGTGTTCATACAATGCTTCTGGGTATCACTCCTCAGTGAAGGCAGTCCCTGACCTTTCATCAGCACACAGTACACCAACATGTCTGGGTGTCATGTTGCACCATCAGGGACCATGCACTGCTTCTGAGCAGTGCTCCCCAGTGCAGGCAGTCCTCACCTTTCACCAGCACACAGTACACCAACATGCTGGGTGTCATGTTGCACCACTGTGACCATGCAGCGCTTCTGAGCATTGCTCCCCAGAGCAGGCAGTCCCTCACCTTTCACCAGTATGCAGCACACCACCGAGATTGGTGCTATGTCACCATACTATATTCATGCAGTGCTTCTGAGCATCACTCCACA
Source organism: Neoceratodus forsteri (assembly GCA_016271365.2). Taxonomy (NCBI): domain Eukaryota; kingdom Metazoa; phylum Chordata; order Ceratodontiformes; family Ceratodontidae; genus Neoceratodus; species Neoceratodus forsteri. Next base: position 896,400,481 of record CM028134.1, read on the forward strand.
GTGCAGGCAGTCCCTCACCTTTCACCAGCATGCAGTATGCAGCTCTTCTGGGTGTCATGTTGCCCCTCTGTGTTCATGCATTGCTTCTGAGCATTGCTCCCCAGTACAGGCAGTCCCTTACCATTCACCACCACACAGTACGCAACAGGGATGGGTGTCATGATGTTCAACTGTGTTCATGCAGTGCTTCTGAGCATCACTTCACAGTGCAGGCAGTCCCTCACCTTTCATTAGCATGCAGTACACCACCTTGATGGGTGCCATGTCACCCCCACTGTGTTCATGCAGTGCTTCTGGCATTACTGCCTTGTGCAGGCATTCCCTAATTTTTCACCAGCAAGCAGTACACCAACGTGATGTGTGCCTTGTCACACCAGAGTGTTCCTAAAGTGCTTCTGAGCATCAATGCAGAGTGCAAACAATCCCTCACCATTCACCAGCACACAGAACACAACCCTAATTGGTGCCATGTCACTCTGCGTGTTCATGTAGTGCTTCTGAGCCTCTTTCCATAGTGCAGGAAGACCCTACCCATTTACCAGCGTGCATTACACCACTGTGATGGGTGTCATGTCACCCCACTGTGTTCATTCATTGTTTATCAGCATCACTCCTCCATGCAGGCAGTCCCTTACTGTGTTCAAACACTGCTTCTGAGCATCACTCCACAGTGCAGGCAGTACCTCACACAGTACACCACCTTGACGGATACCATGTCACCCCACTGTGTTCATGCATTGCTTCTTAGCATTACTCCTCCATAAAGGCAGTCACCTAATGTTCACCAGCATGCAGTACACAACCATGATGAGTAGCATGTTGCCCCACTGTGTATATGGGACACAGCTGTTTATCTCCTTCAGCACCCTGACTTGCCTCCATCTGAGCCAGTCTTCCCAGCCCTGTCACTGACATTCTCTGGGACTTACCCTTTCTGGTGGCCCTGTCACAGGACCTTGGATCAGAGGTGCCTACCCATCAGCGTGGGGCCTGCTAGAGGTCAGGCCACCACTGTTCTACAATTGGAGGGCTTTTCCTCCTATTTTCTCCCCTGTTGGGTCCAGATATATGTGTACTCAGACTCCATGGGGACATCTCAGGCATCCAGGTGCGGGTTCCCTTCCCATGATGTTCCATAGTGCTGCCACCGAGATTCCTCTCCCTGTCCTACAGATGTGCATTCTCCCTCCCAGGTTGCTGGCATGGCAGTCAGTGGCTAAAAGCAATTCAGTCAGTGGCTAAAAGCTTGAAGCAGAAATAGGTAGACAAACCAAGAACTGGAAACCAGAACTGCACAGAGTAATGGCCCCATATTAAAAAAAAGATATCAGGCTGCCCTTGCAAACTCCCTTTCCTTAGTGCAAATTAGCACAGCTCACTAAATTTGCTATACTCAAACATGTTTGGAGCAAAGTGTGAGTGCCCCAAGCATGTTTGAGCATAGCCCACCAAAGCAAAAAATGAGGCACTAAAAATGTGCACACAGCACAATTCACATCCCCTGCTGGCCAAAGAGAGATACAGTATCTTATCACTGAAAAGATGCAGACTATGATGGAGCCAACTCATTTAGGGCATCCGAGACCTGTTAGCATTAAAATAGGTATAATCAGGACCACTGAACGTGAGATACTGCATGTTAACTGACCTATCCTGGTAACTACATTGTAAAAATGTATAAAACAGGACTCAGTAAAATGTGATCCTGCATTTTCCCATGCTAACTCTACTAAATACACTGGAAAAATGTATAAAAGCAGGACCCCACTGAAAATGACAAAGCAAGGCAAAGTTTATTTCTTCAGTGCCCATTCACAGAGGCTCTAGGTGCTTTACTTAAAATTATAAAAGGAAGTAAAAACATACAACAAATGCACATACAACACAGTACACACTAAAACAGCTACAAAAGCAATAATTAGTATAGATCAGCAGTCTTTATCTCATATTTAAATAACTATGTCTGGGAATGCCAGTGAAAAGAGATGGGTCTTAAGGCGGCCCTTAAACACGTCAACTTAAGGGGCCTCCCTAATGGCTGGAGGAAGTGAATTCCACAGGATGTGGCCAGCTACGCTAAAAGCCCTGTCACCAGCGGTTTTAAGTCTCATTCTGGGAATCGCCAGGAGGCCCCTAGAGGAGGAGTGGAGGGAGCAGACTGGGGCAGCAGGTGTTAGGGGATTAGACAGATAGCCTGGGCCTAGGCCATGTAAGGCCTTGAAGGTGTGTAAACCCACCTTGAAGATAACCCTCTGCCTGACCAGTAGCCAGTGCAGTTCCCGCAGCACCGGAGTTACATGACAGAACCTCAAAAGGCCTGGCAGCAACCAGGCAGCTGCGTTTTGCACCAGCTGCAGCCGGCGGAGGGTACCTCCCAAGACCCCAAAGTAAAGGGTATTACAGTAATCAAGCCTGGAAGTTACAAAGGCATAGAATGGAGTGGGCAGGTCCTCAGACGGAACTAAGGGGTTGATCCTGGCAATATTCCTCAAGTGGTAAAAAACACTTTGGACAACTGATGACACCTGAGATTCGAATGTCAATCCATCATCCAGGAACACACCAAGATCTTGTAACCTAGAGGATGCCATCAATGGTGTTGGCCCCAGGAAAAGTCCAGTTGCCACACTGGAGGTATTCCTATCACACCTTCAGCCCGCTCCCACTACCAGAACCTCCATCCTGTCGGGGTTCAGTCACAACCAGCTGAAGGACATCCAGTCATTGATCTCTGCCAGGAAGGTGTTAAGCACATTCACAGCATCGAATGTTCCAGAGGCAAAGGACAAATACAATTAGGTATCATCTGCATAGCAGTGAAAACCCACATTGTACTTCCTAATGAGCTCACCCAGGGACAGCATATACGCTGCAAACAACACTGGCGACAAGATTGATCCCTGAGGTACTCCGATGACAGGAGCATCGAGGAAGAGAAATTCCCATCACTACCCATTGTTTCCTATCAGCGAGATAGGACTCAAACCAGTGAATGACAGTGCCAGCAAACCCACAATACTCTCTGAAACAATCAAGTAGCACAAAGTGATCAACAGTGTCAAAAGCTGAGGTGATCGAGGAGAATGAGAACTGACCCATTTCCTGTATCTGTCACCCTATGGAGGTCATTGTACACCCAAACTAACATTGTTTCTGTGCTGTGCCTAGCTCGGAAACCAGACTGGAATGCCTCATAGATATCAAAGGTCATGAGATGCTCCTCAAGCTGTTACACCACAATCTTCTCGACAGCCTTTCCCAAAAATGGAAGGTTAGATATAGGTCGATAATTCGCCATGATGTCTGGGTCAAGAGATGGTTTCTTCAGAAGAGGCCTCACAAGAGCCTCTTTCAAGAAAACCAGGAAGACCCCCTTTGACAACAAACACCAAACAACCAGGGCGAACACTGGACCAACTGAATCAATGCATCCCTTTAGGAAACACGTTGGCACCGGGGTCCAGTTCACAATATGTGTGCTTCAGCTTTGAGGCAACCTCAATGACCTCAGCCACCTCCACCAGTTTAAACTCCCCCCAGACAAGCAGAGTGCCTCTGCTACCTCCAAGTCGATCACTGTGAGTTGTGGAATGACTCACTGGTGGGATTCCCTGCCGGAGAGAAGACACTCTGTCAGTGAAGAACCGAGCAAACTCATCACCCAAATGACAAAAAAAAGCTTTTTTGATGGCAGACAGACCAGGCGTAATAGCCTGTCTACAGTCCAAAAAAGTACAGCTGGTCAGTTCTTCCCTGTAGCAATCTCCCTGGACAGGAACTCTGCCTTCTTTCGGTTGATTGCCCCTTGATACTCACCATAATGGGTACGCAGGGCCAGTTTGTCCTCCTTCAGCCTGGTCCTCTGCCAGCAATGTTCTAAATTCTGACCCCTAATCTTCACCGCCATGAGCTCTCCATCAAACCAGGGAGACCTCAAGTGAGAAGATCTGGGTTGTAACGGACCGGTGCGAGCGCATCGACTGCCGTAGACATCACCTTATTATAGGTGGCAACTGCCACACTCATTCCATTTGCACATGCAGCATCTACACTAGATAGATCAGCCACTGCCAGAAATCCCTCTGGGACATTCCCTCAAAGGGCTGTAGTTGACCAATTCAACAGGGGAGGGGCTCGGAGGGAGCCAAATGAAACCCTCACTGTGCAACTTTCAGACCAAACAACCTGATCAGTCTTGAGATTACATACCACAAGCACCAGTGAGAACACCAGGTCCAACATGTGGCCACCGTCGTGGGTCATGGAACTAACCTTCTGTGTCAGACTCAAAGATGACATCATCTGGAGGAGGTTGGAACCAAGCCTGGAGGACTCGTCATCAGCCCAAGTGTTGAAGTCCCCCAGTACCAAACATCTGGGGGACGCCAACTCCCCAATGATGAGATCCACCACCTCCTGCAGGAACTCTTCCCCCACCCCAGGAGGATGGTAAATAAGGAGGATCCTGCAGCCTGCAGCTGGCACCTGGATCCCCATGTACTGTGACACATTCAAAGGATCTGGTAGTTCCCACTGGGTGCACAGTGAAGCCCAAGATGGATCTAAAACAGAGGCCTCCCCCACCCTTACATTCCACCCTAGGGCAGAGCACTACAGAGTACCTGGGGATGTCTCCTCCAAAGGTGGCCCAGCATCGTCACCTACCCAGGTCTCCATGATGCAAGCCAGATCAACCATAGAAATCAAGTCCGCCATAATTGTGATCTTGTTTCTGATTGATCTGGCATTGCACAGACTGCCCTAAGGGGACTGGTAGGCACTGCAGCCCTCTGGCTATCTGCCTACTCAGTCTGGTGGGGCTCCTGGGGACAGGAACTAAACACATCTGGCCACTCTATGACACTCACACCCTATGTGTGTGCACAACTGTTATAACAGCTATGTGAGTGAGTGTGTGTGTGTGTGTGTGTGTGTGTGTGTGTGTGTGTGTGTGTGTGTTGTGTGCTTTTTCCAGGGGATGTGTATGTCCAGAACCAAAAACACATTTCACTGCAATACCTTGTTGTTTATGGTTTTGTTTTGTTTTTCTATATGTGTAAATATGGGACTTTTACATTATTTGTGTATGTATGTATTAATTTATTTCAAAAGTTTCACCAAGAAGGACATACTGAGCTGAAAAATACTGTAGCTCATTTCTAGATGCACCCTGGGGGGAAAAAAGGAAGAGAGATGCAAGAACAATATAGAACAATAACTTGCACAATAAAACATCATAAAGAGATATAAAATAAATAGTACAAAATGAACATGGATGAGGTTCATCAGACAGGTAAAATTATAGGCAAAAATTTTACAAGAACAACATTGGGGAATTTGTCCCATGAGTACAAGCAATAGTACTTTTCAACAGTGAGGGCACCAGGGGATAGGGCACTGAAGGAAGGAGTGCCGATGGGGTGGGGGGGGGAGGAAAGTGCAGACAGGTGAGGGAATAAGAAGAGAGGAGAAGGGCTGGTGAGGTGTGTGGAGGGCAAGGAGGAAGAGAGGAGGGAAGATGGTAAATTGAGAGAGTGGAGGGCTATGACTCAAGGGCAGCCACAGGAGGATCGGTGTGCTCATGGAGGAAGATGCAAAAGGGTAAACATAGAAACATAGAAGTTGATGCAGATAAGGACCACAAAGGCCCATCAGTCTGCCCATTTCTTTCTACCTTATAAATGTGCCATCGGCCTGCTCTGTCAGTGACCTATCTATTCATAGTCATTTGTATTGCTCCTATGCCTATCCCATGCCTGTTTGAAGCCCTGCACTGTATTCATAGCCACCACTTCTTGTGGTAGCTATTCCATGCATCTACCACCCTTTCTGTGAAAAAGAATTTCCTCACATTCCCCCTTAATCGGCCTCCCTCTAATCTCATGCTGTGTCCTCTTGTCCTGCTATTTTCTTATATTTAAACATGTTAGACTCTTTCACCTTGTTTATGCCCTTAAGGTGTTGAAATGTCTCGATCATATCACCTCTCTCCCTCCTTTGCTCAAGGGTATACATATTGAGCTCCGTTAATCTGTCCTCATATGTCTTCTGATGCAGTCCCTGCACCATTTTGGTTGCCCTTCTCTGGACTGCCTCAATTTGGATTAATGTCCTTGTGGCGGTGTGGCCTCAATACTGCGCGGTACTCCAGATGGGGGCCTAACCAATGTCTTGTACAGAGGATTATTACCTCCCTCTTACGACTTGTGATACCCTACTAATACACCCTAACACCCCCTAGCCTTACCTACTGCTTTAGAGGTCTGCTTGGATGATTTTAGGTCATCAGTGATGATGATGCCCAAGTCTCTTTCTTCCTTTGTGACTGCTAGCAACTCCCTCCCAGCCTATAAGTGGCTTCAGGGTTTCTCTTCCCTATGTGCATGATTTTGCACTTCTTTGCATTAACTGAGGAGCTGGGAAGGGCTATGAGTCAAGGACAGGCACAGGAGGTAGCAGTGTGGTCATGGAGCAGAATGGAGAGAGAGCATTTGGAAGAAGTGGCATGAATGGTTAGGGAGAGAGTTCTGAAGTTTAGGAAAGCAGAAAGAGAAGGCAGCCTGACCAGTGAAAGATTGTACATTACAGTAATACAACTAAGTCACACATTAATACTATACCTCTTTTTCTGCATCAGTCATTTCCCTAGTTTTTATTTTGATAAGTTGCTAACTATTTTTCTTCTTTGGTCAGTTCCACAACTTATTGCTTGGTGACTTATTTTTGTCAGTTTATTCTTAGATATAATTGTCCTCTTTATCTCTGTTATATTTATTCCAGTTCTATAAACTTTATATTCTGTATTTTTGTATGTTTTCTTTTCCCTTTTCCCCCCTCCACAGGACACTTTTGAAAGAGAGCTGCTACTAGCTCAGTATGCCTTTCCTCATAAAACCTTAGAAATAAATTTATTTATTTAGTTAGTTTTTGTTGACCGGGTAAGTGCACTAGACAAATCCTACCTATTTTCAGGCACGACCTGGGGAAGGGGGATACAGATGAATGCCAACTGACCTTGAACCAGATTAAGCTGTTGGTGGTATTTTTTTAGTGAATGAGGGAAATTTGGCCAGGACACCGGGGAAATTCCCCTACTCTTTTCGATAAGTGCCATGGGATCTTTAACATCCACCTGAACTACCACCAATCCAGGCAGATGGGACCTTGGTTTAACGTCTCATCCGAAAGACGGAAAAATAAATCTCTTATCATGTTAATGAATTAGCAGTCATCGTGGCTCTGACCAGAGTTTGTTTCAACAGTGGTGAGTCTTGTACTAAAACTTTCCACCTTTCTGTCTAAATCTCTATCTACTTGGAGCATTACTTTAAGTGTTGGTTCATCATCACTGTCTGGTGGCAGCCCCTTCCCACTCAGTGCACCAGCCACTGATGTAGAGGCTGCAGTGTTGTGCTTACTTTCTTCGATCTTTGGGTGACCTATCTTTCTTTCTTTACACCCAAAATTAGCCAGTTAAGACACAAGAGATTTCTGAGCAGGGTGAAAAAAGTATTTAAAGCTTTGTAGTTAGAAACTGTACAGAGCAACTAAAATGTGTGTGCAACTCAGTCAGCTGCAAGCTCTGCCCCATAACAGAGATTTTTAGTTACTAGGTTACTAGATTTATGAAGATATAAGAAGGCATGTGCCCATCTAGAATGACTCCCACAACTGTGTGGCCATAATAATTAGTGCCGTGTAACCCCTGCAACTGGGGGTTCCCAAAAGTCTTCCAGGAGCTTGCCTGAATGCTCCAAGTCTGGGCGGTGTTCGGTGTCTGAGCTGTTTAAATGTGGTTCCAAGTGAGTGCTATTTGAGCCTCCACAGACTGTCTCTTTAAGAGCTGTCTGCTTGCAGACTTAATTAGTTTGTATGGGGGGACTGTGTATTTAATGCTCAAATCCCACCTGAGCTGCTGTCAATTCGCTCCATCTCTGCCGTCGCTACATGTGCAGAGGGAACCTTGTTGAAAGATATAACTGTTTGCCAGAAATCATTTAGCGTGACTGAGAAAATGTAGTTTGTCTAACCTGTCTTCATTTCAGCACAAACTGTTTCAGTGTAGCTCTTTCATTTTGGTCCTGAATTGCTGACTTGGACCAATCAGGATGATAGGGAGACCTTAAGATGGAGCCTGTGGACAAAACAGAACTTGGACTCTCAATTTTGAGCCAGCCACAAGGGGATTGTATGGGCAGTGACTCTGAGAAATGTAGTTTTGACCGTGGCGCCTTTTTCACACCAACAGAGGAGTCTTATTGTGAGTGACAGCCAAACCAGCCAACAGAATGGTGTGGAGCTAAAGGAAATGCCCTGCTGTTACTGGAAGCTCAGATCAGTTGTGACAGTGAAGAGAGAGGAGCTCTGTGCTTCTCGGTGTATAACCGCACAGGAAGCGGGTGTGAGACCTTGAGGTTCGGCCTGCAGCCATTGTAAGTGCCAGTTCAGACTGAATCCGATTTGTGAGGAGAAAGAAGGAAGTCTGTAGAGTGGAAACCAGGCTCACCCTGTAGAAGACTGGAGAAATTGCTGAATCACGCTCAGTCTATCAGGAACTGAAGCTGCTGTGTGTGCTCCCGGGTATTTTACAGTAATTGCGATCGGGATCTAGGAGCAGCCTACCTGGTATAGTACTTTCCTTTTACATAAGAATATGCGTAGTGCTTGTGGGGAATCACTATTTCCAATCCCCTGTGCTGTGTGCTGTGTGTTGAAGCTGGAAGCAAACCCCAGCTTGTCTCGGACTAAATCCGTTTGATATCTACTGCAGTGGGGTCCAGTCACAAGGACTTTGTCTCCATGCCCTGTTGTTCTGGCAACCCAGAAGAACATCCACCATCCAGTTCTCAGCTTGGGTATTGTGAGTACAAATCAGGGTATTCCCCTGCAGCCTGTTTTCAATTACAAGTGTGTCATCTAATTATTGTTGTTTTACTTCTTCATGGACTGAGCCATTTGGCTCCGGATTACAATTGGGTGTTGTGCATATATTTTCTTCTACAGGGCCCTTTCCATCTGCACCTGCTGGCGAACCCCAGGCAACGGACCTGGCTAGCCCCCCCCCAACCTGGGTACCCAGAGTGTGACTTTTCAGACCCTGTATGTGTGCACAGTACTGTGATTTAATTCTGCCAATTAATCTGATCTCCCTCCCGTGTTTTATTCCCTAAATAAACCAGATTTGATGTTGTTAAACTTTAAACTGTCTGAAGTGTCAGTACCTACATATCAAGCATTGTATTGGTTTGTGTATATTGATTAACCTTATTTTACAGGGATCCCCAGAGATGAACCTTAGAATCAGTCTCGAGGGTAAGTGAAACTTCATGAATGAACAGTGTGCATGTGGGTATTGGGACTGTAACTTCATGCATTGTGTGAGCCACTAGAGGGAATAAAGGGGTCTCAGTGTCCCAGAGGGCTGTGACCAAGCTAGTCTAACCACTACAAACCCTGACCTCTGGGTGGAGGGACCTGCCATAGAACCTAGGCCCTCAACCTGTCAGTAGTCAAGCAGGCAGGGTAGTAGCCCTTGGGATAGTGCCACCTGGGGTTACATCTTGGAGGCTCACCGCTGGGATTTTGTGTCTTTTAGTGGCCACATTTATGAACCACTGTTAAAAAAAATGGGTACCCGACAGAAGTGGCTGTGCTCGGTTGATGGAGTGGTGTACTGGGGAGAGATCAACCCCAAAATGCTACGCTTGTCCTGGACATCCCCTTGGGTATCAATACGGACACTGTACAGGGAGTACTTTCCAAGGTGGAAGGTTTACAAAACCCTGTGGTGGTGGGTCGACATGCTGATCTGCTCACCCACACTTTCATGGCCCTAGTAGAGTATAAGGACCCCATAGATAGCTCCAAAGTGCCACAGACTATTACCCCAGAGGGAGCCCTCACTGCCTGAGAGTAAACTGAGGAGGATTTAAAGAAACTATTATTGCCACCTGAGAACGTTCCTCCTCCCTCCTCCACCACCACCACCCTCTCCCCCTCAAGCACCCGTTATTGCCCCTCCTTCTGTGCCAGTGCTAGCCCCTATGTCTGTACCTGCCAATAGTCATGACTCTTACACGCAGGTTGAAAATTTTCTCCGGCACCCTCCCACCCACAAGGAGGATGACTTGGAGACCTGGATAGACTATGTTGCCCCTCAAGTGCTAGAATGGCAATGCTCGGAAGCAGAAAAGCGAAAGAGGTTAAGTGAGAGCCTCCGAGCTCCTGCCCTGGCTACCATCTGTGCCAAACGGGCCAGTAACCCTGAAGCGACTGCACAGGACTCTCTTGAGGCCTTGGAGAATGTGTATGGGAGCCCAGATTCCGATGAGGACCTGTGGTGGAGAGTAAGAAATGCACAACAGTACCAAGGGGAGTTGTTGTCTGTGTATGTACCTCAGCTGGAAAAATTGTTGCAAGAATGCCTCAGAAAGAGTAGTTTGCCAGTGATTGAATTGGACCGAACCAGGCTGGACAGGATCCTTAAGTCTGCCCCCTTCTCAGAACTGCTGTTGCTTCAGTTACGCCTGGCCAATCGACTGGAATCCCCACCCTCCTATGATGAGCTAATGAAAGAAATTCGAGGGGTTGAGAAAAGGCAACCCCAGGAGGGACTTGCACCAATAGCTGCTGCTACGACCCGAGTGACTGAGGGTGACCCGTCAAGTGAAGTTCAGGGGCAGAGATTGGCAGTTAATGAGTGTTCTGAGAAGGAAAAGGGTGTGCCACCATGGGGTAAACTGCTGAGAGAGTTCAGGGAAATAAAAAACAGTCTCTTTATGAAGACCGCTCCTGCAAGTACAGGCCCCGACCCTCATCCGACTGTATCTGCTAGGGAGGTGGGGGTACCCACCCATACATCTCCTGCTGACAACAGCTCAAAACTCGATGCCTTGACCATGGAAGTGGGGAAATTGATGCGATGTCTCCAAATGCTTATCATGCCGCAGACAGAGATGACACCAAGGTTTTCTGTTGGAAGTACCCCAGCCCCGGCTCCCAGTGTGATGCCTTGGCCAGCTCAATCTCCAGAAGGTATGTTTTGCTATAATTGTGGGAAGGATGGGCACATGAAGAGAGAACGCAGGTCCCCAAAAGACACAGACAAAGTTGTATACAGGCTACAAGGAGAGCTTCGGAAGACAAATCAGTGGTTGAGAGGTACACAAAATGATCGCAGTGAGGATACTAAAAATGCTGACTCACATCCCTTTGTGGCAAGGTCAGTTGCCCAGGCCTCCGCTACTGTATCTCCAGACTGGTCCAGAATAGTGGGTCCCTCCATGGAGACCACTGTAAAGGTGAATGGAGTGTCTACAAGAGCTGTATTAGACAGTGGCTCCCAAGTGACAATTATGTTCCAAGACTGGTATCAGAAGCATTTGTCTGATGTGCCCTTGCAACCGTTGGAGGGGCTGCATGTCTGGGGGTTAAGTGAGAAGGCCTACCCTTACTCTGGGTATATCTGAATTTGGCTGTCTTTTCCCACCTCCGTGGCTGGAGTGGCAGAGCAAGTAGAGACCCTGGCCTTAGTGTGTCCCCTACTGGACTGTAAGATGGGGTTCCTCTACTAATTGGGACGAATGTACATATGTTAGGATGGTTGGCGCAGTTGTGTTATGAAAAACAGGGGTCAAGGACTAGTAGAGCTTTAGGAATTCGGCCTTGATCAAGAAGGCCTATGAGGCCAGAAAGATGCTGAAAAAGTGGAACCAGAGGAACCAGTGGGAATTGTCTGGAAGAAGGATCCGAGTCTCTGATCCTGGTGCCAAATGCCCAGTGTACCCTACAGGGGGAAGTCCGTATCAGAAAGGATGTCAAGAATAAAATCCTTATGCTGGATGCACCAGGCGATGGGAAACTGCCTGAAGGACTGCTGGTCAAGCCAAGTATTTTGCCTGCCAGAGCCCATGCTTATGCCAAAAGGGTAATGGTCCAAGTTCATAATGTGTCTGATAGAGAGATTCGAGTAAATAGAGGTTGCACCCTGGCTAATGTACATTGTGCAGATACTGCATTGCTACCCAGTAACAAGTGTTCGGGGGAAAATGACAGAGTGATGACCGACTTGTTTGATTTTGGGGACTCCTGTTGCCAGCTGAATGGAAGATGAGAATCAGTAGAAAGCTTGCCCAGAGAGACCAGGTGTTTTCTTTAAAGGAATGGGATGCAGGATGTGTGCAAGGAGCTGAGCACCACATCTGGCTGCATGATGAAAGGCCATTTCATGAGAGGTCTCAATGCCTGGCCCCTGCTGACATAGATGATGTGAGACGGCATCTGCAAGAGATGCTAGCTGCTGGTGTAATACAAAAATCCAGAAGCCCCTGTGCTTCCCCCATCGTGGTAGTGAGAAAAAAGAATGGGACAGTAAGGATGTGTGTGGATTATCGCACTTTAAACTGGCGGACTATCCCTTATCAGTATACAATGGCCCACATTCAGGATGCTTTAGACTGCCTAAATGGTAGCAAGTGGTTCTCTGTGCTGGATCTTCGCAGTGGGTACTACCAGATCCCGATGGCCCCAGAAGACCATGAGAAGACAGCCTTTATCTGTCCGCTTGGCTCCTATGAATTCATGAGGATGCCTCAAGGGATTTCAGGCGCCCCAGCCACTTCGACTGATGGAGCGTGCAGTGGGGGACATGAACTTATTAGAGTGCCTGGTATACCAGGATAATGTTACTGTGTTTGGCAGCTCACTGGAGGAACATGAGAGCAGATTATTCAAGGTGTTGGACCGACTGGAAGACATTGGCCTGAAATTGTCCATCGATAAATGTCAGTTCTTCCAAACCTCTGTAAAGTATGTGGAGCATATAGTCTCCACCGAGGGGATAGAGACTGACCCAAGTAAAGTTGAGGCCTTGACCACTGGCCACAGCCCCACAATCTAAAAGAACTGCAAAGATTCCTGGGATTCTGTGGCTACAACCGTTTCAAGGACAATTCAAGAGTGATCCTCCTTTCACTCTTACTCAAGGTTACCCTCCTACCCACAAAAAATACAAGAGGTCAACTCCCCCTGGGACTGAGACAGTGTATTTCCGTCCTAATGAAGTTTTTGGGGCACGATGGACACCTGACTGTGAAGCTGCTTTTCATGAGATTATATATCAACTTACCCACGCTCCTGTCCTGGCCTATGCAGATCCAGTAAAACACTATGTCCTACACACTGATGCTAGTTTGCAAGGTTTGGGGGCTGTGTTGTACCAGGAGCAGGAGAATGGCCTGAGACCAGTGGCCTTTGCCAGCAGAAGCCTGACCCCTTCCGAAAAGAACTATCCTAAATATAAGTTAGAGTTCCTAGCTTTGAAGTGGGCCATTGCTGACCAATTCCACGAGTACTTGTATGGGGCTAAGATACTAGTAAAAACTGACAATAATCCTTTGACCTATGTGCAGACTTCAGCTAAGTTGGATGCTACTGGCCATAGGTGGCTCTCTGCATTATCTACGTACCACTATGCTGTTGAATACAGAGCGGGCCTGAACCACATAGATGCTGATGCTCTCTCCCGGAGGCCTGTTTCTCAAAATGACTGGGTCAGACTGTCAGTACGTGATATTCGAGCACTCTGCCAGAAGTTTGACTGAGAGGAGCAAGTGGTCCCAGACACAGTGAACAGTATGGTAGATTGTTTGGGACCCTCTGAGAATTGCATACCTGCTGCTTATTGCCACTTTTCCACAATAGACATTGGTGCTCTGCCTCAGCTGGACAATGACAGTATTCAGCGGGCTCAATCCCGAGATCCCATGATCAAATCAGCTCTAGAAGCCCTCTATGCAGGGAAAGCTGTATCCAAGTTACGCTCCACTGATTTGAGAAATGCATTGTTATACAAGGAAGGTCCTAAGCTGAAACTGATTAATAGACTGTTATACAGAGAAACAGTAGACAGAGGGGGACAAATAGATAAACAACAGCTAGTTTTGCCTACTGCCTTTCGAGACTTGGTGCTGAGGTCCCTACACAACCACATGGGGCACCTTGACATAGACAGAACACTTGACTTGGTAAGATCCAGATTCTATTGGCCTAAGATGGAGGCTGATGTTGAACAACGCATCCAAACTTGTAGTCACTGTCTACAGAGGAAAGCTTTGCCCCAGAGGGCTGCTTCCCTAGTTAACATCACCACCAGCACCCCCATGGAGCTGGTCTATATTGACTTTCTGAGTCTGGAGCCAGATCAAAGAAATATCAGTAATGTGCTGGTGATCACTGACCATTTTACAAGATATGCCCAAGCTTTCCCCACCAAGGACCAGAAGGCATCCACTGTGGCCAAAGTACTTATAGAAAACTTTTTGTTCACTATGGGGCACCACAAAGAATCCATTCTGATCAAGGGAGGGACTTTGAGAGTCATCTGATCAAAGAGATGCTTTCTCTGTGGGAGTCGAAGTCCAGAACCACCCCTTACCACCTCCAGGGGGACCCACAGCCTAAATGGTTCAACCGCACTTTGCTATATATGCTAGACACCCTTCACCCAAAGGATAAGCCTAGATGGAGACAACAAATTAGCACCCTGGTACATGCCTACAATTGCACAAAAAGTGATGCCGCTGGGTTCTTCCCCTATCGCCTGATGTTTGGAAGAGAAGCCCGACTATCGGTAGATGTTTGTTTTGGAGTTTCTCCTGATGGGGTTCAAGTTGTTAACCATTTACAGTATGTGCAAAGTTAAAGGCCCAACTAAATCATGCATACCAACTGGCTCAACCCATGGCTGCCAAAAGAAATCTGGCCAACAAGGAAAGGTATGATAAAAAAGTGAAAGCACTGGAACTCCAGGAGGGAGATCGGGTGTTGCTAAGAAATCTGGGACTGCATGGCAAACACAAGATTGCTGATAGGTGGCACCATCTCCCCCACATTGTGGTAGGCAAACTAAATGATCTGCCTGTGTACAAAGTAAGGCCGGAGAATAACTCAAAAGATGTGAAAACAATGCATAGAAATCATTTACTGCTCACTGGACAAATCTTGATTGAGTCTGAGCCCCCAGAAAATGCCCCCTCTGGACCAGTGACTAGAGCTGCTGCTAAGCAAAAATCAAGAAAGCTTGCACCTACAGAAGCTGAGTTAAAGTGTTCCCCTCCACAAGTCCCAGATGAACATGACTGTCAGTCCATGTCAGAGGAAAGTGAGTGTGGCTTTGAATACTACCCTTCTTACGAACTGAGTCAATTGTTTCGGGGCAATCCCCTAGTCAATCCTGGAGATGAAGCTGGGCCTTCTGGACTGTCTAAGCCCCCAGCTTTGTCCCTGGAGCCACTGCTCCCAGAAAGTGAAGTGCAAAGCATCAAGTCAGATGATATGGAATCATTGTGTATGGTTGAACTGTTTGAGCTTTCAGAGGAGGAAAATGATGGACTGGGACAAACTGGTGATATACCAGAACAAGAAGAGTATTTTGAGTGCCCTGACGGTCCACTGCCAGTGTCCGAAAGCTCTCCATGTGAGCCAAGTGTTGTGGACTCAGAGATTGTAACTCCTGGAGCTGAAAGTGCCCCAAGTTCTAGCCTCTCTACCCCAGTGGAGACTCCCCTGACAAGTGAGAACAATGCTGAAAATGAGGCTCAGAGTGCAGAGACTGGTCGAGCTGTAAAGCCTGTGGTGCACCTCAGCTATGATTCTCCTGGGAGGCCTGTGGACTTGCCTCTCAATGTTGTCCATAAAGGAGTGTATGTGTCCCCAAGCTCATTGCCCAAACTGAGCATAAGTGCTAACTCCAAGTTAATTGTGTTGCCCTCTAGGTATGGTGCCCCTGCCCCATCCAGCCCCAAGATAGCTGATAGGGAAGGGCCCCCTCTCTTCAGGTTTCATGTACAGGAGGTAATAACCTGAGTTATGGTACAATGTGTGTATAATACTGCGTAAAAAGTGATGTACTGAAAAGTTTCAGAAATGTTTCTGGTAAGGTGATATGTTAACTGATGATTACATATATAAGCCTAATGTGATATTGATGTAAATATATATGGTTATATTGAAATTTATGGGGGTACTTACTTGATGTGGACGTCAAGTTTTTCCAGGCCAGGAAGGATGTAACCCCCCTGCAACTGGGGGTTCCCAAAAGTCTTCCAGGAGCTTGCCTGAATGCTCCAAGTCTGGGCGGTGTTCAGCGTCTGAGTTGTTAAAATGTGGTTCCAAGTGAGTGCTATTTGAGCCTCCACGTACTGTCTCTTTAAGAGCTGTCTGCTTGCAGAATTAATTAGTTTGTATGGGGGGACTGTGTATTTAATGCTCGAATCCCACCCGAGCTGCTGTCAATTCGCTCCGTCTCTGCCGTTGCCACATGTGCAGAGGGAGCCTTGTTGAAAGATATAACTGTTTGCCAGAAATCATTTAGAGTGACTGAGAAAATGTAGTTTGTCTAACCTGTCTTCATTTCAGCACAAACTGTTTCAGTGTAGCTCTTTCATTTTGGTCCTGAATTGCTGACTTGGACCAATCAGGATGATAGGGAGACCTTAAGATGGAGCCTGTGGACGAATTGGAACTTGGACTCTCAATTTTGAGCTAGCCACAAGGGGATTGTATGGGCAGTGACTCTGGCAAATGTAGTTTTGACCTTGGCGCCTTTTTCACCAACAGAGGGAGTCTTATCGTGAGTGACAGCCAAACCAGCCAACAGAATGGTGTGGAGCTAAAGGAAATGCCCTACTCTGTTACTGGAAAGCTCAGATCAGTTGTGACAGTGAAGAGAGAAGGAGCTCTGTGCTTCTGCGGTGTATAGTTTTGCATGGGAAGCACGTGTGAGGCACTGAGGTTCGGCCTGCAGCCGTTGTAAGTGCCAGTTCAGACTGAATCTGATTTGTGAGAAGAAAGAAGGAAGTCTAAAGAGTGGAAACTAGGCTCACCCTGTAGAAGACTGGAGAAATTGCTAAGTCGCGCTCAGTCTGTCAGGCACTGAAGCTGCTGTGTGTGCTCCCGGGTATTTTGCAGTAATTGCAATTGGGATCTAGGAGCAGCCTAACTGGTATAGTACTGTCCTTTTACATATGAATGTGCATAGTGCTTGTGGGGAATCATTATTTCCAATCCCTGTGCTGTGTGCTGTGTGCTGTGTGTTGAAGCTGGAAGCAAACCCCAGCTTGTCTTGGACTAAATCCGTTTGCTATCTACTGCAGTGGGGTCCAGTCACAAGGACTTTGTCTCCATGCCCTGTTGTTCTGGTAACCCAGAAGAACATCTACCATCTGGTTCTCAGCTTGGGTATTGTGAGTACAAATTAGGGTATTCCCCTGCAGCCTGTTTTCAATTACAAGTGTGTCATCTAATTATTGTTGTTTCACTTCTTCATGGACTGAGCCATCCAGGTCCGGATTACAATTGGGTGTTGTGCATATATTTTCTTCTACAGGGCCCTTTCCATCTGCACCTGCCGGCCAGCCCGGGCAATGGACCTGGCTACCCCCCCCCCAACCTGGGTACCCAGAGTGTGACTTTTCAGACCCTGTATGTGTGCACAGTACTGTGATTTAATTCTGCCAGTTAACCTGATCTCCCCCTCCTGTGTTTTATTCCCCCTAAATAAACCAGATTTGATGTTGTTAAACTTTAAACTGTCTGAAGTGTCAGTACCTACATATCAAGCATTGTATTGGTTTGTGTATGTTGATTAACCTTATTTTACAGGGGTCCCCAGAGGCGAACCTCAGAATCAGTCTCGAGGGTAAGTGGTACTTCATGAATGAACAGTGTGTACATGTGGGGCATTGGGACTGTAACTTCTATGCATTGTGTGAGCCACTAGAGGGAATAAAAGGGGTCTCAGTGCCCCAGAGGGCTGTGACCAATCTAGTCTAACCACTACAAACCCTGACCTCTGGGTGGAGGCACCCACCATAGAACCTAGACCTCTCAACCTGTCAGTAGTCAAGCAGGCAGGGGTAGTAGCCCTAGGAATAGCGCCACCTGGGGGTTACACCTGTTTGCCAGGTAACATGTTTGTCTAACTGATATTTAAAAGTTACAAATCCGCTGACTTCTACAACTTCTCATGGCAGTTTATTCACGGCCTTACGTACCCTTATATTAAAGCAATGTTCTCTTTTATTAGTAGAAGTCTTTGAAACCAAAAGTTGTCGACAATGGCTCCTAGTGTATACTTTCCTTTCTGCTAGCTTAATTCTTCACTGAGACAGTAAGTCTGAGCTCTGTAAAATCTTACACAGCATCAATGAGTCCCCCTAGATCTTCTACTTTCAAGACTAACCAAGCCAGTTTTCAATAATCTATAATGAAAAGGTAGATGACTAACATTAGGTATCATCTTTGTAGCTCTATGTTGAACCCGTTCTAACAACTTTATACCTTGTTTAACAGGTGGGTTCCAAAATGGGGAGCAGAATTCTAGCTGGGGCCTAATATAAGTGCAATATAACTAGATTATGAACTGTTCTGATTTATTCACAAAGCACCTTTTTATATTGTTAAGTAACATATTTGCACTTTGGGTAATCGTTTTACAGTGGTCTGAGGCTGACAGAGTATCATTAATTGTTACCCTAAGGTCTCTTTCCTTTGTTGAAGTTTTTATGGGTGTATTATTTAGCAGATAGCGTATTTTGGATTATTTCTTCCTAAGTGGATCACTACACATATATCGATGTTAAGCAGCATTTTGTTATCAATTGTCCATTGTTCGACACGTTTAAGATCTTTGGATAAAGATAAATGTTCTTCAAAAGTATGCACTTCACCACCCAACTTAGTGTCGTTGACAAACTTGATAAGAATATTATTGATATTATGGTTAATATAGTTTATAAACAGATTAAATAGGGTGGGCCCCAGAACCAACTCCTGAGGTACCCCGCTGCTAACAATCCCAGTAGTGGAAAGATGATCTCTAATTCTGACATTTTGGGTTCTATTAAACAGTCAGTTTTGTACCCATCTAATGAAAGTGAAACTCAGACCAAGTCTATTTAATTTATTAATCAATTCATAATGTGGCACCTTGTCAAACGTCTTACAGAAGTCAAGCAATATAGCATCCACCGGAATTTTACTGTCCAGACCCCACCTTACTGTAAAAAGTAATCAAGTTTGTATTACAGGAGCATCCTACAGTAAATCCATGTTGGTAGGCATCTGTGAAACCTAATGAATCCAACTCTTCCTCAGTTTTATTTTTAACCAAACGTTCCATAGTTTTGCACAAAATGGATGTTAAACTAACGGGACGATAATTTGATACGTTGGTTCTGGAGCCCTTTTGACGGTACCTCACTTGTAGATCTAGAATTATTGAATATTAAAGATAGAGGGACAAGAAGACTAGATGACAGTGTGACTATAAACCTCAGATTTATGTTATCTGGGCCTGGGGATGAGTTAATATTTAATTTTTTTTAAAGCTGACATTATTTCTTCTGAAGAAAACATAATAACTTTTAAAGGGTGGTTATCTGAAAGACATTGGTAATTTATATTGAGGTTGTAAATGAAACAGAAATACTTATTAAAGACATTGGGTTGCTCGAAGTTATCTGAAATTGTATTACTGTTTTTCAACGAATGGCCCCATATCATCTGTTTCCATGTTGCATTGACATAGGAATATAAAGCTTCACTATTGTCTGTGGTGTGTGCTGTTTTGAACTTAATTTTGTATTTCTCCACACGTATTTGTTTCTTTAAGTTTTTTAGTGAAGTTTTGTATTTACTGCAATTTTCTGGAGTATTTTTTTTAAAGTTTTTATGAGATCTTTCTTTAGACTGGATCTGTTTTTTTGAAATTGAAGAGCGGTATTGGTCCAAGATAGTTATTGAGTACCAGTTGTTTTAAGTTCTGAAATAATTAATGGTTCTTCCTTGACTGAGTCTGTCCATTTCCATTTGAGGGTTAAAGTGTAAGAGTCCTCAGACACTGTGATTAGATCAGACACTCCTAAATGACAGTCAGGCTGGAGTGTTTCTGTGGACAAGGAGAATTCTTTAAAAAGTAGGAATCCATAAAATTCTGGGTTGATGGCAGTTAAAAGCATGAGACCAATTCTGGGCAAAAATATACTGGTGCACAGTAGTTGAATGAACTGTTGGAATATTCTTGCATCTATGGGTTCGTGAGCATTATTGGTTTTATGTGATGATTTCTCAGAAACATAGAAACACTGAAAATGACACAAGATAAAGGTTTATTGGCCAATCTAGCCTGCTTATTTATTTATTTATTTATTTATTTGTACATCGGAATACCGTTGAGCTATGTGCTCATTTAGAAGGCCTCAGTCTCCACCCCCCCAATGAAATAATATCATATCTCTTTAATTCTACCAATGCAATGATCATCAGGAGGCTTGCATCTTTCCTAGAAACACTCCACATTTAAAATATAAACTCTAAAAGAACACACTTAGTAGTGTTCACCACTCCGTTTTAGAGATTATAGACTACTGGACAAAGGAACAATAGAATTGACAGTGTTATCCTCCTCTGACTGTTTACAATTCTATAAAGGTTTCTAGATGGAGGGTTAGATATTTCCACTACCCCTAATCTACAGAAATGGAAGGAGTTAGTTAGAGTTATATAAGCTATTTCCCTGGTCTATTTTAAAGCTATGGATTTATTTGATCTAATATTACCTCTACAACTTTTTATTTTAAATTTGTTACACTGTCTTTTACTCAATTGTTATTTATATATGATGTCAATATGTTATTTTATATGTTAACATGTTTTATCGTTGTAATGACTTTGTGTCGAACAATAAACTTGAATTAAATGTGCTTATTTGCAAAGGTTCCATGTCAAAATAGATTTATATGCAAGCAGCAAAATGAGCATTTGTCCATACATTCAATTACTTAGGTTACAGGTGGTTCAGGTGAGCATATGTCAGAGCAATAGTAAAACAAATGTACAATACAGAACATGGTTTTAACAAATCAGTAGATTACAATCTATACCATTAGGTTAGGTAGGAGGAGGAAGGACAGTGGAGGAGGGAGACAGAGTATAAGGGGTCTAAGGAGCTGAAAGGGGGATGGGTAGAACAGGATAGGCCAGGCTGAGGTTAGAGGTTAAGATAGACATCTGCACATCTGCCCAGTCATGGGACTGTGCCCCTGTCAGTCCTTATTTCTTCGCCTCCTTCCCCAAGTGCCCCATATGCACTTTTCTCATGTGCTTGTCCTGCCCCCTTTGAATCGCCCTGACTGACACAGTACAGATGACCTCTTTTGAAGTTTTTTTCCAGTCTATCACCACTCTTTCAATAAAAAAGTATTTCCTAGCATCTTTTTTGATCTTCCACCTTACCAGTTTCGAGGAGTTTTCCCTAGTACTCTTGTCACCACGTATTGTGAACAACTCAATGCTGTCCACCTTGTTTATCCCATGAAGGTCTTTGAACGTCTCAATTATGTCTCATTTTCCTCCTTTCCACCTTGTACATATTGAGATCCCCCCAGCACTCATCAAGAAAACTCTATGTTGCTTCTGTATCATTTTGCATTGCTTCTAGCATATCTCTGTCCTTCTTTAAGTGCGGGCTCCAAAACTGCACATAGTACTCCAGGTGCAGTCGAACCAGGGATCTGCACAGGGGCAGTATTACCTCCATCTTTCTGCAAGTGATCCCCTCCTGATGCATCCCACCATCAGATTCACCTTTCTCACAGCCCTATTACATTGTGCCCACACCTTCAAGTGCTCCATTCTTAGCACCTCTAGGTCCCTTTCCTCTGTTGTTTTCCCCACTGCTGCTTCATCCATCTTATATTACATTATTGGGTTCCTGGCCCATATACAGACTACCTTGCACTTTGTTGCATTAAATTTCAGCTGCCACGCCCTCGACCACCTCTCCAGTGTTTCTAGATCCTTCTTTTTGGCCCTTACCCCTTCCTTGGTGTCCTTTCTACCACAGATCTTGGTGTAGTCTGCAAAGAGGCATATCTTACCTTGGACTCCTGCCCTTTGTCACATGTAAATATGTTAAAGTTTATGTGAGATGAAATCTACAGAACTTAAATGGTCAGCATCATTCCTTAAATATTGTAAAACTGTGCCTGTCTGATGTTTTTCATGAAAATCCACTATTTCATACCATTTTTAGCCATTTGTTGTGCACTCTGCCTTAGCCACACTGTTAGATGCTGGGACTTACTGTTCCCTGTGGTAATCAGCATATCTCCACCCTGGTGATATAATTTGGGGTGGTATTCTCTTTCAGTTATGAAGAAACTAGGAGATTGTCACATTGCTGAGGTCTGTAAAGACTTTTTTTTTCTCTTGCTCTGTGCCCGTTGCAAGAAACTGAAAGGCAATCAGCTGTTTGACTGTGACTTTGTCATGCTCAATGCCAATAATGCACAAAAATAGTTTCAATGGATCATTGTAGCCTGTGCAGAAGTAAAGGAAAGTAGCACAATGCTGTAGGGTTTGCAGACTCTAACTTTCTGTTGTAGTGAAAGGTATGAGTCCTATTGTCATGTTAATGGCGGCTGTGCTCATTCACACCAGTCATTCAATAAAGGTGATTTCTCAGGATGGCACTAAAACAATCATCCTATCAACCTGTAAATGGGAATGGGAGAAGTAATGCTGTTTTGAAACCATAGTAAGAGTTTCTATGCACTAGCCAGCACAGTGTTTTCTCCTCGCCAGGTTTTACATGACCTAAATTCAAGCTCAGCTGTTTTGTACTCCCCATTCAAATGAACTTTTACCAATGCTAACACATCCATCCCTAATAGGAATTAACACAGATAAGGCCTCTATTAAAACCTATTGAAAAGCAGACACTAACCAACAGTAATGAAGTTATCAACATTACCATACTATTAGTAATACAACTTAACAGGCACTGTGAAGCAGCACTACAAATGACATCAGCAGCCTGGAGGCATACTAACTCAGTAACCAGCAACCTTACAGAAATGACCACACGAAAAGGGCACTAAACAAGCATTTGTCAATGCCGAATGTTTGCTTGCTGGCATTGGCATTGGTAGTGTAGAAGTTACAGAGCTGCATAATAGAAATGGCAGTGAAGTATTGAACTGAAGCCAACCCCACCACCACCCTGCAGAGTGACAGGCATTGGGGTGTGCCTTTGGAATGCAGGCGAACGCCATGCCATTTCACCACACCCTACCCTGCAGACACTGACAAGAGTCACGGTGTGCCTTGGGGTCTTTGGCCCTTTGCGACCCCATTCCATCAAGAATACAGTGAGATGGGTGTGTATAGGAGAATGGGGTGAACTGGGGCCGAAGAGTCCAGGGCATACCTTGATGCCTCTCACTGGCTGCAGGATGTGGAATGGTATGAGCATTACAGGCAAGAATCCCAAGTCACACCCTGATGCCTGTCATTCTCTACAGGTGGGGCATTATGGTTGGAAACCCTAACACCTCAGGCATTCATTGGTATTTTCCTCCAAATTTTCAACATGGTTTTGTGACCCCACCTCATGAACAGTGGCAATATCAGTTTGTTGTGAGCTGCTTATGCACAGCAACTACGGCATTAGCACCACAGGTACAAAAACACATTCCGAACAGTATGTGAAAATGACAGCTGTACTGTTCATGAGGAGGTGTAAAATGGCAATGTTGCAAATCTGCAGTCAAAATATTAAAAAACTGGTGAAGTCACTGATGCATAGAAACTGTGCAACCACACCATAATGTAATTAGGTTGGGGATTTTAAGCAGATTGTCAACACAGGCATTTTGGGACCTCCGATCATGAACAGTCACTGTGATTTTCTTTATCTGTCCCACAACGACCACGCATCTCTGCGCTGAAAGTGTGAAAACACATTTCGGCCATGTTGTGAAAAATGACAGCTGTACTGTTCATAAGGAAGTGTGGAAAATGCCACTGGTGAAAATCTGGACTGAAAATATTACAAAGTCATGAACTTACGAGGGTGCATGGAAACTGCACAATGCTCTCACTATGCACGAGTCATTTTATGGACTTTTGTCACCAAATTTTCAACATAGCCATTTTAAGACCTCTGCTTATGAACAGTGTAACTGTGATTTCCTTAATCTGTCCCAAACATTGCTTTTGCACACCGACTGCACCATTACACGCTACATGTGGAAACACATTTGAGGCAATGTGAAAATGGCAGCTGTACTGTTCATAAGGAAGTGTAATAAAATGGCAATGTGGAAAATCTGGAGGAAAATATGAGAAAATTCGAAACTTACAAGCGCTGTGTAGGAACTATGCAACACACGCCTGAAACAGTCATTTTAGAATTTTTCACCAAATTTTCAACATAGCCATTTTAAGACCTCTGCTCATGAACAGTGTCACTGTGATTTTCTTAATGTGTCCCATACATTGATTTTCCACACCAACTGTGCCATTGTGCGCTACATGGGCAGAAACACGTTTTGGGCAAGATGTGAAAAATGACAGCTGTACTGCTCATAAGGAAGTGTAATAAAATGGCAATGTTGAAAATCTGGAGTGAAAATATTGAAAATTTGCAAACTTATGAGCGTGCGTAGGAACTGCGCAACACGCGCTCGTAAAACAGTCATTTTTAGGAATTTTTTCACCAAATTTTCAACATAGCCATTTTAAGACCTCTGCTCATTAACAGTGTCACTGTGATTTTCTTAATGTGTCCCATACATTGATTTCACACACCGACTGCGCCATTGTGCGCTACATGGGTGGAAACACGTTTTGGGCAAGATGTGAAAAATGACAGCTGTACTGCTCATAAGGAGGTGTGGTAAAATGGCAATGTTGAAAAATCTAGATAATATTGAAAATTCACGAACTTACGGCGTGCATAGGAATCATAGCGCACACTCATAAAGAGTCATTTTAGGAATTTTCCACCAAATTTTCAACATAGGCTTTTGAGAGCCCACCTTATGAACAGTAGCAGTGTTGTTTCTTTACTCAGTTCTGAAAGGTGATTTTGCGCAGTGACTGCAAAATCACCCTTCGAGCCCGATGAACGCCATGACAGTGAGAGCATTCATGAGAAGGGGTCCCAAAAACCCCATGTTGAAAATTTAGTACAAAAATTCCAAAAAATGGCTGAGATATGCAGCAAAGTTGAAAAAACCCTATTCATTACATTATACAGCTTACCGGCATTTCCTCAGTTACGTAGTCGGCTTTGAAGAGTGCAGGCGTGTTCCTGGTCCACTGAAGATTGTTGCTCGGAGTCCGGAGGTAAGTATGGGGTGAGAGGAGGTGTGGGGAGGCAGGGTGCACAGTGGTGGTGCGGTGGGGCAGAGACTGCGAGGGACCATTTTAACTTACAGGTTTTTTTCTTTACATGATGATGCGGGACGTGGGATGTTTGCCACGCTGGGGTGGGCTCCAGCATGGCACAAGGATAGGCTGGTGGGGTGGGGGCGTGGAGCCAGCGGGGGATTGGGCACCGCCGTCGGCAATAGCATCTGTTGCCATGCTGGGGTGGGCTCCCAGCGTGGCACCCTGTACTAGGGAGAGATCAGTGGAGCCGGCCAGGGGGATTGGGCACCCCCGTTGGCTATACAATGTGCGGCCACGCTGGGGTGGGCACCCAGCGTGGCATATGTAACTCTGCTTGGGGGGGCGCAGCACAGCCGACGGGGGATTGGGCACCCCCATCGGCTACACAGTGTATGCGTGGGGGGGGCAAGCACGCAGTATGCATGCCTGTGTGTGTGTGTGTGTAGGGGGAGCGTGCATGAGCAGGTGATATCTTATCGCTGCTCACTGAAGCATAGCTCCCCCTTTCAACTGTACTCCACTGCATTTTGGAGCTGTCATAGACAGCTCCAGCAGTCTTTGGAGAACTGTGGCTGTGCCTGCAAACACACTGACTGAATTGGAAGAGGGCTGCCACACCTCCGAAAACTCGGATGATGGCACTATGTTTCTTGCACATCGTGCAAGCAAACATAAGAAGTATAATTTGTCAACATGGTTACAAAACCTGTAATACACGTAGTTTTATAGTAATGTTTATTGAGTGGTGCCACTTGTTTTACTTCTGAAAACCATTGCACATGATCTGTCCTGAAACTGATCCATGGGGCACCCTGCTCATGGCATCCACTACCTCTGAGGGCTCTCCATTTAGAACCACCCTCGGATCCTCCCACAAAATAAATGTTTTAACCCCCCTCATTATCTTATCCCTTCCCCACAGATCGCTCAGTTTCTTTACCAGCCGCCCTCGTGTAATGGAGCTGAAGGCTTTGCTGAAATCTAGGAGGTAAAGGACATCTAATGTCAACCCGTTTCCATCACCTTTGTCACTCAATCGAAGAATTTAATCAGATTATTCTGGCATGACCTCCCACTGGTAAATCTGCACTAACTGGAATCCTGCACGCCATTGGTCTCCTGAGATCCTACAACCCTTTCCTTTATAATAGATTCCAGTAGTTTCCCTATTAAAGTACAGCTATTCAATTGTTATTGTTGTACCTGTCTGTCATTATGTGTCAGATAGGACTGAAAAATGTCATTGTTCCAGTTTATTTTCTGGTTAAGAATAAAATGAAATGAAATGAAATGAAATACTATAGATGTCATTCTGGCTGGACAACAGTTGCCTAGCTCATTTCACTCCCCACTTTTGTGTAGGGATACTGCATTCACTGTCCTCCAATCCTCTGGCACTTTTATATATCTAAATAGCAATGGAAGAGATCTGCTAGTGATCACCCTCAGATGCATCCCATCTAGTCCTAGTTCATTGACATTCACTGCCTATAGGACCTTCAGCACTCTCTCCTCTATGATGGCCTCCATGTTGGTGCCTGCTACTGATTGCCTTTGGCTTTATATGTTGCAATCAGGCATAGTGTGGGGCAAGTTGGAGTGAAGACACAGAAGGTAAGAAAAGTTATTTTAAAATGTCCCATAGAGCAGTGCACTTATTAATTAAGTACTTGGAGACACTGGACAAAGAAATAAAACAGTTCGAACTGTGCAAATCTGGAACTTCGAATTGCTTGCACCAGTTGACAATGCAGGATGATTTGGGGCTACTATAAAAACTTCACAGGATGTTCAGATCTGCCCTAGGTGGTAAATAAACTCAAATAAGGGAGTAGTCTATTAGTATGAAAGCCTTAAGATGCAAGCAGTGCACATAGGAACAGATGACCACTCACCATATATATATAGGAATATTTATTTTTGTACACAAGCCATAAACAGTCACCAATAGACCCACCATGTCAGACTGTCCTAATACCCCTTCCTCAGGATGTTAGTGATTCTAATGGCTATGTGGTGTAGTCCCACCTCCCCACCCCACTACCCACCCACCCCACGGCTCACTCCACATTTATTAGGTAGGTTCCATAGGGCCTTGCAACATACTGCATCCATACAGGAAGTAGCGAAGAGAGGAAGCATAACAAAACATAACAGAAATAAAACAAATATTCAGGAGATAACAAATAGCCATCTTAAGCAGGCAGTTGATTGAGGAGGGAAACAGACATGATGGGAGTGGTGCAGTGCAGTGGCTGTGGAGCAGCTGTCTTCAGGGAGACATTCTGGAGGCTGTGATACTGCCCTATCTGCAGGCACCTCTCTGGGCTGAGGGAGGAGGCTGCCTGTCTCCGAGCAGAGTTTATTTATTTATTTATTTGCTTTTGTTAACCGGTGAGCACGCTAGACAGCCATGTGCCTATTTTCAGGTGCGACCGGGAGAGTTACAGGTAAGACTTCATACAGGGATAATTACTTCATACAGGAGTAAATTGAGGGCATTAGGAATACATAGGAAGGTAGATACATATAAATACTTTGTACACAAACAAACAGGCAATTCAGTCCAGACCGCTGGGTCCTCAGGCATCCATTGATCAGTTGAGAAACAGCGAAGAGCATGTAAGAAATACACTGGCAGTTACAGGGCTAGCTCTAGGGCAAAGTTGGCACAAAGTTCCTACTCGAGGAGACAAGAAACAAAGCTAAAATAACAGGCAGTTCAAGGCTGACTCTAGGACAAGGTTGGCATGGTGCATTAGAGTAGGAAGGGACAGAATGGGATAGATCTCGGAGGTGAACAGTGGGAGCGGAGATCAAGTAAGGTGACTGCAGAAGGGGGGGCCTGAGGCAGGTGGGAAGTCCAGGAGGCATGGCCAGTTCCAGAAGGAGAGTGCAAGTCACGCTGAGGCCCCACCATCCAGTCAGGTTGGGGGTGGGAGGGGAGGGGTAAGGGTTATATTGAGCAGGAGCAGGGGAGGAAAGGTTTCAGGAAGTTCAGAGGAGGCTTTAAAAGCTAGGGTGGGAGGAGGAGGACCGAGTGAGCTCAGGTAGTGAGTTCCACAGTTTGGGCGTAAGTGTGGAAAATCGGTCCCCTTGAGTGCGATGTGTTAGGAACCAGACATTCCAGAGTTGATGTGGATCATAGGTGGTAGGAAGTGGCGCCAGGTTGGGGAAGAGCCAGAGGCAGAGTGCGAGGCGGATGATGTTGTCAATGAAATTACCTATGGCGAAGGAGCGATGCTTCTCAGGGGGAGCCACCCAGGCGGCCATATAGATCAAGCAAACGATGGGTGAGGGAGGCGAGTGCTAAGCGCACACATTGTTGTAGGCGTGTGTCCCATTTTGAGAGGCTGGATTTGGGAACAGGTGCAAATGTTACAAGTCCGTAACAAAGTGATGGGAGGAGGATCCCTGGCTGAGGCCAAGTGGGCGGTGGGGTAAGGCAATTATTAGCGGTAGGCTAAACCAAGCTTACAATTAGTGGCCTTGCAAACATTGCGAATGTGAGAGGTGAGGTTCAACTGCGGATCTAAGGTGACGCCCAGGTACTTAGCGGAGGTTACTGTCTCAAGGGATGAGCCATCAACCCCATGGATCAGCAGGGGGGCAGTGCAGGATTTTATTTTGTTTAAGGACCCGAACAACATGGATTGGGTTTTGTTGAGATTAAGGGTGAGCCTGTGGTTACCCAACCAGGTTTGAATACGTTCGAAGTCGAAGTTCAGATGTGAGTTTATTGTAGAGATGTCCCGGGAGCTGGCCAGGAGGACGAGATCATCAGCATACAAGGTGGTGTGACCATGGGCAGTGACGGACGGAAGGTCGTTGATAAATAGAGAGAATAGGGTTGGACCGAGGACGGACCTTGGGGACCCCGCAGTGGACCGGTGAGAGGTTGGAGGATGTCCGATTGAAGTAGGTGAATTGCTGACGGTTGGAGAGGTAGTTTAAGAACCAGGCATGGGCGGAGGGGGAGAACCCAAGTGATAGGAGTTTGGAACCGAGGAGGGTGTGATCAACCCTGTCAAATGCTTTTGAAAGGTCCACAAAAATGGCTCCAGTGAGGTCGCCTGGTCAGCACTTGTCCTGATCAGAGAAGTGACTATGGCAAGGGCAGTGGACGTGCTATGCCCTTTCCTGAAGCCGTGCTGGCAGGTGGAGAGGATGTTATGGTCCTGGATGTATTGGGAGAGCTGAGAGGTAATGGCTTTCTGAGGAGTTTACTTGTGGCGGACAGAATGGAAATGGACGGTAGTTACCAGGATCTTGGGATCTCCTAGTTTGAGGACAGGAACAACCTTGGCCACTTTCCATAGGTCGGGGATGATCCCAGTGTTAATGGAGGTGTTGAATAAATGCGAGATGGGCCTGGAAGGAGGTGGGCCCCAGTCTGAGCAGTTTCGGGTTCGAGGCAGTCGTGCCCAGCGCCAGTGTGAGGGGAGAGGCCTAAGAGAAGCATCTGGGTCTCCTTAGGAGAAACATGCCTCATTTGGAAGAGGGGCCGAGGGTGAAGACCGGGAGAAGGGGCACCAAGGGGGTGGACTGGAGGGGGCTGGGGAGGGGAGGGAAGCAGTTCAGAAAACAAGGAGTTGAAGGTGTTTGCGATGGTGAGCGGGTTGTTGCAGCTGACTCCACCAACCAGCAGGTCAGAGACCTGTGCTTTAGCTGACCCCCCAATGGTGTTTTTAATGTTTTGCCAGAAACTCCTCGGGTTGCTACTGGAGGAGAGTAAGGCAGTTTTACAGAACTCGCTTTTTGCTGAGCGGATGGCTCTTTGCAGGAGTTTCTGAGTGCCTGTATGTCATCAGATCATGGTTATTTAGGGAGGCCTTATAGGACACCCAACACTTGTCCTAGCCTTCATGAGGAGAATTAGCCCCTTTAGCCACTTGGTGACAGTGCCCGAACCCTTCTCCTCGTGAGGGGCATGCTTGTTCT
Organism: Neoceratodus forsteri; assembly: GCA_016271365.2. Classification (NCBI taxonomy): domain Eukaryota; kingdom Metazoa; phylum Chordata; order Ceratodontiformes; family Ceratodontidae; genus Neoceratodus; species Neoceratodus forsteri. The sequence goes on from CM028134.1 coordinate 896,430,658, forward strand.
GAAGGGGATAAACTTTGCGAGGAATAGATCCAAGGCCCGTGTGGGGTCGTTTGTGAAGGACCAGTCCAGTCAATAGCGAGAGGTCGGCCAGGAAGTCATGGGTGTTAAATTTGGAGTAGTCCCTCAGTTCAATTAATTTGCTAGGGACTTTTGGCTGAGAGATGCCCCAGACACAGTAGGTAGGGGAGTGGTCAGAGATGGAATCGGAGGGTTCCAGAGGTCAAGATATTGGCAGGCCGGTTGGAAAGAATCCAATCAATAAGGGATCCTGAGTTCCCACGCACAGCGAGCCTGGTTGGTTTAGTTATAACTTGGGTGAGTGCGAGGCCCGAGAGCAGAGGCTCATACAATTTGCGGTTGGATCCCAACCAGTTCAGATTAAAGTCACCTATTAATAGGGTTTCGTTGGGACCCACTGTAGGGCCGATGCAGTTGGCCAAGCTGAAGGCAGCATCCACCCCCACCCAGAGACCACCGGGTCCACAACCTGTACCTCAAAGGATGCCAGGGAAGAGGAGCGATTGGACTATGGTGGGCTCAAGGAAAGTGAGGGGGGGGTCAGCACATCCTCTAACTGGTCCTGCTTAGTAACTTCTACACTGTTTTGGAGAAATGGGAAAGCCCTACTCAGGAACCTGAGGATGGGACCAGGGAGGATGGGAGGGTCCCAGGATGGAGCCCCATGGAAGGAGGCAGGAACCCCAGAGGAGGGGAAGCTTCTCCTAGTGGGGGACTCTATTGTTTTATGAGTGAAGTTAGGGTCACCTAGCAGGGGAGAGAGGGAGGTCAAGTGCCTCCCAGGAAGAGCTGCATATAGGGATGGGAAGCAGATCCATAGGATCACTATGGAAATAGCTAGGAGGGAGAAACTGGATGTCATTGTCCACCTGGGAACCAAGGACCAGGTCAGGAGAAGTGGGAGTAGCCAGAGACCAGGAAGATTTCAGGAAGCTGGGGAAACCTGAAACAGATAGCACACGCCATCTCATTCTCGGACATGCTACCTGTCCAGGGCACAGGGGAAGTAAGGAACTCCACATCCATACCTTCAACTCCTGGTTGAAGGATTGGTGTGGAAGGAGGGTTTGGCTTCATAGGGGACTGGGGCCTGACTTGGGCAGATGCAAGCTTAAATAAGAGGAGGACGGCCTGCATCTGTCCAAGAAGGGGACCTTGGTCCTTTGTGAGAAGTTTAAATGCTTCAGCTGTGAGCATTTAAACTGGCCCAGGGAGGACAGCCAAGAGGGTCAGGAGGCTTAGGAACACCCCCATGTGAACATGCAGGAACATAGGCTGAATATGAGAACAGCTAAAGCAGGAAGGAAGGGGCAGGCAAGTGAAGAATGTATCACGAGTGATACGGGGGTGCAAGAGCACATAGTAAAGGAAACTGGGGTGGGGAAGATGCTGGAGAGGGGAACAAGAGCAGAGGGAGGGCAGACTGTAAAACATGGAAGGTCATGCTAACGAATGCCCGTAGCCTAGGAAATAAGGTTCCAGACCTGGAGGCCTTGTTGGCAGATGCTCATTTCGACATAGCAGCAATAACAGAGTTGTGGTACTCTGCTAATCATGGCTGGGAAGTCAATGTACCAGGCTATGCACTGTTCAGGAGGGACACGGAGGGTAAAAAGGGTGGGGGAGTGGCCCTGTACATCAGAGATGGTATAAAGGCTACAGAGTTCAGGGAAGACAAGAGGAGGCCGAGGTAATGTGGGTCACCCTGGAGCCAGGAATGGAACAGCAATATGCACAGAGGTGATCTACAGACCTCCGGATCAGAGAAAGTAAGCAGACAGAGGGTATCTGGAGAACATACATGACATGGCAGCTAAGGTGAAATCCTGCTACTGGGGATTTCAATATGCGGAAGTGGATTGGGCCACCCAGGTGGCTGTTTCAGCCAGAAGCACAGCCATCCTTGAATCCCTGCAGGGGTTGGACTTGGGCAGCTGGTGTATAAGCCAACCAGGTACAAGTCAATTCTGGACCTGGTATGGACCAATGGGAACAGAGTCAAAGGAAATACAGGTGGAAGGGCAGTTGGGGTCCAGTGACCACCACATGGTGTGGTTCAGCATGGAGACATGGACTCAATTAAGCCACACAAGGGCAAGAGTAATAGATTTCAGGAGGCGTATTTCACTGAAATGGGTAGATGCATATGTAACCCCTGCAAATGGGAGTTCCCAAAAGACTTCAGGAGCTTGCTTGATGCTCCAAGCCTGAATGGTGTTTGGCATTTAAGCCATTTATCAGTGAGTGTTTTAGAGCCTCTGGTACTGTCTCTTTAAGAGCTGTCTGCTTGCAGACATAATTAGTTTGTATGGGGGACTGTGTGCTTCTCTGTTTGAGTACCACTCGAGCTGCTGCCAATTCACTCCATTTTGCAGTCACTAGGAGTGCAAAGGAACCTATCTGAAAGATGTAACTGTTTGCCAGAAATCATTTAGAGTAATAATGAAATTACAGTTTGTCTAACCTGCTTTCTTTGCAGTCAGAACTGTGACTGCCTAGTTCCCCATTCTGGTTTTGAACTGCTGAACTGGACCAATCAGTGTGGGGTAAGCTAGCTCTAAAATGGTGCCTTGGATGAATCAGAACTTGGACTCATAATCTGAGCCAGCCACAAGAGGATTGTATGGGCAGTGACTCTGGGAGATGTAGTTTAGACTTCGGAGCCTTTTTGGACCAACAGGAGCAGTCTATTGTGAGTGACAGCCAATCCAGTCAAGAACTGGGAGGAACTCAAAGGAAGTGCCCGGTTTTGTCTGTTGGAGTTTCAGTTGAGCTCTGGCAGTGAAGAAGGAAGGAGCCCTGTGCTTTTTCAGTGTGCAGTTTTAGTCGGGAAACGTGTGTAAGGCCCAGAGTTCCGGTCTGCAGCTTGTGTAACTGCTTGTTAGGACTGAATCCATCCTGTGAAGAGAATCAAAGGATATCTGAAGAGTAGAAACCAGGCTCACCCTGTAGAAGACTGGAGAAATTGCTGAATTGCACTCGGTCTGTCAGGAACTGAATCTGCTGTGTGTTCTCCCGGGTTTTGTGCAGTAATTGCGATCGGGATAGAGAAGCAGCCTGCCTGGTATAGTACTTTTCTGTTTTACCATATAAATGTGTGAAGAGGCTTGTGTACCTCAAGTGAATCCTGCTGCCATTAAAGGACTTTTGCCTGTTACTGTTCACCATATAAATGTGTGAGGAGGCTTGTGTAGCTCAAGTGAATCCTGCTGCCATTAAAGGACTTTTGCTTGTTGCAGTTTGCCATATAAATGTGTGAGAAGTCTCGTGGAGCTCAAGAGTAGCCCTGCTGACATTGAAGGACCCTATCTTGTTTGGAGGTCGTGAGTACTAATTCAGGGTCGCTCCCTGTTGAATTGCCACATTGAATCCAAATGGAATCACTGTACTGCTGACTGTTTAAACTAATTTTCTTTTCTCTGTGGGAAAGGGTCCCTACCAGCTGCCACGGTTTGACTAGCCACTAGGGCTTGAGTACCCAGGGACAGTAACTGGTAGATAGGCCTGTGCACAGAGCCATAGGTAGATGAGTAAAGTGATAGCTAATTAACCTGATTTCCCCTGTCCTTGTTATATTCCCCTAAATAAATCCGAGCTGCTTGTTTCAGCAAAGTTATACTGCCTGAGGTATTTGTCTATGTTAAAGTATTGTACTGTGATTGTTGCACTGTATCTTATTTTACAGGAGGTCCCAGTGCCTGAAACCAGCCCTGGGGGTAAGTGTATACTGTGAAGGTAATTCTGATATATTGTGTGGGCCACTAGTGGGAAGAAAGGGTTGCAGTGTCCCAGAGGGCTGTGACCAAGTAAGTTTAACTATTGCAAACCCTGACCTCTGGGTGGAGGCACCCGCCATTGGATCCAGGCCCCTCAACCTGTTAGTGGCAAATCAGGCAGGGGTAGTAGCCCCTGGGATAGTGCCATCTAGGGGTTACACATACAAGCAATCCTAGGGAAGGGAGAGATAATAGAGGGGGTGGAAGAACAATGGGAGAAATTGAAAGGAGCCATAGTTGATATAACAAAGCAATGCGTTAGGATAGTGGCCAAAGGGAAAAGAAGAAGGAAACCACTATGGTTCTCCAAAGTGGTAGGGGACAAAGTCAAGGCTAAAAGGCTGAGTTTCAGGAAATATAAGCGGAGCCAAAGGGAGGAGGACAAGAAGGTGTACCTTGAACATCTAAGGAAACCAGAGAAGGCTATTAGAAGGGTGAAGGCACAGACAGAAGAGGGCTTAGCACAGTCTGTAAACAAAGGAGATAAGGCATTTTATAGGTACATCAGTGAAAGAAGAAAAACCGGGGGATTGTGAGACTCAAAGGGGAGAAGGGAGAGTGTAAGGAGGGGGATCTGGACAAAGCAGAAATACTGAACAAATACTTCTGCTCCGTATTCACTAAAGGGGAGGGTCAAGGACTACAACTGGGTTGCAGAGGCAATGGGGGAGAGGTGAACACCAGTCCATTCACAGTGGAGAGAGTTCTGGAAGAACTCACAAAGCTGAAGGTGGATAAGGCCATGGGGCCAGACGGAATCCACCCAAGGAAATTAAAGGAGCTGTGAAGGGAACTAGCAGTGACTCTGGCAGCCCTGTTCACAGAGTCACTCAACACGGGTGTCATTCCAGAGGACTGGAGGAGGGCACATGTAGTCCCTCTGCACAAAAGTGGTAATAGGGAGGAGGCGGGGAACTATAGGCCAGTCAGCCTCACCTAAGCGGTGGGAAAGATCATGGAGACACTGCTGAAAGAAAGGATAGTGGCACATATGGAATCCAGCTGTGTTCAGGATCTGAGGCAACATGGATTCACAGCAGGAAGGTCATGTCAAACGAATATAATAGGTTTTTTCATTGGGTGACTAGGGAACTAAATCAGGAGGGGCGGAGTAGACATCGCCTACCTAGATTTCAGCAAAGCCTCAATACCATCCACATAGAAGGCTGATTAACAAGATTGATAGTCTGGGCACGGGAGACAAGGTGGTGAACTGAGTTAGGAACTGGTTAACAGACAGGAGACAGAGGTGGCGGTAAATGGGGTACAATATGGGGGAGAGGGGTGACCAGTGGAGCCACAGGGATCAGTACTGGGACCAGTCCTGTTCAATGTCTTCATCAGTGACATTGCACAGGGGCTAGAAGGAAAGGTCTGCCTGTTGGCAGATGACACTGAGACCTGCAACAGAATGGATACTCCAGAAGGTGAAGAAAATGAAGAGGAACCTGAGAAGCTTGAAAGATGGTCAGAGATGTGGCAACTAAGGTTCAGTCCAAAGAAGTGCAAAATAATGCACCTGTGTAGGGAACCCTGGGGAGAGCTACATATTGGGGAGGGAGCTGACTGTTACCAAAGAGGAAAGGGACCTAGGGGTTATCATCTCTGATGACCTTAAGGTATCAAAGCAGTGTACAAAGGTGGCAGGGAGGGCCAGTGGCATACTAGGGTGCATAGGCAGGGGTATCACTAGCAGGAGGTGGGAAGTGGTGATGCCATTGTATAAAACATTGGTAAGGCCTCACCTGGACTACTGCATGCAGTTCTGGAGGCCACACCTGTGCAAGGACATAAATAAAGCGGAGACTATCCAGAAAAAGACAACAAAGATGGTGCAGGGCTTGCACCACAAAACATATGAGGAGTGACTAAGGGACCGTCAACATGTACTCACTTGACCAGAGGAGACAGCAGGGGGACATGACTCAAACTTTCAAGTACCTCAAGGGCATAAACAAGGTGCAGGTGGGGACTTTTTCAATGTAGAGAAAGTACTAGAACAAGGAAGCACAATATGAAATTGAAAAGGGTAGATTAAGAGGTAATGTGAAAGTATTTCTACACAGAAAGGGTAGTAAACGCTTGGAATAGTTTGACACAGGAAGTAGTGGGGGCAAGCACAGTGGAGGGTTTAAGCATGCCTGAGAGGCACAAAGAAAGCCTGAGAGGGAGGGAGTGATGAAAGCCATTGATCACATAAGGTCAGTGGCCACATACAATGTATAGGGCCTACGGGCAGACTGGATGTTACTATGTGTGTACAGCTGTACTTATAAAATGCATCAATATGTTTAAAGCTCCCATTTTGCAGCCTATGTAGTATTATACAGTGCAAGAAATGATACAGTCTTAGAAAATATATACTTCTACTTACGGTTTCACCCTCAAAAACTAAATTCTCTTTTCTAAATTTCAGAAGATCATTCTCCTGATTAGGCACAGTTGCTGTTTCTGAGTTCTAGGCTCCTCTATCTCTGTTCCTGAGTGAGGAGGAGGAGGAGGAGTCAAGAACTCAGAAGCTGATGTGCAGGCTTAGGATCTCAGCGTAGTTTTTGTGTACTTCCAGTACTCGTCTTCATTCCAGAGTGACATCTTCACAAACAGAACTTCCCACTCTTGTGGACAGTAGCCTTGGTTTGTATCATCTTTAGAAATTTAAAAGCAATGAAGAATTAATTTAGTGATCAGGACTTCACAGACATGCTGTACTTGTACAGGCACTTTGATACCTTGGGAAAAGCGCTTCTTATAAATAAACTGTGATTTGGTTTGATTTGATTCACAGGGTCATGAGCCTTCCAGTGGCTGAAGGTCAGCAGCTCTAAGGCACAATGCTCGGCCCAAGCTTAACACTGAAAATGGGTTTAAAAGGTAGCAAAATACATTATCTCACATTCTGGGGCATTCACAGCAGTTACCTTGTTAATTCTGATGCTAGTAGCAAATTAGCCCTGCGACAACAATTTTCACTAAAAAGCTAACAGTGCCTATGCGTGTATAGGGTGAAAGCAGAGTCAGACTGGCCCACCAGGATACCTGTATATATATTTCCTGGTGCCCTCCTCCCCCACCCGTGGGTACCTGGCCACCTTCTAAACTCTGAAAATTTGTACATTTATCATTTTTTTTATTAAATGTGTTATTTGGGGCACCATAAGCAAGTATAAGATGTAAACGCAGAGCTAGTGTATCAGATTTAAGTGGAATACTGATATGAGTGTGTCATGCTGGGCCCTTTCCTGTTGATTTTCCAGCTGGGCCCCTGTATTCACTTTCCAGGTGGGCCCCCTGTACTCCAGTCCAGCCCTTGTAGAAAGAAAAGAATGCGAAAGAGCACAGAAATTTCTGCCCTGCCAGCCCATCGGCGCAGCGGTTGGGGTTCTGCTTGTGATGCCGGCGAACCTGGTTCGGGAAACAAGCCCAGGTGGTCAGAGGGCTCAGCCAGGAAGAAGGATCAAGCGCCCTAAGGTCTGCTCTCCTTCTCCGGGGGCTTCAGTGATCAATATGAGGGTGACACCTAGTGGAGGCTGGGTGTGTAGCCCTGAGAACCGACACGGGGTTGTGAAGGGAGGTACTGGGCGAAACAGATGCCAGGCCATTGCATGTCTCCGCCCCAGCCAATAGGGCTAAAAATCCTCACCCTTACCAGACGCTCCATGACGCCTTGCTCCTGCTCCAATTAGCTGCCTGGCCACATACTCCCCAACCAGTTAAAATTCATGATGCCAATTCCTGCCATGGCGCCCGTGCTCCACCTCCTGGGGCAAGCCAGAATGTCAGGGGAAGAACAAGTGGCTAATTAGGCAGTGGAAGTTCGGGGGCACCGTGACCAGGGCAGATCCTGGACGGAAGGTGAGGGAGGGGCAAAAAGAGGGGAGAAAATATGTATAAAAAAAGAAATTTCTACCCTAGGCAATCGGGCCAGAGAAGAAGAGACAGAATATTAAAAAGGTTAGCATAGAAGAATGGCTGCAGCCAAAGGATAGGAAAGAAAAATAGTAGATTATCTGGCTTACTGAAAGACCGTTTCTGCACTGAAGGTTTCAGGTCTCAGCGTGCTTTCATTTTTTTTTTTTTTTACTTTCTTTATCTCCCTTACAACACTGGCCTCTCTCCAGCTAAGCTGCTGGGCTAACCCCAGCTGTTCCCGTCCACCTGAAGCTCCTGTCTACCTTCTCCGGGTCCCTCAATTGATCCCCATGAGCCACCTGCAGAGCCCTCTGGATCTGAGTCCCCACAGGCAAGGACCACAATCTCCCTGGTGCCCTGTCTACAGTGTCTGACCCCCAGATGGCCACGGAGGATCTCCCAGGAAGGCAGCTCTGTCCCGGTGTTGGACGCGGTACTGAGGCGCTGCACAGCCCGCATTCGCCTACCGGCGAGAAGGGGGGTTTTCTACATCTCTTTTTCCCTCCCCACAGAGTGTGGCTAAGCAAGACAATGTAGTGCCACAACTCTGCCTCCCAGCTACACTAGCATCACTGCATTGAGTGCCCCAAGTCTCCACCAGAGGCTAATCTTGAGTGATCACATCCCAGGACCCTCCCAGGAAGAAAGCTATCCTCCGGATGCTCAATATCTTCCCTCCCCTTCAGACCCCCAACAACCCAGGCTCGTTCCCAAACCCAGGTCACCAGCGTGGCACGAGGTGTGGCATCCAGCACCTCAACCCTCAGTGCCACTGGGCCAGCTAAGTGTGCTTTCATTTTATCTAGTACTTTTGGGCAGCCTTGTTGTGGCTATATGGCTTTCTAGCCCCTTAGGACCACATTCTCTGTTTTTATTAAAAAGAAACACAGTGGGGGGGGGGTCACCATACCACACACTGAGCCTTTTGTTCTCAACCATGAACAATTAACTGAAATAATCATTCAGTAAATTCACTTTAATGTTCTCATCCTCCACCCATTCTGTCCCACTCTTTAGCCTGACCACTCCTTCTTCAGCCTTTATAGAAAAGCTTTTATATAATCTCTATATTTATTTATTTATTTATTTTTATTTATTTAAGAATCAGTTTACAACCTTTGAGCCAGAGGCTCGTTTACAAAAGTACTGTCACATAAAGACATACATTGCGTTTCAGTTACATAGCAAAGATTTGGCTAAAATCAGTAGGCATTCACCAGAGGTGCCACGTCACATTGTGGTCAGACAGATAAATTGGGTACAGGGTACATGTAATCGATAGCAGGTATTAAACAAGTTGGTATCAAGTGAGCAATTCTGGTAGATAAACATTGAAACAGCTGGCACTGGCCAGGTTAAACCTAGGCATGGTGGACATGGAAGTGGTGGAGGGGATGGTTGGGTGGAGAGCTGCCCGGGGGGCATTGTCAGGAGAGAAATAAAGAGGTGGAGGCTATATGACAAGGATAGACAGTCTAGCATAATAGTCATTAGACAGAACCGTTCCTGAAACATTTTGTTTTATTATAGTATGCTTGTGCCATTTGGAAGTTGAGCAGAACATGATCCAAACAGAACATGATCCAAACCCTCTTGGTCACCTGACCTACAGAAAATAAAAACAACAGCAAGGAGTCCAGTTCCTACTCAAAAAGCTCCACAGATAGTATATAAGACATACGGACTTCACTCAGCCAGTAAATTCAAATACATTTATTAACAGTAAGCTAATCCCGCAACACCTGCTAAAACTGCCAACAATTTACCTTGATAAGAATTATTACAGCTGGCCCCCAGAGGACAGGAGAAATGCACCAGGCTCCACCTTTAGTCACTCTGAGAGGCTTCTTGTGTGGTTGTGAGGGCAGTTACTTTCTAGCCTTCCCCCCCAAACAAATCCATGGCTGGCCCCCAGAAGAGGGGAAAAATGACCAAGCTCTACCTTTAGTCACTCTGAGAGGCTCCTTGTGTGGTCGTGAGGGCAGTTTGTTTCTAGTCCCCCCGCCCGAATCCACAGCTGGCCCTCGGAGGGCAGGAGAAACTCACTAGGTACTCGAACTTCAACGATTCCCTTGGCATTCAGCGCCATTACTCAGGCCTGGCCACAAGGCTATTTCTGTCGGCGTACATGCACTGATTGTGCACCTTGTGTTGCTGCTGACACACTGTGGTGTACTCTGCTCTGTTTAATTTAGAGGGTCACTATGAATTGTACTCTGAACTGTACCCTGCTCTGTTTAATTTAGAGAGTCTCTGAATTGTACTCTTTTACATTTAATTTGATATGATTTTGTTACAATGTATTTTAATCTAAGCTCTGTATTTGTAGTACCTTATGCTGTGTACATCTTTTAGTCCTTTGCATACCCCAACACATATACACTTCATAGTTTTAACATAGTTGTGCATATGTTCATCTTCCTGATAACTGCATATTTTACACTGCTGTGCAATGTATGCATTGTGTGCCCTATGCTTCACCTGTAGTTATATCACGCTCAGTACATAGCTTCCTTGCACAAACTCTGTATGCTTTTGACCCTGATTTAACATCCTCTTTTAGCACTGCAGCCCATACTCCCTGCTGATACAGTTGATTTTATGTTTGCTTGTGCATGCTCAAGAAATATGATGTGACAGCTTAGGAGTAGGAAAAGTTGTGGAGGCCCAGCAGTGTTACAACCGAGGAGGCACTGCATTTGGGGCTTGGCATGCTGGACCAATGGAAACACAGTGTGCCGATGACACTGGTCTCCAAAAAGTGCACCAAGTTGTAACATTTTCACCGCAGCAATCAGGGGCTGCCTCGTCATTGCAGCATCAGTCATTTTGCTGCAATGAGAGAGTGACCTGTCATTGCAGGGTGGAACGTTAGCTAGCCTAATACTGTTTGTGAACATGGCCGGCGGCTTGCTGCCACATTTCACAAACAATATTAGGCAGCCTCCCATGCCAAGTGGGTGCCCAATCCCCTCGACAGCATACACCCCAAACCGTCTTTGTTGGCTGACGGAGCCCCAATCCCCGCTGGCTTCAGTGGCCACAAAGTGTTTATTCAGCCAACAGGGGATCCCACTCCCCATCGGCAAGATGTAATCCCCCCACCCGCTTTCGTTATCTGCCGACGGGGGAGCCCATTCCCCATCAGCATGATGTAACCCCTTCCCCCATTTTGTTGCCTGCTAACAGGGTGCCCAATCCCCATCAGCATGATGTCTCCCCATCTTGTAGCTGATGTGGGGTGCCCAATCCGCATTGGCTGCAACTGGCACCCCAGAAAGAGTCCCTTGGCATGCTGGGAGCCCACCCCAGTGCCAAATGCCCTGTAAAATTGAAAACCATCCGCATTGTCTTTTTGTTTTTTCTTCCTGAAAAGAAAACGGTCCCTCGTGGTCTGCCACACCCCTATCCGCAACCTGCACCCACCCCTGCACCCTGCCTCCACACACCCCTCATCCCATATTTACCTCCGGAGTCCAGCGTGACGATCTTCGGTGGACCGGGAACACGTCTGCACTCTTCAAAGCCGACCACGAACTGAGGAAATGCCGGTAAGCTGTATAATGTAATAAATAGGGTTTTTTCAACTTTGCTGCATATCTCAGGCATTTTTGGGAATTTTGGCACCAATTTTTCAACATGCGGTTTTTGGGACATCCTCCTCATGAATTCTGTCACTGTCATGGCGTTAATCGGCCCCCGAAGGGTGATTTTGCAGTCACTGCATGAAATCACCTTTCGGGACCGATTTAACAAAATGACAGTGCCAGTGTTCATAAGGTGGGCTCTCAAAAAGCCTATGTTGCTCATAAGTTTGTGAATTTGTAACATTTGCATGCCAGATTTTCAAAATTGCCATTTTATCACTCCTACTTATTAGCAGTACAACTGTCATTTTTCACATCTCACCCAAAATGTGTTTCCATGCATGTAGCGCACAATGGCGCAGTCGGTGTGCGAAATCAATGTGTGGGACAGATTAAGAAAATCACAGTGACACTGTTCATGAGCAGGGGTCTTAAAATGGCTATGTTGAAAATTTGGTGAAAAAATTCCTAAAAATGATTGTTTTATGAGCGTGTGTTGCGCAGTTCCTATGCACGCTCGTAAGTGCATGAATTTTTAATATTTGCAGTCCCAGAAGTTCAACAATGCCCTTTTACCACACCTACTTATGAGCAGTACAGCTTTAATTTTGCACATCTAGCCCAAAATGTGTTTCCACGCATGTTGCACACAATGGCGCAGTTGGTGTGCGAAATCAATGTTTGGAACAGATTAAGAAAATCACAGTGGCACTGTTCATTAGCACAGTTCCGAAAATGTCTATGTTGAAAATTTGGTGAGAAAAGTTCATAAAATGACTGTGTTACAAGCGTGCATTGTGCAGTTTCTACGCACACTTGTACCTTCTCACATTGCAATATTTTCGCTCTAGATTGCCAACACTGCCATTTGCCCACACCTCCTTATGAACAGTTCAGCTGTCATTTTTCACATCCCGCCCAACATGTTTTGCACTTCTAGCACAGACAAGCACGGTCATTGTGGGAAATCCGTGTTCGGGACACATTAGGAAAGTCACACTGACACTGTTCATTACCAGAGGTTCTAAAATGGCTATGTTGAAAATTTGGTGACAAGAGTCCATAAACTAACTGTGTTACAAGCGTGCATTGTGCAGTTTCCACACATGCTCGTAACTTTGCACATTTGCAATATTTTCACACCATATTTTCAACATTGCCATTTTTCTGCACCTCCTTATGAACAGTACAGCTGTCATTTTTCACATCCTGTCCAAAATGTGTTTTTGCACTTCCGGCACAGAATAGCATGGTCGCTGTGGGAAATCACTGTTTAGGACACATTACAAAAATCACAGCGACACCGTTCATTAGCAGAGGCCCTAAAATGCCTATGTTGACCATTTAGTGATGAAAGTCCATAAAATTACTGTGTTACGAGTGTGCGTTACAGTTTCCATGCACGCTTATAACTTTGCACATTTGTAATATTTTCACTCCAGATTTTCAACAGTACCATTTTCCCACACCTCCTTATAAACAGTACAGCTGTCATTTCACATCCTGGTTGAAATGTGTTTTTGCAGTTCCGCCGTAGAATTCCATGGTTGCTGTGGGAAATCAGTGTTCAGGACATAGTAACAAAATTACAGTGACACTGTTCATGACCACAGTTCGTTAAATGCCTATGTTGAAAATCTGGTGATGAAACTCCATAAAATGACTGTGTTACACGCATGCGTTGCGTGGTTTCCATGTATGCTCGGAAGTGCAAGCATTTTTAATATTCCCACTATACATTTTCAACATTGGCTTCTCTTCATATCTCCCTATGGATGGTACAGCTGTCATTCTTCACATCCTGCCCGATCTGTGTTTTCGTACATGTGGTACAGAATGGCACTGTCAGTGTTGGAAGTCAGTTTTCAGGACACATTGACAAAATCACACTGCCACTGTTCATGACAAGAGGTCCCAAATGCTTTCATGAGGTGGGGTCACAAAAAGGCCATGTTCAAAATTTGTACTGTGAATACCAACAAATGCCTGAGGCATTAGGGTTTCTAACCATAACGTTCTGCCCTGTACAGACAAACAGGCATCGGGGTGTGCCTTTGGATTGCCAACTGTACTGCTCATGCCATCCCACCCCAACCCCCCAGCCACTGACAGGCATCGAGGTGTACCTTGGACTCTTCGTCCCAAGACTTCACCCCATTCTCCTATGCTGCACCCATTTCAATGTATGTCCTTATGGAATGGGGTGACCATAAAGCCAAACACCCTAAGGCACAGCTCAGCACATGTCAGTGTCTGCAGAATAGGGTGAGGTGACATGGCTTGACTGTCATGGGTGACAACCCAAAACCTTACCCCAAATTCTGTCCGTCTCTCACAGGATGGAGGTGGGGTTCATGTACTTCAGTACTTCATTGCCATTCCTATTCTACATCTGTCTAACTCCTGCATTTCTTTTTTTATTTGCATAATATGTTTATTGAATTCTTCCACCATAGAACAAAGGTACAGTCACACATACTCCATAAAAAACAATAACACATTGATTCAACACGTACCTATACCCCCACTATCTCCTTCTTACATCAATTTATTAGTTTATCCACTCTCCTTCCCCCTTCAAAAAAAAAAAAATTAATAACACACTCATTTTATATCCATTGACTCTGTATATTGCTAGCTTGTTATAAACATTTTGTCTCTCATTTATTTACCCTCTACCTTATCCAGCCCAGGGTGCCTCCCCCCCCCCCCGGCTCACTTTTGACAACTGTCCCCTCTGCCTTTATAATCATTGAGCCATTACCTTCTATTCTTGCAACCCTTTCCCCAACATGTCCCTCTCTTCTGGGGGTAACGAAAGCATAAATGTTCCCCAGACTTTCCAAAACTGATCCTCTCTGTTTCTGGCTACATAATATAGCTTTTCCAGGCCAAGGGCCTGCAGGCACAGGTTTTTCCATTGCTGCATAGTGGGAGTTTCACTTGAAACCCATGTGTTTAGGATGTAGTGCCTGGCCAAAACAACCAGGATCCTTACCCACCTAGGGAGGGGTCTCCAGTCCTCCTCCTCTGAGTCATCCACCCCAAACAACATGAACAACGGGTTTCTCTCCACCTGCCTGCCCCACATCCTACCCACCTCTGTGGCTACTCCATCCCAAAATTGTTTAGAGGCGGACACTCCCAAAAGCAGTGTATGTATGTGCCCTCTTACTTCTTACATCACCCACATAGAGGTGATATCTCAAGGTCGGAATCTGTGAACCATACTTGGGGGGCAATAGAGCTTGTGTAGGAACTTATAATAAGACTCCTGGTATTTATTACACACCAATAACCCTTTATGCATTTGTAGCAGTAAATCCCATCCCTGGTCTGGTATCTCCCTTTTCAAGTCCTAACTCCATAACATCCTAGTTTTACCAGTTTAGACCGGTAAATACTGCCGACCCATTTTTGCCACCCTTCCTATTATTCCTCCCGCTCCCTTCCGAGTACTGAGTACCAAATGCTCACTCTCCTCTATGGGAGAGCCCACTATTCGATCTCTATCAATTGTTTTAGCATAATTTTTCACCTGGAAAATTCGGAACATTCCTAACCCCATACGCCCCCCTAGCTCTTCCCCCAACATTAGTTGCCCTCTCTTCCATAAATCTTTTACACACTTAACGCCCCTCTCCTCCCAGAGTAGAAATCCTGTATCCTCGAAACCTACCACAAAACCCAGGTCCCCCTCAGTGGGAGCAGCAGTGTCTCTTCGCCTGGTTTCACCCCAACCCATTTCAATAGCTGTTCCCAACCCTCCAAGACCGAGACAACCAGTGGATTTGGATTTGCCTGACCATTATATGCCTTTTTCCCTCCCCTTCTCAGGAACGCCAATAGCCTTACCACTCCCTCTCCTTCCCCTAAATCTAACCACCCTGTCTCTGGCGGTCTATTCACCCAGTCTTCTAACAGTCTATAGTGCATAGCTAAAGCATAATTCCTTAAGTCGGGTAGATTTAGGCCACCCTTGTCTCCATCTGCCTGAAGCCTACGAAGGCTTGTTCTGGGCCTCCTCCCCTTCCATAAAAAGCCCGAGAAGGCCTTATCCATCCTCTTCACATCCTTCTTGTTTAGGCCCGTCGGCAACATTTGCATCAAGTACAGTATCCAAGGCAAAGTATTCATTTTATAAGATTGATATGACCTAGCCACGAAAGAGGCAGGTCTCTCCACCTTCTCAACTCCTCTTCTACATTCTGTATCATTGGTCCATAATTTAATTTATATAGCTAATTCAGCTCATGCCCTATTCGAATCCCCAGGCACGTAAATTCTGTTTTTGCCTTTTTGAGGCCCCAGGCCATATTTCCACACTCTTTTTCAGTTTCTCCCCACAGCATAATTTCTGACTTATGAATATTTATTTTGTATCTGGAGAATACTGCGAACTGCTTTATCACTGCCAGCAATGGGGGAACAGATCTAGCCGGGACTTGGACATACAATAACATGTCATCTGCGTATAGTGTGACCTTATGTTCTCTCCCCGACCTCCCAACCACCCTCCTGATTTCCATTGAGCTTTTAATTGCGATCGCTAAAGGCTCTATAGCCAGTGCAAATAAGAGCAGTGAAAGTGGACAACCCTGCCGAGTGTCCCTATGGAGGGTGAATTTCACCAGTACTCTTGCCTCCGGGGCTTTATACAGGCTTTCAACGATCCTATAAATCCTTCTCCCATCCCATACATCCAAAGAACCCCAAATAAATATTCCCATTCTATATGGTCAACGCCTCAAGGCCCATTGTTAAGACCGCTATATTCTTTTGACTATGGGAAGCTCTCCATGTTACATTGAGGAGTTTTCTCATATTATGATATGAGCATCTACCAGAAACAAAGCCTGTCTGGTCTGGTGCACCAACCTGGTAGGAATTGGTCCAGTCTGCTGGACAAAACCTTGACCAGGATCTTGGCATCACAATTCAATAGGGAGATCGGTCGATATGATGAGCACTCCTGTTCATCCTTCCCTGGTTTGGGGACCAAGCAAATGACTGCTTCCCTAAATGAGATCGGAAGGTCTCTGCCCCCAACCTCAGAGAAAACCTGTTGCAGAGGTTCCACTACATGCTCCTGCAGTGTTTTGTAAAATTCTATGGGAAATCCATCCGGTCCACTGGCCTTCCCCTGCTTCAAGCACTGTATTGCTTGCCTGACTTCCAGATGTGTGATTTCCCCACCCAGCTGCCTTCGTTGTTGTTCAGTTATTTTAGGGATTTTAACTCCCCTAAGAAATTGTGCTGCTATGTCTCCCGTACCAGTACATTCTGCTTGGTACAGCTGTCTATAGAATTGCTCAAACCTGTTCCTTATTGAGTCCTTATCCATCACCAGCTTCCCTTCCTTATCTTTAATTCCCATAATATGTGTACATACTCACCTTCCCTTTATTAACGGACCATTAATGGGCCAGATCTATTCCCCAATCGAACAGGCTGACTTCAGCAACATCCCTGCCATTCGCTTCTCCCAAAGAAAAGCATTAAGTGCCTCCTTGCAGCTTTCAAATTTTCTACCCCGTTGCTCTTCCCACTACTTGCCTTTCCCACCTTCTTACCTTTTCCTCTAACTCCATTCAGGTGGTTTCCTTCTTCTTTTTATATTGGAGAACAAACCTAATGATGGCTCTCCTTATGAAAGCTTTGCCAGCCCCAGAATACCTAGAGTTCCACCGACTTCTCATTCGTTTCTTTATAATACTGCCATTGCTTGCTTAAGGTATGCAATAAATTCTTTTTGCCCAACAGATACCTCAGAAATTTCCACGGTGGGGGACCCTCCCTCTGTTCCTTTCTTTCCAACACCATCTGGACCATAGCATGGTCTGATAGGAGAATGGGACTGTGCTCAATCTTTTGCACCCTGCTCAACCAAGACCCGGGTACATACATATATTCTATCCTGGTCCAGGTTTTGTGCGGGTTCGAGTAGAAGATAAATCCCCTCTCTGCTGGATGCATAGTTCTCCAACAGTCTATCATATCCAGATCAAGCACCCCCTACTGCCAACGTTTCAACCTTCCTCCATATCTACTCTTCCCTTCTGAGTGGTCTAACTCCCCTTGCATAACTGCATTAAAATTCCCACCCATGATAAAACCATTAAATTGCTCCCTCATCAGCACGTCCAAAATTTCCTGGTAGAAGGCCGGGTCAAAAACCGAGGGGGCATAAACACTTCCAAAAGTGATCTTCTCACCAGATAGCACCCCTTCCACAAAAATACATCTCCCTTCCCCCTTATCTGCAACTACCCTCGTGCTGGTGAAGGGGGTTGTTTTACCTATCAGCATCGCTACTCCTTTTTTATGTAAATTACAAGGGGATGTAAAGCACTTACCCACCCACCCTCTCTCCAGCTTGCAATGCTCCCAGCTGATTAAATGCGTTTCCTGTAGGAGGGCCACTTGAGTACCCTGACGATGTAAGGCCGTCAAAATACCAGTACGCTTGATCGGCGATGAGATCCCCTTCACATTCCATGAGACAATTCCCAATGTTTTATGTTTAACCATGAGGCCATAGTACCTTTCCCTTCATCGCTTCCATTACCTTTATGTTGATCCAGGTTCCCCACATCCCAGGCTTACAGTAATTTGCAGAGTCATACACTAGCATTACATTCTTCACTATTAGTAAAAATGAGAGACATTCACAATTCCGTAGCAAATCATATAAACATATCTGTAACACACCCCATGTCCAAAATAATCTCCCTTCCCTCCCTCCACCCTCCCTTCCCAATCAAAACATAAATCCCATCACTAGATATACTCCTCTAAACACTAACTGCCTCATTGCCATTCAAATCCAGAATGGATCTCACTTCCTTCAAATGCAGGCGTTCGTTCCCACCCACCCCTGCTTATCTAACCGCACAGCATCCAAGTAATCTTTCATTGATAAATTCCCCGCTTATCATAAAGTCAACAATCCAACTATAATAACATTTTACTAGTTTCTAGTGTCCTTAAACAGGAACTATAACTGTTCCCTCCTGGTGCTTCTGACTCGATCCCCTTGCCCTGCCGGTCCTCACCCCCTCTCTTTAATCCATAGAGTAAATTCCGAAGAAAATTGCAGAGGCCTGAGGGACACCGGCGCTGTCCTAGAAACTCACGCAGCTCCAGCACCCCCCCCACGCCCACTTACCTGGCTTCAACAGCGTCCTGCTTTCCCAGGAAAAGGCTTGGCCCCTCTAGCATGGCAGAGTTCCACCGGCAAGTCCTCCATTAGAAACATAGAAACATAGAATTTGATGGCAGATAAGGACCGCTTGGCCCACCAGACTGCCCATTTCCTACCTACTGGATAAGCTGCAGATCCTAGTTAACCAGCAGCCTACTTCTTCTACCCCACCCCTAGAATGGCCTTATGACTGTCCCATGTATGCTTGAATTCCACCACTATTTTGACTCCACAACCTCTTCCGGAAGGCCGTTCCATGCATCACAACCCTCTCTGTGAAAAATACTTCCTTAAATTACCTCTGAGCCACCCCTCTATCTTCAAATTGTGCCCCTTGTTCTTGCACACTCTTTTTTGAAAGTTGCTACCCTCTTGGACTTTGTTGATTCCTTGAGGTACTTGAAAGTTTCTATCATGTCCCCCCTTTCCCTCCTTTCCTCGAGGCTATACATATTAACTCCTTTAGTCTCTCTTCATATGTCTTCTGGTGCAGACCCTGCCATTTTAGTTGCCTTCCTCTGGACAGCTTCCATCCTGTCTATGTCTTTGCGGAGACTGGGTCTCCAGAACACAATTAGGAAACAATTAGTCTCCCACGGCAATGCACCTTCCAGCAGTCCATCCGTCTGATTGTCAATCTGCATGCCAGAGGGCTTTTCTCTTTTAACCTCTTTTCTTTTGTCCCCTTTTTTCCTTTTTCCCGGCACCTCGCAGCCCTTCACACTCCACTCTGCACAGGATCCGTAGTCGCTCCAGCAAGGCACCAGGAAGGGGGACACAACCATAGGGAGAAGGAAAAAATAAGAAATTCAATTTCTAGCCTACCGAAACAGGGAGGCAACAGTTTTTAACATCCAACAATTTTAAGTCATTCAACAGTCTCGTAACTATCATGGCCAACACAACCATTCTCCTCACAGCTTCTCCCGATCAGCAGCTCTCATCCCGCCTTTTTCTTTAGATCCTCCACAAAGGCAGCGGCCCTCTCCCGTTCCCAGAATGAGAATGTGGCCCCCTCAAATTTGATTTTCAAGATCGCAGGGAATAACATAAAGCAGTCCACTTTCAGCTCCCTGAGCTGTGTCAGCACGGGGTTAAAGGCTCTACGTTTCTTTAATATTCTGTTTGAATAATCCTGAACCAGATAAAGCCTCTCTCCCTCATATCTCGGTTCTTTCATTCCCCCGTAGGCCCGCAACATCTCCTCCCGATTTTGGTAGCTATGGAATCGAAAGATGATTTGTCTCGGGGGCTGCCCCACCGGGGGCCATGCTGCAAATGCTCTATGAGCACGCTCCAACTTCAGCCTCCCTTTCTTCAACTTCATGCCCAACATATTCGGTAACTTCTCCAAACAAAAAGATAAAATATCAGGACCCTCCTTCCCCTCAGGGAGACCTCGAAGCTGGAGATTTAAATGCCTGGCATAGTTTTCCTGATAGTCGTGCTGCTCAACTAGTTCTGCAAGCTCCTTCTCTAGCTTGGCCATGCGGGCAGCCATCGGGTCTATATCATCTTCCAGCTTTGAAACACGCTCCTCCACCTCCGTAACTCTGCCCGCTTTCGCTGCCATTTGCTCCATTAAATTCTGCAGCCGGCTATCAATTTTTTGCTCCAGCTTGTTCCACTTCCCTTCCAGTGCCTCCATCACTTGTTCCGACACCTCACAGCCTAAAACCGCCATCTCAGTCGCCGAGAGCGAGATCGGGCCCATCACTTACGAGGGTTTTGCAGTCGCCCTTTTCCCCTGGCTTTTTGTTGCTGATCACAGACTTTTCCCTGCAGTTGGGAGCAGATATTCCTCCATTCTTCTTTCCCCTCTTGATTTCTGCTCGTATTATATACTTTTATTCACAGAAGCTGCTAAATTAATATATTTATTTATAGAGGGTGAGGGAGCTGCAGGAACCCGTGTCCTCACTGCTGGCTGCTCATTAGTGCCCCCCCCCCCAACTCCTGCATTTCTAATGCTAATACCAGCAAACAAACATTCGGCATTGACAAATGCTTGTTAGTGCTAGCTGTGTTGATTTGCTGCCCATATTCCATGCTGTGACTGGTTTTAGCACAGAACTGCAGCCGATACTCCCTGTTGTCACAATTGATAAAGCGTTAGCTACAGTACCTCTATAGTTCATTTTATTTTTACCTATAGCCTCCCTGTTCCTATTTCCCTGAAATCCTACCTGTTCTGTTCCTGTACCCTCCCTGCTCCTGCTCCCTCACTAAATCGATGGCTAAGGCTCTGCAACCACCCAATTTTTTCCTGTAATCCTCCTGTTCTGTAACCTCCTGCTCCTGTTCCTTACTAAGTCAAATTCTAAAGCTCTGCTCTCCTACCATTTTCTCACTATATTTTGCCACTATAGCTTCTCTCCCTTCCCCTCCCCCAAACTGCTCAGTCTCCTTCATAGCTGATCACAGTCCCTTTGTTCCCCATCCCTCGGGGCAGGAAAGCTGGCTTTTGGCATTGTTTTATGAAACTGCACTCACTCCACTGTATGCCCTGAAACCTAGTTAATCATTTCTCCTCCAGGCTCCTCCTTTAGTCACCCGAGAGGCTGTTTGTGTGGTTGTGAGGGCAGTACATTTCCAGCCCTCCCCCCAAATCCACGGCTGCCCCCAGAGGACAGGAGAAACTCACCAGGTACCTGATCGTCCAAAATTCCCTTGGTGTTCAGTGCCATTACTCAGGCCATCCCATGAAGCTGTTCTGTCAGTTTACATGCACTGATTGTGCACCTTGTGTTGCTGCTGGTGCTCTGCGGTGTACCCTGCTCTGTTTAATTTAGACAGTCACTATAAATTGTATTCTGAATTGTACCCTGCTCTGTTTAATTTAGACGGTCACTATAAATTGTACTCTGAATTGTACCCTGCTCTGTTTAATTTAGACGGTCACTATAAATTGTACTCTGAATTGTACCCTGCTCTGTTTAATTTAGGCGGTCACTATAAATTGTATTCTGAATTGTACCCTGCTCTGTTTAATTTAGACGGTCACTATAAATTGTACTCTGAATTGTACCCTGCTCTGTTTAATTTAGACGGTCACTATAAATTGTACTCTGAATTGTACCCTGCTCTGTTTAATTTAGATGGTCACTATAAATTGTACTCTGAATTGTACCATGCTCTGTTTAACTTAGAGGGTTTCTATAAACTGTATTCTTTTACATTTACTTTGATATGATTTTAATACAATGTATTTTAATCTAAGCTCTGTATTTGTAGTACCTTATGCTGTATACATCTTTTACTCCTCTGCATACCCCAACACATATGCGCTTCATAGTCTTAACATAGATGTGCATATGTTCATCTTCCCTGATAATAACTGCATATTTTTACACTGCTTGTGAAATGTATGTATTGTGTTCCCTGTGCTTCAATCATCAATCAAACATATTCATCGATCAATCAATCATTTATTGGAACACAAATTGAGAGGAAACTCTCTTTTTTCAATTGCATCCAACTTTAAACATAAAAAGGACAAATTAGCTATACTGTACATAACTACAAGAATATTCGTATTTCAATTAACATAGTACTCTATTAGACATAAAATTCACCTAAAACAATCACACTTTGTATACAATAATCTGTTAATACCATATTTAAAACGTGAAATGGACAAAATGGTTACCATTTTTGATTTTTAAGGGATAGCATCCCTGGTGCGTGGTATAGCTACTGATAAAGAATTTTCCTCAAATTTAGTTTGATATCTTGGAGTCAAATACTGAATTAATTTTGCCGATCTAAGCCCATATTTGTTATTCAGCTTAAGCTGCAGTAAATTTAGGCCAGGGTATTCAAAACGCCGGGGATGTGCGGCACAACTAGATGTACTGCCCAAAGAAATGGGCCAGCACAAAAAAACACTTTATTAAAACAAGATGCATGAGCCCATGGAATCGCACAACCTGTCTGAATATAGCAACATGCGTTGGCGGTTCAAAGGGGAGTGGATGACAATGCATTGGTGCATCCCAGGGGATGGGCTGAATACAGCCAATGGGGGATGCGCTGGCACATCCCAGATAGGCTGCGCCCTGAGTATCAATATTCACCTGGAATATGCAAATGGACTCATTTGGCATGCAAGGCACAAACGGGCCATTTGCATGACCATTATCAGCCCGTTTGCATGCCTGCACCCAGCAGGATGCACCGGGCCTTCCTCCCCCCCACAGCCCTGTGTCGTGATGGCCATATATTAGTGAAATAACCCTTTCAGCAGTGCAGTGGACCCCACCCATGCCTCATTCCCTGATGGGCATATATACATGCCACAAGGCCAGTCCAAGTACTGCCCCCCAAGCCCCAAGCCCCGAACCACAAACATCACACAATGACAGGCGCCCTGGTATAGAGTACCTTAACAATGCACAAACCAACAGGGCACCCATTCCATAGTGTAGTGGCCCCCCACCCCATCCAGATCCCCAGTCCCACACATGTCCAGATAAAACCTCATTTTCCATAGTGTAGTGGACCACCCCACCCCGGTAGGTACATCTCCTCCCGCTTACCCCAGACCCGACCCATGCGGGAGACTGGCATCCCTCCTCACCTCCACAGCCAGCCGCTGACTGATCAGGACCACGATCTCCCACTGTACATTTGGCGCTTGTGCTGTGTGGCGTGCATCATATGTACAGTAGAAGATCGCAGGTTCGATCAGTCAGCAGCTAGCCATAACAGTGACGAGAGTCATATAGTCGCTAACGCGGTCAGGAGTGGGGGTGGGAGGGGATGCTCACCGGGGTGGGAGGGTGGGGAGCCACTACACTATGGAAGACCAGGTTTGCTGCAAAGGCACTTAGCTTCTCCTGAGCTCTTTTCTTCTAGGTTTGCTTGTAAGGACAAAGCAGAAACAACATTTTCAGAGCAAGGAATAAGATTAAGGCTTTTTTGCTAGGCAGAGTTACTGTTTTACTATATTTTCTTTGTTCTCACAAGGTTTAATACTGTTTTGTCCTTACATTTTACTGCTGTAATCTTCTCTGATTCAAATTGCTGTTGCAGGGTATACTTTCTGCTGCATTATTCAGGGTATGCCTACAAGTTTGTTAATGCTTTGTGTTTACAGATTACGCTGTAATCTCTGATTCAAATTGTTCTTGCAAAGTATATATATATGTATATATATATATTTTTTTTCAATTGTTTAACCAGGTGAGACACACTAAGCTGAAAGCTTGTTTACAGGTGCAACCTGGGAGCACAGGGAAGTTAGGTGACTTGTTCAGGATCACACAGCATGCAAGTGGGGGCTGTGGGATTCAAACCCAGGTCTCCAGATTTGCAGCTCAGAGCCTTAAGCCACTGTGCTATACTGCCTCCCTGTCTTCTGTTACTGCTTTATTTTTGTCTGCAGTAAAGTGTTTTTGTAAGGTACATCTTCTGTGAAATTGTTACAGGTGGTGCTTACAGGGTTTACAGTTTTATCTATCATTAGGCTATACTTTCAGGGTGACTGCATTTGTTGTTGGTTGATTTTTTCGAGAGGAGGATTTTTAGGAGAGGCTAGGGTGTTCCGTACCATGGGATTCAATCAGTGGTTGAAAAACTGGTGTGGAGCTCAGGGATTTGGCTTCATTGGGGACTGGGGGTCCACCTGGAGTGATGCAAGCCTATACTGGCATGATGGGCTGCATCTGTCCGGGAGGGGAACCATTATCCTAGGTGATAGGTTTAAATGCTTCATTGGCAAGCTTTTAAACTAGCCAAGGGGGGAGGCACTGGAAAGGAGCAGGAAAATCCTAGCCCCCCCCCCAAACAATCACGGTAGTAAGTGTGGCAAACACCAACATGGAGGTGTCGATAGGGAGAAGGGCAGGGTAAATGGAGAAAGTGACAAAGCAAGAAGGACAGGGATGGGGCAAAGGGGTAAGGCCATCAGGAAATGGAGGGTAATGAGTACCAATGCCCGTAGTCTGGGCAACAAGCTCCCTGAGCTGGTGGCCTTAATGGAAGAGGGATGCCTGGATATCGTAGCAGTCACAGAAACATGGTACACAGAGAACCATGACTGGGATGTTAACATACCAGGGTATATAACCTACAGGAGAGACAGGCAGGGGAGAAGAGGTGGGGAGGAGTAGCTCTCTATGTAAAGGAAGGGATAAAAGCAACTGAACAAAAGAGTAAACAGGGAGGAGAGGAGGCATTGTGGGTCACCTTGGAGACTGGAAGGGCACCACAATCCGCACAGGGTTGTACAGACCCCATGTCAGGGGAAGGAATGGACAAGGATATGATGGAAGGCATTCTTGGAATGGCAGAGAAAGGGAGGATACTGTTGATGGGAGACCTGAATATGCCAGATGTTAACTGGAGCACATTTGCTGCAGCGACATCCAAACAGGGGCCATTCTTGGCGCCCTACAGGTGGCAGGCATTAGACAGCTAGTTTGGAACCCACTCGTGAGGGAGCAATCTTAGACCTCGTACTCTCAAATGGGGCAGTGAGAGATCTCAGATCTAAGTGGGTTGCCATCTGGGGACAAGTGACCATCAAACAGTGTGGTTCACGTTAAACTCAGCTACAGAGTCGAAGTTATACAAAAGTGAGGGTACTGGACTTTAGGAGGGTGACTTTGGTAAGATGGGAGGAGTGCCTCAGAAAAGCACTAGCAAACAGGCTAGAAGGAGGTGTGGAGCAACAATGGGGAATTATCAAAACTGCCATCACAGAGGCAACAAGCCTTTGTGTGAAGCAAATAAACAAATCAAAAGCGAAGAAAAGCCACTATGGTTCTCAAGAGAGGTGGCTGTGAAAGTCAGGAAGAAAAGATAGCATTCCAGAAGTATAAGGAAACACAGAAGGAGCAGGACAGAGAGCTGTACCAGTTAAGGCAGAAAGAAGCAGGAGGGAAGTCAGAATAGCAAAGGCCCAAACTGAGGAAAAGATAGCCAACTCAGTTAAGAAGGGGGATAAAACCTTTTATAGGTACATCAGTGAGCTTAGAAAGACAAAGGGAGGGATAGTGAGGCTGAATAGAATAAACAGTGGGTGGGCAGAGGGGGACAGTGAAAAAGCAGGAATACTGAACAAATATTTCTGCTCAGTATTCACAAAAGAGGAGGGGGAAGTGCCTAATCCAATTAACAGAAGCACTCTTGATAGGGGGGTCGATCCCAGTCCTTTCACAGAAGAAAGGGTTCTGCAAGAACTCCTAAAACTGAAGGTGGACAAAGCAATGGGTCCTGATGGAATTCACCCCAGAATTCTAAAAAGAATTAAGGGAGGAACTAGTGAAACCACTGGCTACTCTTTTTAATAAATCATGGGAGGATGGTGTGGTACCCGAGGACTGGAGGAAGGCGGATGTGATTCCCCTTCACAAAAGTGGGACCAAGACAGAGGCAGGAAACTACAGACCTGTCAGTCTGACCTCTGTGGTAGGGAAAGTGATGGAGTCACTTCTGAAGGAAAGAATAGTTGAGTACCTAGAGGTCAGTGGAGCACAGGATCCAAGGCAGCATGGGTTCACAGTGGGAAGGTCATGTCAGACAGATCTAATAGATTTCTTTGACTGGGTGACCAAAGTAGCAGACCAGGGAGGGGCTGTGGACATGGCCTACCTAGACTTTAGCAAGGCATTTGACACTGTCCACACAAAAATTATTAGTCAAATTAACCAGCCTGGGAGTGGGTCCCAGGGTGGTAGCCTGAGTAAACATTGGCTGGACAACAGGACACAGAAGGTAATTGTAAATAGAGTCCACTCTGAAGAAAGAGGCGGTTACTAGTGGGGGTACCGCAGGGTTCAGTATTCGGTTCCAGTCCTTTTAATGTCTCATCAGTGGTATTGCAGAGGGACTGGAAGGAAAAGT
Source organism: Neoceratodus forsteri (assembly GCA_016271365.2). Lineage (NCBI taxonomy): Eukaryota > Metazoa > Chordata > Ceratodontiformes > Ceratodontidae > Neoceratodus > Neoceratodus forsteri. The sequence goes on from CM028134.1 coordinate 896,457,000, forward strand.
ATGCTTTTTGCAGATGACACAAAGATCTGCAACAGGGTTGATACAAATGAGGCGTGGAAAGGATGAAAAGGGACTTGGCAAGGTTGGAGGAATGGTCAGACGTATGGCAGCTAGGATTCAATGCAAAAAAGTGCAAAATAATGCACCTGGGAAACAAGAACCCAGGGGAAGAATACACAATGGGTGGGGAGGTAGTAACAACAACAAAACAGGAAAGTGACCTGGGGGTAATCATATCAGATGACCTTAAGGTTAGCAAGCAATGTGAGAAGGCAGTAGGGAGGGCTGGGGGTATACTGGGATGTATAGGGAGAGGCATCAGCAGCAGAAAACAGGAAGTTGTTATCCCTCTGTACAGACAGTTGGTGAGACCCCATCTGGAGTACTGTGTCCAGTTCTGGAGACCCCATCTCCGCAAGGACATAGACAGGATAGAGGCAGTCCAGAGGAGGGCAACTAAAATGGTGCAGGGTCTGCAAGAGAAGCCGTATGAGGAGAGAGTAAAGGAGCTTAATATGTATACCCTTGAGGAAAGAAGGGAGAGGGGGGACATGATAGAAACTTTCAAGTACCTCAAGGAATCAACAAAGTCCAAGAGGTAGCATCTTTCAGAAAAGAGACTTGCAAGAACAAGGGACACAATTTAAAGATAGAAGGAGGGTGGTTCAGGGCAATGTGAGAAGTATTATTTCACAGAGAGGTAGTGGATGCATGGAACAGCCTTCCTGAGGAAGTTGTGAGTCTAAAACTGTGGGAGAATTCAAGAATGCAAGGGACAGACATAAGGCAATTCTTGTGGGGCAGGAAGATATAGGCTGTTGGTTAAATAGGATCTGCGCCCTATCCTATAGGTAGGGAAATGGGCAGACTAGATGGGCCTAGCGGTCCTTATCTGCCATCAAAGTCTATGTTTCTATGTTTCTATGTTTTCTGCTCTTAACTCCTTGTTTCTTTAGTCCGTGGTTCTTCCTTTTGACGGGGAAGGGCCCAGCCACCCACCATTCCCCAACCACCCTTGCTATACTTCTTTTATGAAATCACAGTCATGCCATATCCTGTAGCAAAGCAGGAGGGGAGGATCAGAGGGTATCCACACAGTGACCTCACTTACTGGGGCACAAGTAATTTTCTTGTTACAACAAGTAATACAAAACAAAAAAAAAAAACAAACAAAATCAAACTTTTACTTTCATTGTCCTCCTTCTAATTACTCTGACCAGGTTATAAACTCGGCAGCTCAACTGGAATGGATATTATTAACTGCAGGAACTGCAGGACACTTTCCAAAAGGGCAGTTATACAGGACTTGGGACAATATCCTACATGCTGGACCAAATCAAGTGCCCCATCACTCAATGCTCTGCAATGTATCACCACCACAAAACATATGAACACTACAAACAGGTATCTGCCTCTATCTCCAAAATCAAACAAAGGGGTAGAGGACACTGCAGAGCAGGACACTGTTGTACAGGAGCTAGCACTATAAAAGTTGCCCAAAACAAGGACTAAAACGAAAAAAAAAGCAAAAAGGAAATCCAAAACACTTCTGATCATAGGAGACTCCATGATTCAGGGAGTTGATACCTAGCTCCAGCCAAGGGTAATGGTCAGATGCCTCCCAGCTACATCAGCGTGGAGAGACACTGACCACATTGCTAACATCATGCAGGGAGCAGGAGAAAACATTATTGTCCTGGTACACATAGGGACTAATGATCTCGCCAGCTGGTCAGTTGTGGAGACCAAGGAACCCCTGACCAGGCTGGGAGACAAACTGCCATCCATTTTGTCCAGCATCTCCTTCTTTGAGATCCTGCCAGTCTGGGAGAGGGGGGCAGATGGTCGGAAGGTCAGAGAAGGGGAGATAGGGGAGCTAAACATGTGGCTCAAGGGTTGGTGCCAGGAAAAAGGACACAAATTTGTAGGTAACTGGCAACAGTTTTGGGAGCAAAGGTTTTTTTTAATTTGATGGACTGCATCCGACTAAGAAGGGAGTCAGTACATTGGGGCAGAAGTTTGATGTCTTTGCAGAATATTTATGTAACCCCTAGATGGCGCTATCCCAGGGCTACTACCCCTGCCTGATTTGCCACTAACAGGTTGAGGGGCCTGGATCCAATGGCGGGTGCCTCCACCCAGAGGTCAGGGTTTGCAATAGTTAAACTTACTTGGTCACAGCCCTCTGGGACACTGCAACCCCCTTCTTCCCACTAGTGGCCCACACAATATAGCAGAATTACCTTCACAGTATACACTTACCCCCAAGGCTGGTTCAGGCACCGGACATCCTGTAAATAAGATACAGTGCAACAATCACAGTACAGTACTTTAACATAGACAAATACCTCAGGCAGTATAACTTTGTTGAAACAAACAGCTCTGATTTATTTAGGGGATATAACAAGGACAGGGAAATCAGGTTAATTAGGCTTATCACTTTACTATCTACCTATGGCTCTGTGCACAGGCCTATCCCTACCAGTTACTGTCCCTGGTACCCAGGCCCTAGTGGCTAGTCCAAACCGTGGCAGCTGGTAGGGCCCTTTCACACAGAGAAAAGGAAAATTAAACAGTCAGCAGTACAGTAATTCCATTTGGATTTAATGTGGCAATTCAACAGGGAGCGACCCGAATTAGTACTCGACCTCCAAAGAAGATATGGTCCTTCAATGTCAGCAGGCTACTTTTGATCTCAAGAGACTCCTCACACATTTATATGGTAAAAAAAGAAAGCACTATACCAGGCAGGCTGCATCTGTATCCCAATCCAATTACTGCACAATAACCAGGAGAACACACAGCAGATTCAGTTCCTGACAGACCGAGTGTAATTCAACAATTTCTTCAGTCTTCTACAGGGTGAGCCTGGTTTCTACTCTTCAGAGATCCTTTGATTCTTTTCACAGGACCAGTTCAGTCCTAACAAGCAGTTACACAAGTTGTAGACCCGGAACTCTGGGCCTTGCACCACGTTTTTGACTGAAACTGTGCACCGAAGGAGCACAGTTTTCCCTTCACTTTCACAGATCTCAACTGAAACTCCAACAGACAAAAACCGGGCACTTCCTTTGAGTTCCTCCCAGTTCTTGACTGGATTGGCTGTCACTCACAATAGACTGCTGCTGTTGGTCCAAAAAGGCACCGAAGTCTAAACTACATCTCCCAGATCACTGCCCATACAATCCTCTTGTGGCTGGCTCAGATTATGAGTCCCAAGTTCTGATTCGTCCAAGGCATCATTTTAGAGCTAGTTACCCCACACTGATTGGTCCAGTTCAGCAGTTCAAAACCAGAATGGGAACTAGGCAGACAGTTCTGACTGCAAAGAAAGCAGGTTAGACAAACTGTAATTTTATTATTACTGTAAATGATTTCTGGCAATCAGTTACATCTTTCAGACAGGTTCCCTTTGCACTCCTAGTGACTGCAAAATGGGGTGAATGTGGCAGCTTGAGTGGTACTCAATCAAAAAAACACACAGTCCCCCATACAAACTAATTATGTCTGCAAGCAGACAGCTCTTAAAGAGACAGTACCAGAGGTTCTAAAAACACTCACTGATAAATGGCTTAAACGCCAAACACCATTCAGGCTTGGAGCATTCAAGCAAGCTCCTGGAAGTCTTTTGGGAACCCCCATTTGCAGGGGGGTTACACCCTTCCTGGCCTGGGAAAGCTTGACGTCCGCGTCAAGCAAGTACCCTATAAGTTTCAACTGCAACCATATCATTTGCATTAGGCTCACACATGTAATCATCAGTCAATACATCATTTTACCAAGAACCATTTCTGAAACATTGCAGCACGTCCTCTTTACAGTATAACACACACATTGTACCATAACTCAAGTTATTACCTCTTGTACATGAAACCTGAAGAGAGGGACCCTTCCCTATCAGTTACCTTGGGCTGGACGGGCAGGGCACCATGCTTAGAGAACAACACAAGTAACTTGGAGTTAGCACTAACGCTCAGTTTGGGCAATGAGCTCGGGACACATACACTCCTTTATGGACAACATTGAGAGGCAGGTCCACTGGCGGCCCAGGGAATCATAACTGAGGTGCACCACAGGCTTTGCAGCTCGACCAGTCTTTCTAGGGGAGCTGTTACAGTCTCTGCACTCTGAGCCTCATTTCAGCATTGTTCTCACTTGTCAGGAGTCTCCATGGGGGTAGAGAGGCTAGAACTTGGGGCACTTTCAGCTCCAGGAGTTACAGTTTCTGAGTCCACAACATTTGGCTCGCATGGAGAGCTTTCAGACACTGGCAGTGGACTGTCAGGGCACTCAAAATACTCTTCTTGTTCGGTGTATCACCAGTCTGCCCCAATCTATCATTTTCCTCCCTGAAAGCTCAAACAGTTCAACCATGCACAATGATTCCATTTCATCTGATCTGATGCTTTGCACTTCACTTTCTGGGAGCATTGGCTCCAGGGATGAACTAGGGGGCATAGACAGTCCAGAAGGCCCAGCTTTGTCTCCAGTATTGACTAGAGGGATTGCCCCGAAACAATTGACTCAGTTACGTAAGAAGGATAGTATTCAAAGTCACTCTCACTTTCTTCTGATATGGACTGACAGTCATGCTCAACTGGGACTTGTGCAGGGAACACTTTTAACTCTGCTTCTGTAGGTGCAGACTTCCTTGATCTTTTCTTAGCAGCAGCTCTAGTCACTGGTCCAGAGGGCATCTTCTGGGGCTCAGACTCAATCAGGATTTGTCCAATGGGTAGTAAATGATTTCTATGCATTGTTTTACATCTTTTGAATTGTTCTCAGGCCTTACTTTGTACACTGGCAGATCATCTAGTTTGCCACTACAATGTGAGGGAGATGGTGCCATCTGTCAGCAATCTTGTGTTTGCCATGCAGTCCCAGATTTCTTAGCAATACCGATCTCCCTCCTGGGTTCTGTGCTTTCACCTTTTATCATACCTTTCTTTGTTGGCCAGATTTCTTTTGGCAGCCATGGTTTGAGCCAGTTGGTACGCATGAGTTAGCTGGGCCTTTAACTTTTACACATACTGTAAATAGTTGTCAGCTTGAACCCCATCAGGAGAGACCCCAAAACACACATCTACCGTAGTCGAGCTTCTCTTCCAAACATCAGGCGGTGAGGGAGAACCAGTGGCATCACTTTTGGTGCAGTTATAAGCATGTACCAGGGTGCTAATTTGTTGGCTCCATCTAGGCTTGTCCTTTGGGTGCAGGGTGCCTAGCATATCTAGCAAAGTGCGGTTGAAAGCGTTCAGGCTGTGGGTCCCCTGAGGGGTGGTAAGGAGTGGTTCTGGACTTTCTCACTCCCCACAGAGAAAGTATCTCTTTGATCAGACGACTCTCAGAGTCTCTCCCTTGATCAGAATGGATTCTTTGTGGAGCCCCATAGTGAACAAAGGTTTTCTAAGTACTTTGGCTACAGTGGATGCTTTCTTGGTCTTTGGTGGGAAGCTTGGGCATATCTCAGTGAAATGGTCAGTGACCACCAGCGCATTGCTGATGTTCTTTGATCTGACTCCAAACTCAGAAAATCAATACAGACCAGCTCCATGGGTGCACTGGTGGTTATGTTAACAAGGGGCCAGCCCTCTGGGGCAAAGCTTTCCTCTGTAAGCAGCGACTACAAGTTAGATGTGTTGCTCCACATCAGCCCCCATCTTAGGCCAATAGAATCTGGATCTCACCAAGTCAAGTGTTCTGTCTATACCAAGGTGCCCCATGTTGTGCAAGGACCTCAATACTGAGTCTCGAAATGCAGTGGGCAGCACCAGTTGTTGTTTGTCTACTTGTCCCCTCTGTCTACTGTTTCTCTATATAACAGTTTATTGATCAGTTTCAACTTAGGACCTTCTTTTGTATAACAGTGCAGTTCTCAAATCAGTGGGGCGTAATTTGGACACATCTTTTCCTGCATAGAGGGCTTCTAAAGCTGATTTGATCATAGGATCGTGGGGATTGAGCCCGCCGAATACTGTCATTGTCCAGCTGAGGCAGTGCACCAATGTCTATTGCAGAAAAGTGGCAATAAGCAGCAGGTATGCAATTCTCAGAGGGTCCCAAGGCAATCCACCATGCAGTCCACTGCGCCCGTGGACATTTGTTCCTCCCTGTCAAACTTCCGCAGAGTGCCCAATGTCAGGTTCTGCCAATCGGACCCAATCATTCTGGGGAACAGGCCTCGGAGAGAGCATCAGCATCTATGTGGTTCAGACCTGCTCGGTATTCGAGGAGCATAGTCATATGTAGATAATGCAGAAAGCCACCTGTGGCCAGTGGCATCCAACTTAGCTGAGGTCTGCACATAGGTCAAAGGATTATTGTCAGTTTTACTAGTATTTAGCCCCATACAAGTACTCATGAATTGGTCAACAATAGCCCACTTCAAAGCTAGGAACTCTAACTTATGTACAGGATAGTTCTTTTCGGATGGGGTCAGGCTTCTACTGGCAAAGGCCACTGGTCTCAGGCCATTTCGTGCTCTTGGTACAACACAGCCCCAACCCTTGCAAGCTAGCATCAGTGTGCAGGACGTAAGGTTTTCTTGGATCGGCATAGCCAGCACTGGAGCATGGGTAAGTTGATATATGATCTCATGAAAAGCAGTCTCACAATCAGGGTCCAGCGGGCCCCAAATACTTCACTCGGATGAAAATACACTCTTTCAGTCTTGAGGGGCGCTGACTTTTGGTATTTTTTGTGGGTTGGGGATACCCTTGAGTAAGGTTAAGTAAAGGCGGATCACTCTTGAATAGTCCTTGATGAACAATATAATAACCACAGAATCCAGGAATCTTTGCAGTTCTTTTAGATTTTTGGGCTGTGGCCAGGTGGTCAAGGCCTCAACTTTACTTGGGTCAGTCTCTATTCCTCGGTGGATACTATGTTGTCCATACTTTACTGATGTTTGAAAGAATTGACACTTATCAATGGACAGTTTAAGGCCAAAGTCCTCCAGTCGATCAATACCTTAAATAATCTGCCTCATGTTCCTCAGTGAGCTGCCAAACACAATAACATCATCTAGGTATACCAGGCACTCTAGTAAGTTCATGTCCCCACTGCACGCTCCATCAATCGTTGAAAAGTGGCTGGGGCACCTGAAATCGCTTGAGGCATCCTCATGAATTCATAGAAGCCAAGCGGACAGATAAAGGCTGTCTTCTCACGGTCCTCTGGGGCCATCGGGATCTGGTAGTACCCACTGCGGAGATCCAGCACAGAGAACCACTTGCTCCCGTTTAGGCAGTCCAAGCATCCTGAATCAGGGGGCATTGTACTGATCGGGGATAGTCCGCCGGTTTAAGGTGCGATAATCCACGCACATCCTTACTGTCCCATTCTTTTCCTCACTACCACAATGGGGAAGCATAAGGGCTCTGGATTCTTGTATTACACCAGCCGCTAACATCTCTTGCAGATGCCGTCTCACATCATCTATATCAGCAGGTGCCAGGCGTCGAGACCTCTCACGAAATGGTCTTCGTCATGCAGCGGATATTGTGCTCAGCTCCTTGACGCATCCCACGTCCCATTCCTTTAAAGAAAACACCTGGTCTCTCTGGGCAAGCTTCTCACTGATCCTCACTTTCCATTCAGCTGGCAGCGGGAGTTGCGAAATCAAACAAGTCAGGCGTTACTCTGTCATTCTTCCTTGAACTCTTGCTGTCGAGTAGCACTGCAGTGTCTGCACAATGCACATTAGCCAGGATGCAACCTCTATTTACTCGAATGTCTCTTTCAGACACATTATGAACTTGGACCATTACCCTTCTGGCATAAGCATGGGCTCTCAGCGGCAAAATACTAGAGCTTGACCAGCAGTCCCTCTGGCAATTTTCCATCGCCTGTGCATCCAACATTAATATTTTATTCTTAACATCCTTTCTGATACGGACTCTCTCCTGTAAGGTACACTGGGCATTTGGTGCCAGGATCAGAGACTCAGATCCTTCTTCCATACAATTCCGACCGGTTCCTCTGGTTCTATATTTTCAGCATCTCTCTGCCTCATAGGCCTTCTTAATTAAAGCGGAACTCTTAAAGCTCTACTAGTCTTTGACCCCTGTTTTTCATAACACAAATGTGCCAGCCTTCTGAACATATGAGCATTTGTTCCAATCAACAAAGGGACACCCTCATACAGTCCAGTGGGGGACACACTAAGGCTAGGGTCTCTACTTGTTCGGCCACTCCAGCCACGGAGGTGAGGAAAACAACCAAATTCGGATATACCCAGAATAGGGTAGGCCTTCTCTCATAACCCCCATACATGCAGTCCTTCTAATGGTTGTAAGTGGACGTCTGACAAATGCTTCTGATACCAATCTTGAAACATAATTGTCACTTGGGAGCCACTGTCTAATACAGCTCTTGTAGACACTCCATTCACCTTTACAGTGGTCTCCATGGAGGGGACCCACTATTCTGGACCAGTCTGGAGAGGCGGTAGTGGGGGCCTGGGCAACTGACCTTGCCACAAAAGGACGTGAATTAGCATTTTTGGTGCCCTCACTGGGATCATTTCGTGCACCTCTTAACCACTGATTTGTTCTCCGAAGCTCTCCTTGTAGCCTATATGCAACTTTGTCAGTGTCTTTTGGGGATTGGCATTCCCTTTTCATGTGCCCATCCTTCCCACAATTATAGCAAAACATACTTTTTGGAGTTTGAGCTGGCCGAGGTGCCACACTGGGAGCCAGGGCGGGTATTACTAACTGGAAACCTTGGTGCCATCTCTGTTCTGTTGCGTGATAAGCATTTGGAGACATCTCGTCAGTTTCTCCACTTCATGGTCAAGGGAATCGAGGTTCGGGCTGTTATCAGCAGGAGATACATGGGTGGGTATCCCCACCCCCCATAGCAGATGCAGTCGGATATAGGTCGGGGCCCGTACTTGCAGGCGTGGCCTTCATAAAGGGACTGTTTTGAATTCGGATCTCTCTCAACAGTTCGCCCATTGTGGCATATCTTTTTCCTTATCAGAGCACTCATTGACTGCCAACCTCTGCCCCTGAACTTCACTTGATGGGCCACCCTCAGTCACTCGGGTCATAGCCACAGCTATTGGTCAGATCCCTCCCGGTCGCCTTTCTCAACTCCTCAATTTCTCTCATTAACTCATCAAGGAGGGTGGGTTCCAGTCGATTTGCCAGGCGTAACTGAAGCAACAGCAGTTCTGAGAAGGGCAGACTAAGGATTCTGTCCAGTCTGGTTCGGTCCAGTTCAATCGCTGGCAAACTACCTCTTCTGAGGCATTCTTGCAACAATTTTTCCAGCCGAGAGACATACACAGACAACAACTCCCTTGGTACTGTTGTGCATTTCTTACTCTCCACCATAGGTCCTCATCAGAATCTGGGCTCCCATACACATTCTCCAAGGCCTCAAGATAGGGCTTGTGCAGTCGCTTCAGGGTTACTGGCCCGTCTAAGCACGGATGGTAGCCAGGCAGGACCTCGGAGGCTCTCACCAACCCTCTTCGCTTTCGCTTCCCGAGCATTGCCATTCTAGCACTTGGGGGCAACATAGTCTATCCAGGTCTCCAGTCATCCTCCTTGGTGGGGGAGGGTGCCAGAGAAGATCCTCAACCTTCTGGTAGAGTCGTGACTAATGGCAGGTGCAGAAATAGGAGTCTGCATTGGTTCAGCCACCATTACGGGTACTGGAGCAGGAGAGGGTGTTGGGGAGGAACACCCCAGGTGGGCAAAATAGTTTCTTCAAGTCCTCCACAGTTTTCCCTTCTCCAGCAACCATTTGTAAATTTCTCCTCAAAAGTTTCAGATAGTGGTGGGGCTCATTCCCCCGGTCTTTCTGTCCTTAGTTATCACTCTCAAGCAGTGAGGGCTCCCTCTGGGGTAATGGTCTGTGGTACTTTGGAGCTATCTATGGGATCCTTAAACTCTACTAGGGCCAGGAAAGTGTGGGTGAGCAGATTAGCGTGCGACCCACCACCACAGGATTTTGTAAACCTTCCACCTTGGAAAGTACTCCCTGCACAGTGTCCGTGATGATACCAGGGGATGTCCAGGATAAGCATAGCATTTTGGGGGTCGATCTCCTCAGTACACCACTCCACCAGCCGGTGCACAGCCACTTCTGTCGGGTACCCATTTATTTATTTATTTATTTTTTCCCTTAACAGTGGTTTGTAAATATGGCCACTAGAGGACACACAATCCCAGCGGTGAGCCTCCAAAATGTAACCCCTAGATGGCGCTATCCCAGGGCTACTACCCTGCCTGATTTGCCACTAACAGGTTGAGGGCCTGGATCCAATGGCGGGTGCCTCACCCAGAGGTCAGGGTTGCAATAGTTAAACTTACTTGGTCACAGCCCTCTGGGACACTGCAACCCCTTTCTTCCCACTAGTGGCCCACACATATAGCAGAATTACCTTCACAGTATACACTTACCCCAAAGGCTGGTTCAGGCACCGGGACATCCTGTAAAATAAGATACAGTGCAACAATCACAGTACAGTACTTTAACATAGACAAATACCTCAGGCAGTATAACTTTGTTGAAACAAACAGCTCTGATTTATTTAGGGGGATATAACAAGGACAGGGAAATCAGGTTAATTAGCTTATCCACTTTACTATCTACCCTGGCTCTGTGCACAGGCCTATCCCTACCAGTTACTGTCCCTGGGTACCCAGGCCCTAGTGAGCTAGTCAAACCCGCTGTAGCTGGGGCCCTTTTCACACAGAGAAAAGGAAAATTAAACAGTCAGCAGTACAGTAATTCCATTTGATTTAATGTGGCAATTCAACAGGAGCGACCCGAATTAGTACTCACGACCTCCAAAGAAGATATGGTCCTTCAATGTCAGCAGGGCTACTTTTGATCTCCAAGAGACTCCTCACACATTTATATGGTAAAAAAAAGAAGCACTATACCAGGCAGGCTGCATCTGTATCCCAATCGCAATTACTGCACAATAACCAGGAGAACACACAGCAGATTCAGTTCCTGACAGACCGAGAGTGTAATTCAACAATTTCTTCAGTCTTCTACAGGGTGAGCCTGGTTTCTACTCTTCAGAGATCCTTTGATTCTTTTCACAGACGGATTCAGTCCTAACAAGCAGTTACACAAGTTGTGAGACCGGAACTCTGGGCCTTGCACACGTTTTTGACTGAAACTGAGCACTGAAGGAGCACAGGGTTTCTTTCCCCTTCACTTTCAGATCTCAAACTGAAACTCCCAACAGACAAAAACCGGGCACTTCCTTTGAGTTCCTCCCAGTTCTTGACTGGATTGGCTGTCACTCACAATAGACTGCTGCTGTTGGTCCAAAAAGGCACCGAAGTCTAAACTACATCTCCCAGAGTCACTGCCCATACAATCCTCTTGTGGCTGGCTCAGATTATGAGTCCCAAGTTCTGATTCGGTCAAGGCATCATTTTGAAGCTAGTTTACCCCACACTGATTGGTCCAGTTCAGCAGTTCAAAACCAGAATGGGGAACTAGGCAGACAGTTCTGACTGCAAAGAAAGCAGGTTAGACAAACTGTAATTTTATTATTACTGTAAATGATTTCTGGCAATCAGTTACATCTTTCAGACAGGTTCCTTTGCACTCCTAGTGACTGCAAAATGGGGTGAATTAGCAGCAGCTTGAGTGGTACTCAATCAAGAAACACACAGTCCCCATACAAACTAATTATGTCTGCAAGCAGACAGCTCTTAAAGAGACAGTACCAGAGGTTCTAAAAACACTCACTGATAAATGGCTTAAACGCAAACACCATTCAGGCTTGGAGCATTCAAGCAAGCTCCTGAAGTCTTTTGGGAACCCCCATTTGCAGGGGGTTACATTTAAACTAGCCAATGGGGAGAGGGGTAGCACCTGGTACATCGAGCGGAAGAACACTCTCCCCCCTCAGCTAGTGATCAAACAAGAGTTCATCATGTTTGTAGTTCATCTGCATCACCAGGTAAAAATAAAGGTCCGGCTCCCCATACGACACGCAGGGGAAATGCCGGACCTCGCCCAACAACTAACACACTGAAAACTGGCCAATGGAAAATCATGTACACAAATGCCCACAGTCTGGGAAACAAGATCCCAGACCTGCAGGTAACAGTGACAGAGGCTAAACTGGACAAAGTAGCCATTAGTGAGACATGGTTCACAAGTAACCACACTTGGGAGACTTCAGTACCCATCCGCTATGTACTGTTCAGAAGAGACCAATGTGCAAGGGGAGTCATAGGTGCGGAGCAGGGGGCACTAGGGCCATGGCCCTACCGCTTTTATTAGTGTGGCCCTATCACTTTTTGCTATCATGGTAATATATTTAATAGGGGAAAATTTGCCTCTTATGTCCTTGGCCCTACCACTTTTTAAACCATTCTGGCACCATTGGGGGGAGTAGCCCTTTATGTCAATGAAAATATCAAAGCTACAGAAATTCAGAATACACATAAGGAGCCAGAAGAACTGTGGGTCACCCTGGAAACAGAAAATGGGACAGCCATATTAACTGAGGTTGTGTACAGGCCTCCAGACCAGGGGGAGGACATAGACACATTACTGTTAGAAGATATACAAAACATGACAGCTAAAGGGGAGGTTCTGATAATGGGAGACTTCAACATGCTACATACAGATTGGTCAATACCAGCAGGAACATCTGCCAGAACTAGACACATAGTGGATTCCCTGCATGGGAAGGGCCTCAAACAACTGGTACAACAACCCACAAGAGACAGGGCTATCCTAGATCTAGTACTGACTAACAGGGAAAGGATCACAGATCTCCAGGTAGAAGGTCACCTGGGGCCAGTGACCATCACATGGTATGGTTCAATTTGGCCACTAGAACTAAATCATCCCATTCCAAGGCAAAATATGGGACTTCAGAGAGCTGACTTTGATAAGATGGCCAACAGAGTTAAGCTAGCCCTGGCAAAAGAAATACAGGTGAGGGGTACAGGCAAAGTGGGCAAGCATTAAGGATGCAATACTTGAAGCAACATCCCATTGTGTTAGAGAGAAAAGGAAGTGCAAAAGAAGAAGGAAACCACTTTGGTTCTCAAAACAGTAGCAGAAAAGGTCAGAGCCAAAAAGGCTGGCCTTCAGGAAATATAAGGAACACAGCGGGATGAAGATAGGGAGGCATACCAAACTGCCCTAAGGGAAGCAGGGAAGGCAGTAAGGCAGGCAAAGTCCCAAACTGAGGAAACACTAGCATGAACAGTAAAATAAAGTGGACAAGACTTTCTATAGATACATTAGTGAAAGGAGAAAGTCCAGAGGGGTATTGCTAAGATCAAAGAGATAAGGGAGTGTGGAGAAGGACCATGTAAAAGCATCTATCCTAAATAGATACTTCTGCTCAGTATTTACTGAAGGTAGGCAGGGCCCACAGCTCAGCACCATGGACATGGGGGGAGGGAGGTGTGCACTAGTCCCTTCACAAAAGAAAGGGTCCTACAAGAGCTGCTAGGAGAGGCAGTATAGCGCAGTGGTCTAAGGCTCTGAGCTGCAAATCTGGTGACATCCAGCAGACCAGACCTGGGTTTGAATCCCACAGCTTCCACTTGCATACTGTGTGACCCTGAGCAAGTCACTTAACCTCCTTGTGCTCCCAGGTCGCTCCTGTAAAAGCTTTCAGCTTAGTGTGCTATACCTGGTTAAACAACTAAATAAAAAAAAAAAAGGCAATGGGACCAGATGGTATACATCCAAGGATACTAAAGGAGCTAAGGGTGGAACTAGCAGAGCAATTATCAAAACTGTTTAGTGAGCCTCTGAGCACATGAGAGATCCCAGAAGACTGGAGAAGGGCTCATGTGATCCCGCTCCACAAGAGTGGTAGCAGGGAGGAGGCAGAGAACTACAGACTAGTCAGTCTTACCTCAGTAGTGGGCAAGATTATGGAGGCACTCCTTAAGGAAAGGATAGTGCAACACCTGGAATCCATAGGAGCAGAGGATCCAAGACAGCATAGGTTTACAACAGAAAGGTCCTGTCAAAATAATCTCATAGATTTCTTTGACTGGGTAACCAGAGTGGTGGACCAAGGGGGTGCAGCTGATGTCACCTACCTTGACTTCAGCAAAGCTTTCGACACTGTTCCACATAGAAGATTGATTAATAAGCTGGGAAGCTCGGGGTGGGTCAGAAGTTGATCACCTGGTTAGCAAACTGGTTGGCAGGCAGAACACAGAGAGTGGTGGTAAATGGTATGCAGTCAGAACAGATGCAAGTCACAAGTGGGGTACCTCAGGGATCAGTCCTGGGGACAGTCCTCTTCAATATCTTCATTAGTGACATTGCAGATGGACTAGAGGGTAAGGCTTGTCTGTTTGCAGATGACACCAAGATCTGCAACAGAGTAGATGATCCAGATGGGGTGGGCAGAATGAGAAGAGATCTGATAAACTAGCAAAATGGTCAGAAGAGTGGCAACTGGGGTTTAATGCAAAGAAGTGCAAGATCATGCACACAGGAAGAGAAACCCTGAAGCCACCTATAGGTTGGGAGGAGTTGCTGGCATCACAAGGGAAGAAAGAGACTTGCATCATCATCACAGATGACCTGAAATCATCCAAGCAGACCACTAAAGCAGTAGGTAAAGCTAGGGGATGTTAGGGTGTATTAGTAGGGTATCAGTCAGAAGAGGGAGGTAATAGTCCCTTTACAAGACACTGGTTAGGCCCATCTGGAGTACTCATGCAGTACTGGAGGCCACACCTTCACAAGGACATTAACCAAATGGAGGCAGTCCAGAGAAGGGCAACCAAAATGGTGCAGGAGTGCATCAGAAAACATATGAGGACAGATTAACAGAGCTCAATATGTATACCCTAGAGCAAAGGAGGAGAGAGGTGATATGATCGAAACATTCAAACATCTTAAGGGCATTAACAAGGTGAAAGAGTCTAACATGTTTCAATACAAGAAAAATAGCAGGACAAGAAGACGCAGCATGAGATTAGAGGGAGGCTGATTAAGGGGTAATGTGAGGAAGTTCTTTTTCACAGAAAGGGTGATGAATGCATGGAACGGCCTACCTCAGAAAGTGGTGGATATGAATACAGTGCAGGGCTTCAGACAGGCATGGGATAGGTATAAGGGAGCAATACAGATGAGTATGAATAGATAGGCGATTGATAGAGTAAAGGCCTATGGCACATTCATAAGGTAGAAAAAATGAGCAGGCTGGATGGGTCTTGCCGTCCTTATCTGCCGTCAGCTTCTATGTTTCTATGACACATGAGGACCGGGATTCTGCTACGGATATGGAATGTGGTCAGGCGGCTTTTGCGATCGGGATCTGGACGGGTTGGGGGGTCCAGAACGGGGTTTCATCTGGACATATGTGCGATTGGAGATCTGGATGGGGTGGGGGGCACTACACTATGGATAATGGGGATGTTATTGTCACTGGGCACAGTGCATGGGACAGGGTTGGAGGCATACACTATGGAACGGGGTGATTTGCTGTACATGGGCACTGTGCACCGCACGAGGTGGGGGGTACCTATACTATGGAGCTCCAGACCTGTCTTTTGTGGCACACTGCTAGCGCAGACTGGGGTTGGGGGGGGGTCCACTGGGCTGCAGGGGCTGGGGGGCTGCTCTGCTGCTGTGTGCAGTACCGCAGTCTGCCTGTGGGTGGCCAGGAGTTAGGCATGGTTTTTACATGCCTAACTTTGCGTCAATCATCTCCTGCACTTGGGCAGCCCATCTCCACTGAATATTCCAATGTGTGGGAAATTCATGGGCACGCCCCCTCAACTTGGGCTGCATACATTAACTTTGAGCAGCAGCCCATCTTCCTCCTTTGAATATGGGAGTTTGGAGCAACTTGTGAGATGATCGGCTGGCTCATCTCCATTTATTCCAGAGATGTGCCGCTCAGCTCTTTTGAAAATGTCGGCCCAGATATTCAAACTGCGCCCAAAAAGTGCGCAACAGCAGGAGCAAGCGCAAGTCCATTGCGCCCATGCACAAGAAGTGCGATATTCAAAAACTGTGCAGGCCAAGATGCGCCTACAGCCAACGACTGAATATCGCACCACCTACGCCATAGCACAACTAGGGAGGTGAAGCTGAGCATATCTGATGCACCATAGCACAACAAGGGATGTTCAGCTGAGCAGTCCAGATGCACCATAACGCAACCAGGGATGCCCCCCCAAGCAGCAGGGCAGCAATGCAACAGCACAACCAGGGATGCAGGGGCCCACCACCCATGCCACAAATGGGCAGAGGAACACACAGCAGAACAGACATCGTCCTCTCACACCCCATGCACTGCACAACTGGGGGAGGGCTGGAATAACCACTGGCCCATGGAGACCAGCAACCAACCCACAGCTGGGCCATGGTGCCCCATCACACCCCCTGGCAAGCTGTGACCGGCACACAAGGATGGCCGACCACCCCATACCACACCATCCCACAAATGCAGAGCACACCCTGCACCATGATCCCCATATACCCTGCCCAGGAGTAGCACCCAACAGTGCAGGACACCCCATGAATGCCACCACCCCCACTGTGACAATGCAACACTGTGTACCATGGAGCCATGCAAGGCAGCCCCACCATGGACACTCTGCGGTGGGCAGCAGCAGACAGTGATGCAACAGATGCATACACAGTGCCACCCTACATGTCCCCTCCCCGAGGTACAGCTGAGAGACCGACCATGTGTCAGCACACGAGGTACCCCACATGCAACAGGGCATGCCCCTGACCCCACCTCCAGTGGTACAGCACCCTGCACACCCTCCCAAGGACACATCCCATCCCAGCACTGGCCACAGCAGCCACCACTGACACACCCAGCAGACCGTGCATATCACAGACAAGCAAGGGGTGTCAGCTGCACAGGCTATGGGCGGTCTGACAGGGGTGCCATGCACAGTGCAGGCCCCATGGACCACTGCACACAGGCATCCAGTGCACAGAGTACAACACACAAACCACAGACAGTGACTGATCCCCCTGCCCACACCATAGGCGGTTCACCTCTGCGCACACACACACACGCCCATGCGTTCACCACCCCTGATGCCATGCACACCACTGCAGCTGAGCACCTGTAGCCCACTGCAAATCAGAGACCACCACAGTTGTTATAACAAAATGTATGTATTAAAATATAACAACCATGTAACATATTTACAAATATATACAAGGGGGGGAAGGGCCACAAACCAGGTGGGGGCGGGCATGGGGCAGGGGTGTACAATTGGGAGAGGGGAGAAGGGGTGTGAGGGTGGGTCCAGGGGGTATGGGTGTCAGGGGTTCATGGAGGGCCTCATGGAGGGCCTATTCCCTGCCCTGCTCTCCACTCCTGTGGCGCCTCCGGGTTCTCCTCCTCCGGACCCCATGTCGCTCCAACCTCTCCAAGGCTGCCAGGGACACCCATGCCAGCTGCAGTATTTCTTGTATTGCCCATTCCAGGACCATCCAGCATTGTTCACCTAGGACAAGGGAGCAGAGTCAATACGTGTGACTGTCCAGTCCCCTGCAGCAAACCCATTGTGCATGGCATACAGCCATGTGCCACGCCCCTGTGATGGTGTGCGGCCAGCCACAGTGACCGTGTCCACAAGACTTGCTTACCCAGGCAGCCACAGCCATGTGGACCACTGCACACACCCACCACCCATGTCCTGCACAGCACCACCATGGCTGTACAGTGACTTGGCTATGCGGTGTGAAGGCAGTGGCACAGCCATGTGCCTGGTGCATGCATGTACCACCATTGATGCACTCCCAGACATGCAGTGCCACTGGACAGTGCTGACTGTAACAAGTTGCGTGCATGGCAGTGGTGTCAATGGATGGTGGCCATGCCCTGCTGCCTGCCCTGTTACACAGCACGCAATAGTAATCATGGATGTAGGGCACTCACCATCATCAGGCTGGTCCCTGCGCCTCTGCGGACCTTCGCCCCTCCCGGCCTGATGGTCCTCCTGGTGGCGCCTCCTCTCCCTCACCAGCCTGCGCTCATCTGGGCTAAGCTGCAAACATGGAGAGGAACATCAGTACAATCCTGTAGCAAGTCTCCCCGCCCCCATGTGTGTGCAATCCCACACAGCCAGACCCAACCACCCCACACCCTGATAACACCACCACAGCCAACACCGGATGACCCCCCCCCCAGTGCTGGACACATGCAACCGTGATACCCGTATGGAAGATAAAAGTGTATGGATGTTGCACCTACCTGGCCGTGGTACCATGCCCCTCCTGGCACGTGCCCGCAGGTGGGCAAGCAGGTCCGGGTCCCTCTGCCTCAGGTCCCCATATCTGTGGCGGCACTGATCTGCCATCCGCCCCATACCAGTGGCCTCCTCCAGGGTGTCAGTCACCTCCTGCCACACCTGACTCCTGGCCCTGTCCAGGGGTGCCTCACCAAATAGTGGGCCAACATGTGGCTCCACAACGGCAACCAGGTTTGCCAGCTCCACCTGGCTCCACTGTACAGCTCTCCTCCGCGCCATTTCTACTGCTCAGTTAAGTCAAAATGGCACTCTGCAACGCGGTTCCGCCACATGCAGATGCTGCGTGGTACAGCGCTGCCATTCCCCATTGCACTGTCACCGAACAGCGTGATAATGGTGCACCCATGCCTGACGCATGGTGCCTAGGGGGCAAAGGTCAGGCACAGGGTCAAGGGTCTCTGGCCCAGGGACAACCACAGCGCGATTGGAACCCAATGCGTCTAGCGCAATTGGGTGCCTGTGTGCCACCTCCTGTAGCGGCCTACCATGCTGTTGCCCCAGTGCGCCTACGACGCCCCAGTGCCACAGCACCATATAGGTTAACAGCGCCGTAGCGCCACTGGCACAATGGTGGCCATGCCCTGCATTGCCTCCCATGCATAGTAAGTCAGCAGCATGGCAGGAGCCTGTGTCATCAACCCAGGCATGCGCAGTTAGGTGTGTACTGCGCATGTCACAGAACTGCACCCTTGGCTCAGCACGTTCAACACAACTGCACAAAGTGCAACAGCTCGATATTCAGCCGTCATATGCAGATCAGCTAATCAGCCATTCAATGGCGCTGTCACTGCATTTGCATCCACTTAAAGATGCGCCTCACCTCATTTGCATGGGTTGCGCTATAAAAGTGCGACATTGGGCTGCACTGGCCATAGTCAGCTACTGCAGTCTATTGGTGAGTTGCATGCTGTTTGGGAGTGTGTACTGTGGATTTTGGGACATGCATGGGACTGCACAGTCACAGGTAACACCTGTCATTCTCACAGGCTGAATCATGACCGAGCAAGTTGTGGAGGAAGAGGAACAGAGTCGTGGGAGGAGGAGGAGGCCAAATTTCATGAAGGCCGAGACGGATGCCCTGTTTGAGGCCTACCTAGACCAGGAGCCGCTTCTCAGCGGATGCCAGAGAACACCACAGGCCCATGCTGCTGCATGGGAGGAGGTGGCGCGTGCTGTAAACCTGCATGGCAGCCACCAGCACTCCGTGCAGGAATGCAAGAAGAAGATGGGCACAGACAGGAAGAGGATTAAGGAGAAGGTGGCTGCCATCAGGGCAGCATGGTCTGCAACAGGTGGGGGACAGCCAGAGGTGATACGCCTGACCCCACAGGAGGAGAGGGTTGCTGGCAGCATGCAGGTAGCGCCATTGAGGGTGTTCCGGGTGGTGGACCCCAGACGGGTGGTAGTCCGTCACTGCATGGTAGGTCATGGTCTGTCTATTGGGGGGGACAGGGTAGGTCACATGCAGTAACGCGACTTTGTTTTCCCTTACAGCTCCTGAGCATCTGCATGGGTCAGCAGTGGTGGGCTTCTCCACTGAGGCCGGTCAGATGGAGATGGAGGAGGGCCCATCCGCCTCCACAGGAATACGCAGCTCAGGGCGACAGTGGGCCAGCCTGGATGTCCAGACTTGATGTGGTTGGAGCAGGTGCAGAGGAGGCCCTGCCCATGTCCCAGCGTGCCGGCATCCATGGATGCCGGCATGCTGGGACTCGGACTGGTGCCGGGTCCGTCACCGATGATGATGTCGCTAACGTCATGGGCAGTGACACATTTGTGCCACAGGATGGCCACACAACAGGTAACATCACAGCCATGGCTGTGGGTGGTGCCACCGTGGAGGCCTGCGTGTCATCACAGTCCCAGCCTATGCCTGTCAACACTGGTGGGGCAGCACTGGTGTGTGTACAGAACAGTGGGACTGTTGCGGCCACTGCGGCGGCACCATTGAGCCCTGGGGAGTGGCAGCTGGAGGGGCAGCATCAGCAGTCAGCCAATGGGCTTGGGGGTACAGTGTCAGGGGGCGGCGTCAGTGCACCGCCTGTGAACATGCCCAGGCCTGGCCCTGGTGTGCAGTGCCCACCCTCAAGGAGTGATGAGCATCAGGGCCGCGAACACCCTGAGGGACAGCATGCTGATCAGTCAGATGACCTCTTGGATGAGCACACCCACATACTGCAAGCATCAATCAATCAGCAGATGCGGCTTGTGACGGCGGTGGATGCACTGAGTGTGGCTCTGCACCTGGCAGAGGAGCATCGCAGCAGAGAAACTGCTCTGCTCCTGGCAGGAATGGACCGGATGTGGGAGGATGTGACCGCTGCCATTGGCAGACTGACACAGACAATCACAGCTGCCATGGCCACAGGGGGCACACAGTTATTTACCCATTCGTCGCAGACACCGCACAGTGCAATGTCCACCCCTCGTTCCCGGCATCGTGCGACACCATCCTTGTCGACATCGGGTTCAGCTGTGGGCATCCCGAGCTCGCCTGGTGCAGACATGTTCAGTGTGCTGCAGACCCCACGTGAGCACGGTCACGTTCACGCAGTGGAACCCTTGGGGGACCATCGGTGCCACCCCATGAGGCCAGTGATCAGCCTGTCACTGCTGGCGTGTCTCAGCGGGGCTGCCCATGCATCTGTGGTGGCCGGGGCACTGTGACGCGTGACTGACCTGTCTCCCAGCATGGCTACTGTCTGATGCTGCCCTGTGTGCATTGTGTCATTCAGCGGGCAATGCACGGGTGGGTACCCGGCCCTGCACGCACACACACAGTCCATCTGCACACCCTCCCAGCTGCTGTCCGCAGTTGCGTGTGCATGATGATGCCTGCATTACGCTGTACACCAATGTGCAATGGTGCCCAGCATCTGACACACGCACAATGACAGGCAGTGGGCATGGTGGTCTGTGGACATGTGTGTGGCTAGAGGTGGAATTCTGGGTCAGCGTGCCTCCTACCCTTTGTGCACGTCTGGTGAGTTGTGTGTGTGTGTGTCTGTCCACGTGCCATGTTAGACCTCACCCATCCCTTGCGGTGTGTGTGGTTCCATGCCTGGCCACTTTCCTTGATGGCATGCACCCCTGGTGTGTGTCCATGCATGTTTGTGGGTTGTGCCTTTGCCACTGGTGGTTGCACATGGCCCCATGACTTACCTGGGTTGGCTGAAGTGCTCCTCCGTGATGGTGTCCTGGTGCAGCTATGCCAGCTGGAGCAGTCGGGGGTCCCGTCGCCCAAGGGGGGGCTTCCCATCACCACTGTCACCAGCGTAATCATCGTCCCCATTGCTGTCCCCCTCTTCGACCTGTATGACTATCCCACATTCATTGGCTATGTTGTGCAGGATGCAACAGGCCAGGAATAGCCTGCAGGCCTTTGAGGGGCTGTACTGTAGGGCACCGCTGGAGGTGTCCAGGCAACGGAAACGTGCCTTCAGCATACCGAACACCCACTCAATGACATTACATGTGGTGGCATGTGCCTCATTGTAGCGTTGCTGTGATGGGGTCACGGGCTGCCGGTATGGTGTGAGCAGCCAGGGATGGAGTGGGTATCCACTGTCACCTGTGTGTAGAGGGTGGAGGTTAGTTTGGTGATCAGCATCGCCCTGCCCGGCCATGTAGGCCACTACCCATGTCACCTCTGACCATGCCCCTCCCAAGCCCTAAGTTTGTCCATGTGGTTTGCATACTCACCCACTAAGTGGCCAGTGAGGATGTCCCCACTCTCAAATCTGTGGCACAGTGCCGACTGGTGCCAGATGAAGGCATCATGTGCTCCCCAGGTGCGTGGCACAGACATTGATTATGCACTCCTGGCATCACCACCTCCTGGCAGTTGATGCTAGCCCATGCTACTGCAATTAATGTGTCGCGCGCCCCTCGGGGCCAGGTGGTGTGCGGATGGCCACATGGGTGCAGTCTATTGCCCCTAGCATGCCAGGCATACGTGCTACCCAGTGAAACTCCTGTATGTTTGCTGTGCGCTCCACCGGTATGCTGGGGAAATGGATGTACACCACAGCATGTGGCAGCAGTGCACTGAGGAATTGGGTGAGGTGGCGTGATGCGGCCGACTGAGTTATGCCTGTGGTGTCCCCTGTTGGTCTCTGGAAGGTACCCGTGGCGAGCAAGCACATGCAAGCTGTCACTTTAGTCTCCACTGACAGAGCATGGCTCTGTCGTGTGGGTGCCTGCATCACATCACTGCACAGCTCACAGAGCCACCTCAGAATTTCCCAATTCAGGCGCTACCGACCCACGCTCTCAGTATCGCTGTACAGCTCAAAGCTGGTGCAGGCTCGGTACTGCCTGTTGGGGGCATACCACCGACGGGCCCTTTCACGGCCACGCTCCCCTGCTGCCCGCCTTCTCACCCCCCTCATTACTGCCTCCATCTGGATGGTGGCACTGGCCATGTCCCTGTCTTATGTTCACCCCCGCAGCTGTTTCTATGTTCCCCCCGCTGTCCTGGCTGCTACTCTGCACCAGGAACACTCTAACTGTGCTGGCCTCAGTGCTGTGTGGCACTTCCCCCTTCTGCACTGTGGCTGTGGCTCCCCACACCTTCCCTGAGCCTGTGGGTTCCAGGTGCCCTTTCTCTGTCCTGCCCTGTGTGTGTGTGTGTGTTGCCTGTGTGGCTGGCTATAGTTCAGCAACATGTGCCTTCCCTGTAATGTTCTTGCACCTCTCCCTTGTTCCTTTTTATTTTGGCTCATTTCCGCCATCGTGCAACTTCCACTTGCTCCCCTACTGCGCACGGTGCATGTTGTTGAATATCACACTGCGCCATTTATGCATGGTTCCTCCCCCTTCAGTTGCACATACATTCATTATCATTGCGCTATTGCTCAGTGTGATTTGTGGGATGCAACTGCCTCCCGCTGAATATCGCAGAATGGTGCATTTTCGGACTTGCGCTGGCGCAACCCTGTTGCGCATGGCGCAACCCTTTTGAATATCTGGGCCCAGGTTTTTATCTAGATGCATTCCCAAATATTTCTATTTGTCAACCCTACTTATCTCTACACCTTCTAATGATTTTATAAATAACTTAGCATTAGCCACTCTATTTTTGTGAATAAAATCCACTGAGTTTTCCTAACATTCAATAACAACCTCAGTTTTACAAGTGCACTCTGTATCCTAAAAAATCATTCTTAATTATATGTATTGCTTTAGAAACATCTTTCTCTTGAGTATATATTATAGTATGATCTGCATGGAGTGTGTTAGTGCTACTAGAACTACATTTTGGTAGATCATTAATACAGATCAAAAACAAGAGGGGTCCAAACACTGATCCTTGCGGGACCTCCCTTTTGATATCAGCCAGATCTGAACAAAATTCTCCAGTCCTAACACATTGCTGTCTTGACAACAAATAAGAAGCAAACCAACACAAAGAATTCAGTCCCAGGCCAGAAACCTTAAGTCTATTTAGTAATGTGGTATGTTCTACTGAATCAAACATAGAAACATAGAAACATAGAAGTTGACGGCAGATAAGGACCGCAAGGCCCATCCAGTCTGCCCATTTCTTTTTCTACCTTATAAATGTGCCATCGGCCTTTGCTCTGTCAGTGGCCTATCTATTCATAGTCATTTGTATTGCTCCCTTATGCCTATCCCATGCCTGTTTGAAGCCCTGCACTGTATTCATAGCCACCACTTCTTGTGGTAAGCCATTCCATGTATCCACCACCTTTTCTGTGAAAAAATTTCCTCACATTCCCCTTAATCGGCCCCCCTAATCTCATGCTATGTCCTCTTGTCCTGCTATTTTCTTATATTTAAACATGTTAGACTCTTTCACCTTGTTAATGCCCTTAAGGTGTTTGGATGCCTCGATCATATCACCTCTCTCCCTCCTTTGCTCAAGGGTATACATATTGAGCTCTGTTAATCTGTCCTCATATGTCTTCTGATGCAGTCCCTGCACCATTTTGGTTGCCCTTCTCTGGACTGCCTCAATTTGGTTAATGTCCTTGTGAAGGTGTGGCCTCCAATACTGCACGCAGTACTCCAGATGGGGCCTAACCAGTGTCTTGTAAAGAGGGATTATTACCTCCCTCTTACAACTTGCGATACCCCTACTAATACACCCCAACACCCCCTAGCCTTACCTACTGCTTTAGAGGTCTGCTTGGATGATTTCAGGTCATCAGTGATGATGATGCCCAAGTCTCTTTCTTCCTTTGTGACTGCTAGCAACTCCCTCACAGCCTATTGGTGGCTTCAGGTTTTCTTCCCTATGTGCATGAGTTTGCACTTCTTTGCATTAAATCCTAGTTGCCACTCTTCTGACCATTTTGCTAGTTTATCAGATCTCTTCTCATTCTGCCCACCCCATCTGGATCATCTGCTCTGTTGCAGATCTTGGTGTCATCTGCAAACAGACAAGCCTTACCCTCTAGTCCATCTGAAGGTCACTAATGAAGATGTTGAAGAGGACTGGCCCCAGAACTGATCCCTGAGGTACCCCACTTGTGACTTGCATCTCTTCTGACTGTATACCATTTTACCACCACTCTCTGTTTTCTGCCCGTCAACCAGTTTGCCACCAGTTGACCAACTTCGACCAATCTCGAGCCTACCCAGCTTATTTATCAATCTTCATGTGGAACAGTGTCAAAAGCTTTGGTTGAAGTCAAGGTAGGCTACATCAACTGCTCCTCTTGGTCCACCACTCTGGTTACCCAGTCAAAGAAATCTATGAGATTAGTTTGACAGGACCTTCCTTTGTAAACCCATGCTGTCTTGGATCCTGTGCCCTATGGATTCCAGGTGTTGCACTATCCTTTCCTTAGAGTGCCTCCATAATCTTGCCCACTACTGAGGTAAGACTGACTGGTCTGTAGTTCCCTCCTCCTCCTGCTACCACTCTTGTGGAGCGGGATCACATGAGCACTTCTCCAGTCTTCTGGGACCTCTCCTGTGCTCAGAGACTCACTAAACAGTTCTGCTAATGGCTCTGCTAGTTCCACCTTTAGCTCCTTAAGTACCCTGCGATGTATGCCATCAGGTCCCATTGTCTTATCCACCCTGAGCTTAGCAAGCTCTTGTAGGATCCTTTCTTTTGTGAAGGGAGTAGTGCTCACCTCCTTCCCCCCTGTGTCCTTGACGCTGAGCTGTGGGCCCTGCCCTACCTTCTCTTCAGTAAATACTGAGCAAAAGTATCTATTTAGGATAGATGCCTTTACAGGGTCCTCCTCCTCACATGCTCCCTTTTCTCCATTAAGCTTAGCAATACCCCCTCTGGAATTTCTCCTTTCACTAATGTATCTATAGAAAGTCTTGTCACCTTCTTTTACTGTTCGTGCTAGTGTTTCCTCAGTTTGGGATTTTGCCTGCCTTACTGCCTTCCCTGCTTCCCTTAGGGCAGTTTGGTATGCCTCCTTATCTTCATCCCGCTGTGTTCCCTTATATTTCCTGAAGGCCAGCCTTTTGGCCAAACGCTTTTGATAGATCCGGGAAAATTGCTGGCACAGTCTTACCTTTATCAAATGATGTGATGCTATCATCAATTACTCTAGACGTCACATAAGTTGTAACCTTTATGAAAACCTGATTGCTATTCTGTCAAAACCTGAAATTTAGATAGGTATTATGACAGTTGTTTATGAACCATTTTTCCAAAAATGTTTATTGTCGTCGAAAGTATTGAGATGGGGCGGTAGCAACCTGGATCAGCTATATCACCTGCTTTAAATATTGGGATAATATGAGCCATTTTCCAGTCCAATGGCAATTGGGATGTCCTTAGTGAAAAATTATACAAATAGTAAAATGTTTTGCTAGTATTTGAGCTCCTATTTCATAGAAAACTGGATAAATTCTATCCAAGCTGACACCTTTTTTAACGCCCAGTTTAATTGCTTCCTTTAAAACATCCTGTTCCCCAATAACACAAAAGGAAAGAAAGGCCTCTTATTTTCCATAGAAAAATCAGTATCCAAAACAATAGGTGG
The DNA here is from genome assembly GCA_016271365.2 of Neoceratodus forsteri. NCBI lineage: Eukaryota > Metazoa > Chordata > Ceratodontiformes > Ceratodontidae > Neoceratodus > Neoceratodus forsteri. The sequence continues at coordinate 896,483,233 of CM028134.1, forward strand.
TAAATTTGGATATACCTTATCAAATGCACAACCTGCTTCTGAAAAGAATTGATTAAAAGCTCTCACTTGATCCTTTGAACTGTGTATGACTGTACTTCACCTGTAGTTCTATCACACTCAGTACATAGCTTCCTTGCACAAACTCCGTATGCTTTTGACCCTGATTTAGTATCTTTCTGGTAGCACTGCAGCCCATACTCCCTGCTGATACAGTTGATTTTTAGTGTTAGCTGTACTGATTTGCTGCCCATATTCCATGCTGTGACTGTTGATTTTAGCACAGAACTGCACCCCATACTCCTTGTTGTTACAACTGATAGAGCGTTAGCTGCCTCTGTAGTTTATATCATTTTCCTTGTAGCCTCCCTGTTCCTATTTCCTTGAAATCCTACCTGTTCTGTTCCTGTACCCTCCCTGCTTCTGCTCCCTCACTAAATCGATGGCTAAGGCTCTGCAACCTCCCAGTTCTTTTTCCCTGTAATCCTCCTGTTCTTCTTCTGTAACCTCCCTGCTCCTGTTTCTTACTAAATCTAATTCTAAAAGCTCCTCTGTCCTACCATTTTCTCACTATACTCTACCACTATGACTTCTTTCCCCTCCTCAAAACTGCTCAGTCTCCTTGATAGCTGATCACAGTCCCTTTGTTCCCCTACCCCTCGGGGCAGGAAATCTGGCTTTCACCATTGTTTCATGAAATTGCACTCACTCCACTGTATGCCCTGACTTACCTATTTAATCATTCCTCCTCCAGGCTCCTGCTTTAGTCACTCCAAAAAGGCTCCTTGGGTGGTCATGAGGGTAGTTCGTTTCCAGCCCCCCCGCCCCTGAATCCACAGCTGGCCCCTGGAGGACATAAGAAATGCACCAGGTATTTGAACTTCCAAGATTCCCTTGGCGTTCAGCGCCATTACTCAGCCCTGGCCACAGGGCTATTTCTGTCAGCGTACATGCACTGATTGTGCACCTTGTGTTGCTGCTGGCGCTCTGTGGTATCCACCATTTTAACTCCTCTCAGACCTCAAATGAGTTACATAACCTTTTGCTTCCTTGCACTAGCTCTCCTTCCCCCTCTGGTCTCCCTCCCACCTTCCACTTACCCCGTCACCCCTTGCTGCCCTCCCTTAACCCAATGAATTCCCCTACCCTCGCATCACTCCCTTCTCCCTCTGCCCTACCAAACTATTCATTGCCACCATGCACGACCTACCCTCTCCATCCACACACATCCCCCCCACACACCCTCCCATTCCTCTACCTAACTTCTTATTCTCCTCCCCCTCAACTTGGAGCTCATCCACAGGTTCTGCCTCTCCCTACATACCCTCTCTGATGATATCGCTTCCTGTTGGTTGACATCTCTGCCCGGCAGTGTTGCTAGCTTCTTTATGCTGGGACTTTGTTTTTTTGGAGTTTGTCCTGTCCTGAACCTGGGGAGGGTCGTGGAGGTGGTTGGTGGTGCAGGGAACTGGGCCTGTGACCGTCAGAGGGCGGGTATTGCAGTGCACGATTCCTGCTGGTCCTTGGGGGACAGACTGGTGAGTCTGTCCCAGGCGGAGATCAAATTGCACCTAGACCTCCCATCGGCATGCTCCTTGGGGGTCAGTTAGGCTGCTCCATGTGAAGAGAAGCTTCTCCTGTTATCTGAAGCCCAGAGATGCTGCTGGAAGCTCTAGTTTGAAGACTGTTTCCTAGACATACAGTCAGACTCTATCCTCGTCTTAACTTTTTGGACCTGGTGGGCAGTGAGAGTGCCCTACTCTTGATTTAAATAAAGTGAACAAAGTAGTTTGATGTACCCCCAACCTAAGTGGGAGATAGGTTTGGGGGGATAGTATATCTTATCACTCTAGTGAGGTGAGAGCTCCCAGAGGTTGTTAATTATTGTGTTGGAGAGAGTTGTGGCAACTCTTTTATTTTGTAATTAACTCACTGTTTCATTATTTCATTATTTACCGTGTTTATTTTTAGACATCTTTTATATTTTTATTTTATTATGTGTGATATTGTAATATATTTATTCTATTTTTGTTTCTGAGTATTGGTCTGAAGTGTGTAGGGTGTGTGGAGGTTGAAACGAGGGTTGAGTGGTTGGGTGTGTAAGTGTGGTGTGGATTAACTGGTGTAGGTGTGGTTGTTGTTATTTTGGGTGCTTACAGAGTGTTGTAAAGATGTGTTGGGAAGGTGCAGGGAAGGTCAGGCATTATTCCCCCTCCAGGCTTAAGGACCTCCGTCCTTTTAGGTGTCCCCCATTATCCTCAGAGGTATATAGATGGTGTCGTGCTCTGCGGATTGTCAGGAGGACAAGGGCGGGGGCTGGGCCTGGAGGGGGAATGGAAAGGAGTGGGCGGATTGGGACAGTGGGGACAGGAAGACACCCTAGGGCAAAATGGGTCCTTCCTGCCTGATTCCCATACCCAAGGGCTCTGCCTGTAGCAGGCAGGTAGCTCGGTCTTCACCGGTGACTCATCCTACTCGGGCAGTGTTATGTAATGCCAGCTCCATTAAAAACAAGTCTGCTATAATAGAGGATCTTGTTGGATCATTGGACCTGGCGTGCATCACCGAGACCTGGCTGGATGAGAATGCTGACCCAGTTTTGGCCTCAGCAATTCCAGCCGAGTACTCGGTAATACACCGCCTGAGGCTGTATCATAGGGGTGGGGGAGTTGCTATCTGCTTTAGATCCTAACTGAGCCTGGTGGAGGTACCAGTGGGGATCACCAACTCCTTTGAATGTATTATGGGTGAGGGTGTGGGGTGTAGAATTCTTCTCGTCTACCATCCACCAGGAGATGGGAATGTTTTCCTGCAGGAAGTTGCGGACTTCTTTGTCGACCTGACATTGGGATCCCCCAGATGGCTGATCCTGGGGGATTTCAATGCTTGGGTCATCGACGAACTCTTGCAATTTGGCCAAAACTTCCTCCACTAATGAATTTGCTGGGCTTCACACAGGTTATTTCCTCCTCGACCCATATTGGTGGTCATTCATTGGACTTGGTGTTCCTCTAGGGGGTGGAGATATCTGACTTGGTGGTGGAACCAGTCGGGTGGTCTGACCATCATACCATCGGGTTCAGTTTTGCGACTCCCCTCAATAGGTCTGCCCCTACGGAGATGGTCCGGTACTGCCCTTTGAGGGGAGTTTCTCTGGATGGCCTAATGGTGGCGCTTGACCTATCAGGTTTACCGAGTGAATTCATGGATCCTGGGAACCAGGTACTTGCCTATAATAAGGCGGTAGTGGTGGTCCAGGATTCCATTGCTCCTGTTCGTGTTCATCCCCTCACTCTTTGCCCAAGGTCTCCTTGGTTTGATGAGTCCTTGAGGGAGTTGAGGAGAGTGAGACGAAGGTTAAAGAGGAGCTGGTGGAAGTTGGGCCTTGAGTGTGACAGACTTAGGTTGATGAACCATTATCGGGACTATCAATCAGCAATTACCCGTAAGAAGGCAGAATTCCTGTCCAGGGAAATTGCTGCCGCCCAGAATCAACCAGCCCAGCTCTTCCAGACTGTGGACAGATTGTGCAATCCAATCTGTCTTCAGCCTGGGAGTGCCTTTTCACAAGAACAGTGTGAGGAGTTTGCTTGATTCTTCGCAGATAAGGTTGCCACACTCCGGTCCAGCCTCCGGGTGACTCTCTCTAATGGGAGTTGCAGTGGTCAGCAGGAAATGTCGGGCACCCAGTTTGGCTGGTGTGACTTCTACCTTCCCACAATCAATGACATTTTGATGGTCATCCAGTTGGTGCGACCAACCAACTGTAGTTTGAATCTGAGCCCTACTCGCCTCCTTGTAGGTTGCGTGGATGAGATCGGCCCGGTCCTTGCCAAGATAGTCTGGAGGTCTTTGGAGAGGGGTATTTTTCCGAATCCCCTGAAGGAGGCCATGGCTCAGCCCCTTCTTAAAAAGCTCTCCTTGGACCCAGACTGTCTAGCAAACTACAGACCGGTCTCAAACCTGCCCTTTGTGGGTAAGGTTATTGAGAAGGTGGTTGCGTCGCAGCTGGATGACCATTTGACCAGCTACAATGTCTATTATTCTCTCCAATCTGGATTTAGTAAGAGACATAGTACTGAGACAGCCCTTGTTCAGGTACTAAATTACCTCCTAATAGCGAGAGATCGAAAGACCCGTTCTATTTTGGTCCTTTTAGATCTCTCTGTGGCATTTGACACTGTGGACCATGGTGTGCTGATGGAGAGCCTGCGGTGTATCTGTGGACTGTCTGGTACGTCCTCAGATGGTTTTGATCATTCCTCAAGGGTAGGACTCAGAGAGTGGTGTCAGGGATCTTTTCCTCGGCACCTCTCCCCCTATCCTGTGGGGTGCCACAGGGCTCCATACTGTCACCCATGTTGTTCACAGTATACATGCTGCCGTTGGAAGTGATTATTAGGCAGTACGACTTGAGTTTTCACTGCAATGCAGATGATACTCAGCTGTACATGTCCTGTGTGCCCGATCAAGGTGACGCTGTCTCGGTTTTTAACAACTGTCTTGCCGAGATCCAGGACTGGATGAGTGTGAGTTGGTTATGGTTAAACCCGGAAAAAAATGAGGTGTTATTGGTAGACCCAGGTCATTGGGAGGCGGATTTGTTGGCAGGAACACCCTCTAACCTATGGCTTGGGAGTGTTCAGCTAACTACCTCAGACTGGGTGCGGAACCTGGGCATTATTTTGGATGACTGCCGGACCCTTAAATCTCAGATGTTGGCGGTTGTCAAAACCTCATTTTACTATCTGAGGAATATCGCCTGGGTAAAACATCTGGTTCCTCCTGATGATCTTCCAACATTGGTCCATGCCTTCGTTACCTCCTGCCTTGACTACTGCAACGCCCTTTACCTAGGGCTACCGGGGGTTGATATCCGCCTCTTACAGCTAGTGTAGAACACGGCAGCTAGGCTGTTGACTGGTACTTCTAGGACCAGTCATATAATGCCTGTGCTCCGCGGACTGCACTGGCTGCCAATACAGTGGTGGATCACCTTCAAGGTCGCTTTGTTGACCTATAAGGCCCTGCACGATCATGGACCTAGTTACCTGCAAGATCTTTTTTGCCCCTACTGCCCAACCCGCTCCCTCCGATCCACCGATGAGGGATTGCTAGAGATTCCCAGGGTTCGTTTGAAGACATCTGGGGCTCAGGCATACAGTTTTATGGCCCCAACCCTGTGGAATTCTCTACCATGTCAGGAACGAGATTGGCTGATTGTCCAAAGTTTTAAAACTGCACTTAAAACCTATTTATTCAGCTTAGTGTATTCTGATTTTTAGGCCACTGTTGTATTTATTGAAGTTTAAATTGTTGGGTCTGTTTATATTGATTTTAATGATTTTGTATTGTACAAGCGCCTTGATTTTGAGAAAGGCGCTTTTTATAAATAAAGCTTTACTTACTTACTTACTCATAAAAAACATCACACCACAGCCAGTCAAAACTACATAAATCTGCACACAAACTCTTCCTTTTCTGTCTACTCCTACTACTAGCTGGAGACATCCAACCAAATCCTGGTCCCACCTCTCAACCTCCCCCACTCCCAAAGGCCTTACCCTGTACCACCTCAATGCCAGGAACCTACTTCCACAGATCGACCTATTCAGAGTTTGGGTGTCCCAACACCCCCCTGACATCCTCTGCATCACTGAATCATGGCTCTCTCCCAGAGTCTCTGACTCCCAACTTGCCTTACCCAGCTATCACCGCTACCGGCAAGAACGCTCCAAGCGCAGAGATGGTGTAGCCATCTACTCCCAACAAAACCTACCATGCTGGCTCATAACTAGTGCGTCAGTTCCTAAGACACATGAGCTCCTCCTTATTAAATTACTACTCCCTTCTCTCTCCCCATATTCACTGCTGGGCTCTACACCTCCCCCAACCCCCCCCCATCCTCCATGGTCAGCACTATCTCCTCCATGTCATCCCTCGCCTCCTCCAGCGAACTTATCCTGCCAGGTGACTTCAACTTGAACTGGGCCTCCTCTCTAAATGTCCACTAGCTCATAAGCAAACCCACCAGGCCTAACCCCCACTCATTTATTTATTTATTGGTTTCTTTTTCTTTAAAAAAAAAAAATTATCTGAGGATCAGTGGCAGGATTTTTAGTACAGTAAATTAATAAAAAGGGAACTAGGAAAGCTTCAGTAGCAGACAAGTAGTGGAATTGCAGTATAATGTGGGGAGTGGTGCAATGCAGTGGCTGTGGGGCAGCCATATTCAGGCAGACCTTCTGGACACTGAGGTGCTGCCCTATCTGCATGCATCTCTGGATCATGGATGAGGTAGCCAGACTCAGAGCGGAAGTAAACTAGGTCAGGAGTACCATCACCCCCTATCCAGGGACCACCCAGTCCAATGCAACTGCCTCAAAGGATGCAGAACGAGGAGCACTTGGATGACAGTGGGCTCAGGGAGGGTTAGAGCAGTCAGGCAGAGGCACATCCCAGATCCTATTCCACTCAAGAACTCTTATGCCACACTGGCAAATGAGGACAACCAAATAAGGTACCCAAGAAGTGGAAGGAAAGGATGTGGAGGTTAGCAAGGAGGTGACCTCAGCAGGGAAAGCAGTGGACCCCAGAGAGGAGGAGGAAGCTAATCCTGGTGGGGACTCCATCATAAGAGGGATCCAGCTAGGAACACAGGAGGGAGGACAGGGAGGTGAGGTGCCTACCAGGTGCCACGGCATGGAGGATGGAAGGAAGATCCTGGGGATCACTGGGAAGGCAAGATGGGAGGGTGAGCTGGATGTCATTATCCACCTAGGTACTAATGACCTGGCAAATGGGAGCCAAAGGAAGTTCAGGAAGAGTTTAGGAAACTGGGGAGGGGTCTCAAGCAGTAGCTACTTCTGTCACTTTCTCAGAAGTACTACCTGTGAGAGCAAGGGAAGCATAGGGTGCATGCACCAGGAACTTTAACTCATGGTTGAAGAACTGGTGCTGTGAGGAAGGTTTGGATTCATTGGTGACTGGGGACCCACCTGGAGGGATGGAGGTTTGTTCAAGCCTGACGGCCTGCATCCATCCTGGAGGAATCAAGCACTCAATGATAAGTTTAAATGCTACATTGACAAGCATTTAAACTAGCAAATGGGGTGGCAGGCCAGCAAGGAGGGTACCTACTTGCTCACCCCACACTAGCAGTGGAACCAGTGAACCAGAGGGTGGCTATCTCTGCAAAGCAGTGTACAAAAGATGGAGATTAGTGCCCAAGAGGTGGATAAGCAGAAAAGGGGCAAAATTCCAGCAGAAGGGCAGACAGCAAGGAGAACCAGGGATAAATGACAACCAAGGAAGGGCTGGAGTAGAACAGTGAAACAGTCTAGGGAGGTCAAATCATGGAAAGCCATGTGCAAATGCCAGGAGCCTTAGCAACAAGATGGAAGATCTGGAGGCTGTCATGGCACAGTCAGACCCTAGACATTGTGGCCATCACTGAAAGCTGGTGTAATGATAACCACGACTGGGAGATGGCCATACCTGGCTACAACATATTCAGAAGAGACAGAGCAGGCAGGAAAGGAGGAGGTGGCACTGTATGTGAAAAATGACATAAGGGCCACAGAGATCCAGGAGGAACAAAATGGGGGAGAGATACTGTGGGTTAAGCTGGAAAGGAAAATGGGGACAGCCATCTGCACAGGTGTGGTCTATAGACCACCAGCCCAGGAGGAAGAAACAGATAGGGAGATGATGCTAGCCATCCAAAGGATGGCAGACAAGGGTGAGGTAGTACTGGTTGGAGACTTCAGTATTCCAGGCGTGGACTGGAGCATCCCAGCAGCAGCATCAACTAGGAGCAGATTTATCCTGGACTCCTTCAGGTGCCTTCCTCAAGCAACTGGTCATGGAACCAACTCCGGCAGAAGGCAATACTGGACCTTGTGCTCACAAACAGGGACTGTGTGATGGGGTAACAGTGGGGAGCACCTGGAAAACAGTGACCACCAGTCATTGTGGTTTGAAATCACAGAAGAGCAGAACCAAACCACACAAAACACGTATCCTGGATTTTAGGGGCATACTTTGGGAAAATGGGAGATACTTGAAAGAGGCATTAAGGGAATGGGACAGGAATCAGGGGTTGAGGAACAGTGGGCAGTATTTAAAATGGGGATTACAAGAACAACAGAATTATGCATTAAGCAGGTTAGCAAGAGGAAAAGGAAGAGCAGACCATTATGGTTTTCCAAAGAGGTAGCAAAAGTGAAAGCCAAAAGATTGCATTCAGGCAATACAAAAGACACAGGCAGAAGGGGATAGGGAGAAGTACCAGGAGAAGCAAGGGAGGCAGGAGGTCAATAAGGAAGCCAAAGCTCAGACAGAAGAACACATTGCAAAATCAGTGGGTAGAGGGGACAAAACCTTTTACAGGTACATAAGTGAAAAAAGAAAGACAAAGGGAGGGATAGTGAGACTGAAGGGGGAGGATGGGCGGCGTGGAGGATGACAACAGTAAAGCTGACATATTGGACAGGTATTTCTGCTCAGTCTTTACTGAGGAAGAGGAGGGTAATGGGTCTGAAGGGAGTACAAGGGGTGAGAATGGTGCAGAAATGGACACAAGTCCCTTTACCCGAGAAAGGGTCCTGAAGGAACTGGAAGTAATAAGAGTTGATAAAGCAATGGGGCCAGATGGGGTGCACCCCAGGGTCCTTAAAGAACTAAGAGGTGGTGGCTGAACCTCTGGCTATCCTGTTTAGCCGATCACTGGAAACAGGGAGGTACCCAAAGACTGGAGGACAGCAGATGTAGTCCCCTTATACAAAAGTGGGAACAAAGAGAAGCAGGGAACTACAGATCTCAGTCAGCCTCACCCGGTAGTGGGGAAGATCATGGAAGCACTACTGAAGGAGGGATTGGTGGAACATCTAGTTGTCAATGGACTACAGGACCCAAGGCAGCATGGTTTCACCAGGGGAGGTCATGTCAGACCAACCTCATTGAATTTTTGACTGAGTGACTAGGGAGGTGGATCAGGGAGGGCAGTGGACATGGCCTATCTGGACTTCAGCAAGGCCTTTGACACTGTGCCACATAGAAGACTATTACACAAACTGGGGAATATGGGTGTGGGCAGGACAGTAGTGTGGTGGGTGGGTAACTGGCTGGGTGGCAGGACACAGAGGGTGGTGGTAAATGGCTGTCCTCCACAGAGGAAGAGTGACCAGTGGGTACCACAGGGATCAGTGCTGGGACGGTCTATTCAACATCTTCATCAGTGACATTCGCGGGACCTAGAAGGCAGAATTTCACTGTTACGCTGATGACACAAAGCTCTGTAACAGAGTAGACACACCAGAGGTGTAGACAGAATGAAGGCGACCTGCAGAAACTTGAAGAATGGTCAGGGTTTGGCAGTTGAAATTCAATGCAAGAAGGGCAAGATAATGCATATGGGGCACAAAAACCTGGCACAATATATCAGTTGGGGGGTTGAGGATATAGCATGCACCAAGCAGGAAAGGGATCTTGGGGTTGTCATCTCTGATGACCTCAAGGTGGAGAAACAGTGTGACAAGGCAGCAGGTAAAGCAAATAGGATGCTGGGATGTATAGGCAGGGGCATCACCAGCAGGAAAAGGGAGGTCATAATTCCACTATACAAGACACTAGTGAGGCCCCACCTGGAGTACAGTGTACAGTTCTGGAGACCATACCTACGTAAGGACATAGACAGGGTACAGAAGGTTCAGAGGAGGGCAACAAAGATGGTGCATGGATTGCATCACAAGTCCTATGAAGACAGATGAAGGAACTGAACATGTACTCCCTGGAGGAGAGGAGGAGAGAGGGATATGATAGAGACATACAAGTATCTTACAGGGAGGAACAGGGTGCAGGAAAACACTATTTTTAAGCGAAAAGATGTTCCAGGACTAGAGGCATGGGATGAAGTTGGAGGGAGGACGATTCAGAGGAAACATGAGAAAGAATTTCTTCACAGAACAGGTGGTGGACAAGTGGAACACCCTGCCAGAGGAAGTGGTGGGGGCTGAAACAATCACGGGATTTAAGAATGCATGGGATAGACATAAAGGAATTCTGGAGGTCAGGGGTAAGGGGCAACAGACTTCTAGGAAAACAAACTGAACTTACAAGCTCAAATGGGCAGACTGGGTGGGCCATAGGCCCTTATCTGCCGACATTGTCTATGTATCTATGTATCTATGTATAACCACACCCTTCTAGACTGGATTCTTGCTTCACACCCCTACTGAATCTGCTCCATGAATATACTCCCTGATATTTTCAGTGACCACCTCATGACTTACTACATGCGCAAACTGCAACTACCCTGCTCTTCCCCTACCTATCATTGGGTCAGATCCTTACACTCCCTAAAAACAGCCACACTCCTACATGATCTTGCTTCCTCTGACTGGTCCCTTTTCTACTCTTCTACTGACATCAACAATGCACTCGGCCTCTTCTGCCACATACTAAATATAGCATGGAACACTCATACCCCCTCACGATGCCACAGAGCAAGACACTTACACCATCCTTGGATATCAGCTGACATCATCAAACTCTGTACCTCTAGTGACCAAGCATGGACATGCTATAATGCTTCATTCTGCCACACCGACCTCTCTACCTACTGTACTTTTAGAAACCCATACACTAAAGAAATTAGAGCAGCCAAAGTGCAATACTTCAGGAATACTCTACAAGAAAACCTTAACTCGCCTCACAATTCCTGGCAAACCCTCTCTTCCCTCTTCAACACCCCTCTAAATCTTCCACCCCCTCCCTCCTCATCAATGACAAAGTAGTCTCTGAGCCCCTCACCGTTGCCTTCTCTCCAAACACTTGCTTCACTACATGTTCCCTTCCCTCCACCCCTGCTAACTCCCCTCTTCGTTGCACACTCCCCCATCTCCAACTGACTTTAATTTTTTCCCCATCACAGCCCATGAGGCTCTTCATGCCTTTCAATCACTGAATCCTCACAAATCCAGCCCTGACGGGCTTGACCTTCTCCTCCTTCAAATCTCAGCCCCAGCCATTGTCCATCCCCTGTCCCATCTGCTAAACCTCTCTTTCTCTCTTAGCACTGTCCCTTAAGCCTGGAAATCCACAAAAGTGATCCCCCTTCACAAAGGTGTCGATCACTCCTCAGCAGAAAATCACTGCCCCGTCTCCCTCCTCCCTGTATTAGCCAAGCTCCTGGAGTCCCTAGTCCTAACCATGCTCTCCCACTTCCTCTCCTCTACAAACTTCATCTTCCCCTACCAGTCCAGTTTTTGGAAAAAATCATTCAACTGTCTCCTCCCTTTTCTGGGTCTCAGATGCCATTCTTACTAGCATGGACCAAGGGCACCTTACTTCTGCCATCTTCATCAACCTAGCTAAGGCCTTTGATTCCATTTGCCATCCTCTCCTTCTCACTAAACTTGAACTTGCTGGCCTGTCCCCTCCCACACATGAATGGTTCAGATCCTACCTGTCTGGTCGCACCCAACGTGTCCTGGCTGGAGACGCCCTTCCCCCCCAACTCTAGCAGGTGTACCCTAAGGCTCTAGTCTAGGTCCCATCCTCTTCTCTATCTTCCTTAATGACCTCCCTTCTATATACTCCTCCTCCCAAATTCACCTTTATGCAGATGACACCATCCTCTTCACTTCTGGCCCCTCTGACTCCATGGTGGCTACACAGCTGCAAAATGACTTCACCCATATTCTACAATGGTTGCAAGACAACCAACTTAAAGTAGATGCCAAGAAAACAGTTTCCATGGCTTTCAGCACCCCAAAACTCTCCAAACTTTCCACTCCACCCTCGATGGCACCACACTGGATACAGTCCCTGCTTATTAAGTACCTAGGCGTCTGGCTGGACAGCTGCCTAGACTTCACAACTCACATCAACTACATCCATTCTAAGCTCTGCCCAAAGCTTGGTGCTCTTTACAGAAAAAAGATGCCCTCTCCCTTCTGTCTGCCGTGTACTGCTCACAAAAACAATCTTACCTCTCTTTTCGACTATGCTGATGTTATCTATGGGTCTGGCTCTGCCTCCACCCTCTCCAGGCTGGACTTTCTATTCAGTGCCTTTTTTTTTTTAAATTATTTATTATGCTTTTTTGTCTGATCACAGAGGACCTGGCACCTCAGCCTGGTCATGGACCTCTGCCTCCACCTCCACATTAGACTGCAACCCCTTGGATACCCCCTGGCTTGCCCCCCAGAGTGGGGTACAATGCTGCCCCGGTACAGCGTCGCAAACCAGGACTAGGTCAGAGGGTCGGTCCTGGAGGTTGATGAAGGCCAGGGCAGGCTTCATCTAGAGTCGTACATGAGACAATTTTTTTGTAGAATGTACGTGGGGGCCGGGAACGTGCAATGACATCCAGTGTCCATCCTGCCCCTCTGAGTTACTTCTGTATGCCGGTTGCTGCGGTACCTCTGGCTTCTGCCAAGGGTCCATCAAGCATCAGACATTTGCCCAGCCCTCCCCCCTGGAGAAGGAGAGCAGTCCCTAGGATGCTCGGTCCTTTTCCCCCTGGCTGGCCCTCCAACAACCCGGGTTGCCAGCGTCGCAAGTGGAATTCCAACCGCTGCACCGATGGGCCGGCTTATTCAGTGTCTTTTGTCATTTCATCATTAATGCTCCCCCTAAGACTCACCACTGCATCCTTTACTCCCTCTCCCCCCCACCCATCTTCCTGCTGCCAGCACACAACTCCTCTCATGGCCGAATATGGTTTGGATTCACTTACCCCATGTCCTCCCTCCCTTCCTCCCACCCATCCTACCATCTCTGCTCAAGAGACCCTCGCACTTTTGCTGTTCCCTGTCCCTACTCAGACTCTGGGTAGGCCACTTTCTTCTACCATTTTCCACACAACTGGAACTCCCTTCCCTTCCATCATCACTCTAACCGCTACTCTCACTAACCTCTTTAAACTTGCCCTCTCACACTCTCTACCTGCCTCCTGCTCCTGTCATCAGTCAGGCTAATCCCTCTGCTGTCTATCATGCTCCTACTGTCTTGCTAGCTAACACTTTGCTAAAGGCCCATCTAAGTGCTCTTGCTAATTTTACTGCACTATACCACCCACGTCAACCATGCATACCTCGATTTTTTATCATTATCTCTTGTATTGTGTGTGTTACTTTTACAGTGACTTTATATTTACTTTCACGTTGATTTTGTATTTGGCTCAGCCCAGGCTTTTGTAACTAGCCTATTTGTGTACTATTGTGTAATATTGCCTCCTGTGTTCCCTTCCCCGAGTCGCACCTGGAAACGAGCCTCAGCTCAGTGTCCCTCTCCTGGTCACCAAACTTTAAATAAAAGAATTCTTGTGGTGGCAGGTTCTAAAATCACAAATAATTTTTATATATTCATATTTATTCAATCTCATTTTCAAATAGTTAACTGTGGCTTTAAAACAAATAAATGAAGTTAAATAGCTCCTACTATATATATAGTGAGTCACATAACCTGAGCTGGATAAGGTACCTGATTCAGTAACTGGTAGTTTCAATATTGTATAGCTGTTAAACTATAATATATACCACTCTTTATCACAAAATAATGCTATTTTGTTCCCTATTTCAGTACACTGATATGTTAGCTTCCCCATTCTGAGCACAATAGTCACAGTATACAATACATCACAACTCTTCATAAAGCAGTCTGAAAGTCTCTAAGAGACTCCATTTGCACATTCTTACTCTGTTTCTAGTCCAGTGCTGCTTGTTTCCTTTTAGCAGCTCATTCTCAACAGTACGCCCAGGTTATTAACATCATTCTTATTTGTAGCTCCCTCAATAAGCTAAACACATGTTGTATTTTTATTCTGATTTTAATATAATATCACTGTTTCCTTAATAGCCATCTGCTTATAAACATCCAGTCAACAAGAGTGCTTCTCCTAGAACGTTTTTTGTATACCTTCCACTCATTTAAGTTAATACCTTGGGGAAATATCCTCATGGCAAAGTTGATATATCTTAGAAGGGAAAGGAGTTCCCTTTTGGTACAACTTTTTTGAGTAAAATGATGAAATGTCAGTGGAAATGTAATCCCATTTTCTTTGTGAGAGTAGCTTCCATTATTTTCACGTTTACCTTGAAGAAAAGAAGGCTGAGAGGGGATGTTATATCAGCCTCCTATATACTCAAGTGTATAATAAGCAAGATTTAATTGACAGCATGTATAATGTGCTGTGCTCCAGCAGGATGCAGGTACATGCCACAAAGCTCTGAGGAAGTAAATTCAGAGATTATGTTAGGAAGCACTTCTCCCAGAGGGTGGTGAACTTAAAAATGCCCTACCAGTAAAGACTTTGGACATGAAGACACTGCAGGACTTCAGGGTAAGCCCTAACTAAATGTCTTATTACCAGGGAATCACATGAAACCCTGGGTAGAAGAGTGGATAGGGAACACTGTATAAATCAGTACATGTTTTTAGTGCATATTTAATAATCTATGCTTATGACGAAGGGGAGCATGATGACCTAGAGTTCCTTCGGACATTAAATTCTAATGTAGTATGACAATGTATGATGCAGCTATTGAGCAATAATAGATGGATGATGAGATAAGAAATCTAATCCATATGAATAACCCAAGCTCAGATTCAGAGTCAAGAAATGGAACGAATTCCAAACACTTACCATTACCTAGATGAGGAGTATCTTGTCATAAGAGAATTCTGGGTCATGCCAACAGCATATCTCCAAAGAGTTTATTAACTTATTTTTTCTGTCTCCCATATTTGTAAGTGTATACAGTATATCACACTGATTATCAATCCTGTACTATCACTGTAGCATGACAAAGATATGGCCCATGATGAGTGTGTTCTGCACAGAGGACTACGTTGTCATCATCATCATCAAACTGCTTTGCTGGACGTACACTCTGAAAGCTTTTCTGTGATGTAGGACTAGTGAACACAGGGATTAGACTTCCAGATCATGTGATAGCGGCTGAAACTGTACTTACCTTCAGGTTTGCCTTTTTTTTATTCTTTGGTAACCAGCTAAGACCCACTAGGCACAAGGCCTGTTTACAGGGGTGACCCAGGAACACGGGTATGGGGTTAAGTGACTTGCTCAGGGTCACACAGTATGCAAGTGGAGGCTGTGGGAATCAAACCCAGGTCTGCTGGATATAACAAGCTCATTCACAGCTTGTTACTCTAACTTATAGTCTATACTACCAGCCTTAGAAATGACAAGTCATTTGAACAGAACGGGATGAAGACTGATGACTTTTTTGCCAAGGAGCTGGTGGGAGGGAGTGACTCAATGTGGATCTTTGGTGTCCTTTGTTTCATGATATAAGACTACAGTATGTAGGATGTCTAACACACAATCTAGTAGGCAGTTGATTGGGAAAATGACTGATAGTGAAAGTGAATTGATGGCATCACTACCACATGGTACATGTAGTGAAACCCAGGTCTACATTGAATCCAGGATG
This sequence comes from Neoceratodus forsteri, assembly GCA_016271365.2. Classification (NCBI taxonomy): domain Eukaryota; kingdom Metazoa; phylum Chordata; order Ceratodontiformes; family Ceratodontidae; genus Neoceratodus; species Neoceratodus forsteri. The sequence continues at coordinate 896,498,691 of CM028134.1, forward strand.
ACAAGAGTAGCTTTTGGGCTAGAGACACCTCCGGGTGGAGCACAGCAAGGTGTACATACTACACAGGGTCCAAAGGTAAAGAATTAGAGTTACAGTCCCCGTCACTTATGCTGACCATGGATTTAGCAAGCAGCTGGTTATACCAGGCAAAAACATGTTTCCATTTGCCATTCTTGCAGAAACCTATTGTAGTAGGTGCCATATATGCAGACTTATAAGCATCTTCTATTTCACACAGCCAGCGGTGATGAGCAGCTGACTGACTTGTCAGACCAAGGCTGTCATTGCCAATTAACTGCTCAATCAGGCATAATTACAGTCAGTGCTCTTAAGTGCCATAGTGTAGGTACATGCACCTACTCCATGCCCCACTGAGTGTGTTGTAAGGCAGAGCAAAGCAGGCAATTATAGCAGCAAAACGTAAAGCCATTTCTTTGAACACCAAACTCAAACTGCTCAAAATGGAAAAAATAAGTGAGCCAGAGACTGAACATAGCATCTCTCCCTTTCAAAGTTTTAGTCACAAGCTGCAGAACTAGAGGGAGCAACTTTTCAATGAATGGCACCAGAGCACCAACCCCCATCCACAAGTGAAAAAGAACACAAGGGTGGAAAGGTGGAGGAGGCACTTCTTAGGTGGTTCCAAAATACCCCCCATGGCAGAGATGCCCTTATAAGCAGACCATTACTTGCACAAAAGGCAAAACAATTTGACGAGACTGTGGGGCACCCCAACTTCTGTCCATCTGAGGGGTGGTTACAGAGGTGGAAAACCAGAAACATTTGTTTTTCCCCATGCCCATGGAAAGAAGTTAAATGCCGACTCTGCTAGTGGGGATCAGTGGATGGCTGATGTTCTGCCTGGACTGCTTTCTGGTTTTAAACTCCAAAACATTTTTAATTGTGATGAGACAGGTGTTTTCTTTTGGTGTGTGGATTATGGAACCCTTGCTTTTAAATCTGAGGCATTGCTCAACCAAAACCAAAAAGCTAAAGACAGAATCTCTGTGTTGGCTTGCTGTAATATGGATGGGAGCAAGAAAAGAGAGCTTCTCGTGGTTGGCAAGTTAGTTGTCCCCAGGTGCTTCAGATGTGTCAGTCATCTGCCCGTAACCTATCAGCCCAAGAGGTCTGCCTGGATGACTGCAGAAATCTTCATGGACTGAGTCCATGTACAGATTAATGTGAGACTGTGGGTATGGATGGACTCAGGAAACACTTTCAGGATGCAGATCAGTTTTATTTCTACAGCAGTATAATAACAAAAATGAACTTGGACAACAAAATAAAGAGAAAACCATATAATAAAATAAAAGGCAACACAGTTAACAGCACTGTGCATGGTACCGCAGAAGCAAGCTACGGTACTTACTAGGGTCAGCCTCCCACCAGACTGACTTTAGAAGGGAACTGCACTCCATTTATGCTCCAGATCCCCATGTGACTGGTTAAGCTCCACCCCCTTTACTTCGATATTCAGCAGAACCAATGAATCAGATAAACATTCAATTCATTAGGCTACAATGTAGCAGTGTTGATCTCAGTAGTGCTTTCACATACTGTACTACAAAAAGAATAAGTGAAAATAAACACAACATAAACGTTTTGCTTGCTAAACCCCACAAACAGACTCCACCCACAAGCCTTCTGTTCCACAAAACAGGAGAAGACAGGGCTGGTCGGCACTATAGGAGCTGAACAGAAGGCTTATGGAGGGCTCTTGCAGGATGAAGAAAAACGCGCCACAATTCCCTACATTTCGCATACAGGTAACCGCTTGTCATAATTGCTTTCATTATGCATACTGCATTTTCGAGACATGACAAAATTGGTATGGCAAGAAAAAGAAACCGGGAGCCAAGCGAGAGGTGTGGCACTAAACATATACCTATGCTTAGCTTACGACCGCTCCAATTGTTTATTCCTACAGTTTCATTTATATGTCTCAGCCTTGTGCCGCACCGCACAGTCCGCGAGCATCCCATAACCAACAGCAGGCTCGGGCTGTAAAAAGGCGGGCGGTGTAAATGTACATGGTCAAGAAGATACCGCTGACTGTACGGCTTTCACAAGAAAACATGCTGTACAGCTGCCCCAACTATTAAAACCAATTTCCGTGCTGAGCGCTCAATCTAACCTGAAAGGCAGAATCCTCATTCTCTGCTGTTTTTCCATCGTACATTAAAGCTACCAACTTTCCAAGGCCTAAAACTGGGATGGTCCATCCTGACCATGACCTCCCCCCCCCCCATTTCACTCCCACAGGCACCACTGCAGACAACACTGCACACAATCAATTACATTTTGCCGCTTGCTCTGGCCATGCTGCCCCACCGTAACACCAGTAGCAAACATCCAGATTAAAACAATACATCATTCTGTTGCAGCAAGTTCCAAATCATGATGTACAGAAAGTTCATTAGAAGCAAACCTGCGTTAAATTATGATCAGACATTTGAGTTGCATGTGTTGCTCCTCCTCCTCCTGACAGTCCCATCCAAGCTGTTTACACTCACCTCATTTGCTGAGCAAACTTCACTCCGGTGACTCCCACCACTACACCAAATTGTTTTCACACACCTCCCTACAGTCGATCAGGTTCAGGTACCTTAGTTCACTGCTGCCAGTCTCTTCTCCATCTGGAGTCCCTCTCAGCTGCTGGCAAGCAGACATCCACATGCACTTGTTTGCACTACTACCCAGTCTAATCTAATAGGAAAGAACATGCTTTACTGTGCTCCCATTGACATGCTTGCAGTACAACACAGGTACAGTGGTTGAAGTTGCAAACTGCTCTCCAGCCTGAGCAGCGCCACAGTAGTGTTGAAATAACTGTCACTCATGGATTAGCAGGCAGCAAAATAAAAAGAGACAAAACTGGGACAAGAAACAAAAAAACAGGACAAAAGTGACATTTTTCAAAACTTGTGGGGACACTGGGACATGCTGCCTAAAATAAGGACTGTTGGTAGCTTTACCGTACATGGTAAAGCCCATTAATTTACATTATGACCCAGGTGCTGGTCCATTTGCTGTTCTCTACTGTCCCCTGTGCATCTTTCTTGTTTACTACCATGCAGGGACTATTACTAAAACAATACAAAGTGCTTTCCAGTACACCTCGCTTTATTGGGGGGGGTATGTATACAATGACCAATCAGAATAGAGCAGAGATAGACAAGGACATCTACAGGTGGCCTGTGGGTAGATGGGGAAATAAACAGAGGAAAAGAAGAACAGAGTAGAAAGAAGGCAAGACAAATGAGCAGGTCCTGTTACAATAGACATCCATAGACACTGCGACATACTCCTCCCCACCTTAAAGAAAAACCCAAGAGTTTTTCTTCAGTTTTTGTTTCTTTGTTTCAAAACATCAATATTCAGTGCACTAAGGTCTGAACCAAATCAGATCTCTCACTTGGAGAGATGGAGCTTCAGCCCACCCACTCCCAAAGCTCAACCTTGGGGTCCCTAAAACAATCAGTCACTATATTTTTTATAAACAGAGAATCAAAGGCTGTCCTCTGCCTCTTTTCATATTATACCCCAAGGTCTGATGGTGTTTGGTGGTTTGGTTCAGCCCCATACCTAGACATAAAGTCCGCATTGTGGTTTAAGGTACCAGCCCTGTGCCTGATAGTAAACCTGTATGGTTGCAAGGCCAGGTACCACCGCATAATATAGTTTTTTTTTGTCTTTCATAACCTGCAACCAGCAAACAAGGCATTCTTTTTCTATGGTAGAATACTTGGTTTTCCTTACATGAAGCTTCTGGCTTATGTAGATTATAGGGTGCTCCTCTCCCTTAATAATCTGGGACAAAACCACCAAAACACCAGTGTTGGAAGCATCAGTCTGCACTATAAAAGGGATGGAGAAGTCAGGGCTTTTTTTAAGATGGGTGAGGAACATAAACATGCCTTTATGGCACAAAATGCCTCCTCGCAAGCTGGAGTCCAAACAGCCTTAGTAGGTTTATTTTTCTTTGTTAGGTAAATTATGGGACTGGCCATACTCGCAAAGTTAGGCACGAAACACCTATAGTATCCAGCCAATCCCAAAAAGGACCTGACATGCTTTTTTGTGTCTGGACAGGGACTATGTGCCACAGCATCAACTTTTCCAATCTCAGGTTTAATCTGCTCATGTCTGATTAAAAACCTTAGATACTTAGATTCCTTCATTGCCAGAGAACACTTAGCAGGATTTATAGTAAGGCCTGCCTGAGTGATAGAGTTTAGGACACTGGTGAGATGTTGTTCATGTAATCCCCCTACAAATGGGGGTTCCCGAAAAGTCTTCCTTGAGCTTGCTTAAATGCTCACTGCCAGGCTGGTGTCCCACGTTTTAGCAGTTTAAATGTATTGCTAGAGAGTGCCTGTATAGGCTCTGTGTGCTGTCTCTTTAAGAGCTGCCTGGATTGCAGTCATAATTAATCTGAGAGGGGAGCTCTGTTAGAAGATGTACTTCTTTGCTGATCATTTGTTAGAATAGTAATATTCCAGTTTGTTCTAACCTGCCTTCTTTGCAGCATGTAGAACATTCTCTGATATAGAGCAAAGGGTGGAGGACACTGTAAAAATGCAACTGTAGACAGTGTCTTCTTAATTCAAAATGATATCTTTCTATTTTAAATTCGGCCAACACCTCAACATTTCACCTAGTATCTAGGCTTTTTCAAGAGATGCCTTTACTTATCTTATACACTGTTCATTAAAAACTTTTTATGTGTGTCATCTACGTCACATGATTCTGTATCTCCAATTGTATTAATAACCATATTTTAAAACATTCTTATTTTCTGTTTCAATTCATTTCACTTTAATTTATCTGTCCCCCTCAGGTTCCTTGTGGCTTCCTCTTTCTACCTCAAACGTGAGCTTAGTATTTCCAATTGTGCATCACATTGGAAGAGGCTGCTATTGAGAATATAAAGAACTGTCCATTACCTGTGGGAATCCCTCTTCCCCTTTTCCTTTCTTATAAAGATTCTTTGCAGCATGGACAGTTCTGTTTGTTTCCACCATCTTGGTCCTGGACTGTCAGAATGGGCCAATCAGTATATTTGGGATTCTAAAATGGAGCATAGACAGATCAGCCAACCGAACCTTTTGGATCTTGGGGAAAGTCCCACACTGTTTACAGTTTCAGTTAGATCTGAGTTGGGAAGTGAAGAAGTAACAGCTCGAGATAGTTTGAACAGCAATCCATAGTGGATTCGCACAGGAGAACTGTGGAAAGGCCTGAGTTTGGCCTGCATGCCTGCCTGCTGTCCCTGAGAGGGAACTTGTGCTTTTTTTGGACTGAATCCGAATCTGGACAGCAAATTAAGTCACTGAATTGTAACCAGGTTTTAACCTGAAGAAGACCGAAGATTTGTTGAATGGGATCAGCCTGTCAGGACTTCCAGCTACCTCTGACCTTCGGGATTGTGCAGAGACTCTGTAATTGCGACCGGAGAGCCATTTGCCTGGTACAGTAGAATTTCTTTACATGTGAATGTGCTGTGTGCTTATAGTGGGTTGTGATTTGGTTCCCCACTTTGTGTCTGAGCTGTGTTTTGCCTGCTGGAGGCTGTATCCAGCTCCACGGACTGAATCTGTATCCATTTCCGTTTGCCTGGGCCCTGCTACACTGGCCCAGCTAGAATACTTGCTACGTAGAGAAAGTCATTGAGAAGAGACCAGCTTGGGGATCAGTCCCCTGCTCAATGCCTTGAACAGGAATGACGCATTGGTGATTCGTGTGGGTCCTGCTTCTCTGGGCACTCCAGCTCAACAGCCTGCAGTCTTAATTTCGTCCTGCCTGTGTCCTGTATTGGGTATCGTGAATAAACATCAGGGTAGCTCCCTGCAACAACAGCTAAATCTAAAAGTGTTGTCATCTGATTGTCTTGTTGTCTTTTCTTTCATGAACTGAGCCCTCTGGCTCCAGATTACAAATAGTGTGTGTTGTGCATGTTGCTTTCTTCCATCACAGGGCCCCAACCAGCTGCAACATTCCAGGCTAGCCCACCATTTTCCTACCTGGGTACCCAGAGTATGTGACTGTGTAGGGACTCTGAACTGCATGCATAACTGTCTGATTAATACAGCTTTTAAGCAAATCAACCTGATTATACCCTCCCTTGTTCAAGTCCTCTGAATAAATCAGATTTAACTTTTGTTAGCATTTAACCTGACTGTGGTTCCAGTTTGTGCCAAAAGTATTGTACTGTTGCTGTTTGCTGTGCTTAACCTTGTTTTACAGGGGGTCCCCAGGGTCAAGCTAGAGGAACTAGCCCTGGTGGTAAGTGCAAACAGTGTGGGTAACTGCCTGGTGAATAAGGGTCATTGTGAAAGTAATTATTGTGTATTGTTCAGGCCACTAGAAGGGAAAGGGGGGGGTTACAGTGTCCTGGAGGGCTGCGCCCAGGTTAGCTTGACCACTAACAACCCTATCCTCTGGGTGGAGGCACCCGTTTCATTACCCAGGCCCCTTAACCTGCTACTAGCCAAGCAGGCAGGGGTAGTAGCCCTTGGGATAGCGCCACCTAGGGGTTACACCTTGGAGGCTCACCACTGGGATTTTGTGCCTTCTAGTGGCCAAAAATTATGAATTATTGTTAAAGATTAATGGCTACCCCAGTAGAAATGGCTGTACACCAGTTGTTGGGCTGGTGTACTGGACAGGAGCTCAACCCACAAAATGCTCTGCTTATACTGGATATTCTCCTGGGTACCAGTAAGGACACTGTAGAGGGAGCACTCTCCAAAGTTGAATATTTAAAAAACCCTGTGGTGGTGGGTCAACAGGCAGATTTGATCGCCCAAACTTTCATAACCTTGGTAGAGTGGTAGTGACCTCATGGACAGCTCTAAAGTGCCACAGACTATTGCCTCAGAAGGGGTCCTAGCCACATGGAAAGTGATAACAAAAAACAGTAAAGACCCTGGGGAGGATGAGCTCCCATCATTATCTGAGACTTTTGAGGAGAAATTTGCTAAGTTGTTGCTGGAGGAAGGGAAAACCGTAGAGGACTTTAAGAAACTATTCCTGCCACCTGGGGGTGTTCCTTCCGCAACACCCCTTTCCACTCCAGCACCTGTTACTGCCCCATCTTCTGTGCCCATGCCAATGTTGGCCCCTATATCTGTACCCGCCATTAGTCATGACTCCTACCAAAGGCTGAGAATCTTCCCGGGCACCCTCCGCACCCCCTGGGGGTGGATAACTAGGAGACCTGGATTGACTATGTTGCCCCCTTGGTACCCAAGTGACAGTGCATGGAGGCTGAGAAGCAGAAAAGAATCATAGAAAGTTTGAGGGGCCCCGCCCTTAAAGCCATTACATTTTTGAGGTCCACGAACCCTGATGCATCAGCTGAGAAGTACGTCTCTGTACTTGAAAGCAATTTTGGGAGCATTGAGTCAGGGGAGACTTTGATGTGGAAATTCCAAGGTACCAGACAATGGAAGGGGGAAAGTTTGTCTGTGTATGTTACTTGCCTAGAAGGAGCTCTGCAGAAAGCTTACCGGAAAGGTGGGGTAACCACCTGTGATTTGAACCGTGTGAGATTGGGGCACATACTGCAACATGCCAAGCATTCTAAACTGCAGATCATCCAGTTAAGGCTCCAGGATAGGAGAGGTAACCCACCTGACTACTGTAATTTGATAAAAGAACTCCAGGAGTTAGAAGGTGAAGAGGGAGATTGTAATTAAGGAGTGAGTGCAGCCCAAGTGATCACGGCACCGGAAGGCCCTTCTGAAAAGGAGACCACTACAAGTGTCCCACCATGGGCTAAACAGTGGGGGAGGAGTTGCTGAAGGAAGTCAGAAAAGTACAACTGGGTACATTCACTGAGGTATCCCCTGCTGACAGAGACCCTGTCCCCTGTCAGGACATGACTGTTATGGGGCTGGGGTGAACCCTCAGGCATCCTCTACTGAGGGTGGCTTCTTGGCTGAGCACAAGGAATTGACTGCCACCCTAAAGGAACTTTTGAGACATGGTACACTATCAGCAGAAGTTAGATCACAATCTCCCATTGATGCTCCAGCATCCCCTGCTATGTTTTCCCCAAGAATACCCCTAGAGCCTGTCATTTGTCACAATTGTGGCAAGGATGACCATATAAAGAGGGAATGCCAGTCTCCGAAGGACTTAGAGAAAGTGGTGAACTGGCTTCAAGGAGAGCTCAGAAAATGAGTCAGTGGTCGAGGGGTGGGCAAACTAGGTGGGCCAAGTGGTCCTTATCTGCCGTCAAAGTCTATGTTTCTATGTTTCTATGTTGCATGAAATGACCGCAGTGAAGGCTTCGGCCATCCTAACTCAAACCCCTCTGTGGCTAAATCGTCTGTCCAGGCCCCTGCTATTATCCCTCCAGACTGGTCCAAAATAGTGGGTCCTTCAATGAAGACTACTGTGGCTGTGAATGGTATCCCTACTCAGGCTGTGCTTGACAGTGGATCGCAAGTGACCATTGTATTTCAGGACTGGTATGACAAACACTTATCTGATGTGCCATTACAATCCCTGGAATGCCTACATGTGTGGGGGCTGAGCGACAAGTCTTATCCCTACCTAGGATATGTCCACCACTGGTTGTCTTTTCCTGCAACTGTAGCTGGTGTAGAGGAACAAGTAGAGACAATGTCCCTAGTGTGTCCCCCCACCAGACTGTATGATGGGGTTCCCCTGCTAATTGGAACAAACGCCCACATGTTTGGGAGACTAGCGCAACTCTGCCATAAGAAACAAGGGCAACTGACTGGACAGGCCCTAAGAATTCCAGCCTTAGTAAAAAGGGCATATGACTTACAACAAAAACCCAATGAAGAAGACCCAGATGAGCCAGTGGGGATAGTGTGGAAAAAGGAACCTGACCCTTTGGTATTGGCCCCCAACGCCCAGTGCACAATTCATGGAAAAGTCCACCTAAAGAGAAACGTAAAGAACAAAATATTAATGTTGGATGCACCAGGTGATGGAAAGTTGCCAGAAGGATTATTGGTTAAACCCAGCATCTTGCCTGCCCGTGCCCATGCCTATGCACTGAGTGATGGTCCAGATTCGAAATGTGCCAGATCGGGAGGTCCGGGTGAACAGAGGGTGCACTCTAGCTACAGTACACTGCACAGACACTGCAATATTACCCAATAACAAGTACTCTGGCCAAAAGGAGAGAGTGACCCTGGACTTATTTGTCTTTGGTGATTCTCTGCTGCCAACTGAATGGAAGGCTAGGATTAGCAAGAAACTGGCCCAGAGAGACCAAGTGTTTTAGTTAAAGGAATGGGACGTGGGGTGTGTCCAGGATGCAGAGCATCATATAAGCCTGCATGATGATCGGCCATTTCGAGAGAGATCCTGACGCCTTGCAACAGTGGACATAGATGATGTGAGGAGACACTTGCAGGAAATGCGCACTGCTGGCGTGATACAGGAATCAAGGAGCCCATATGCCTCTCCCATTGTGGTTGTGCATAAGAAGAATGGGTCGGTTAGGATGTGTGTTGATTATCGCACCCTGAACCAGCGGACCATCCCAAATCAATACACCATGCCCCGTATACAAGATGTCCTGGATTGCTTGAATGGGAGCAAATGGTTCTCAGTATTGGATCTTTGCAGCAGATATTGCTAGATTCCGATGGCGCCGGAGGACTGTGAGAAAACAGCCTTCATCTGTCCATTGGGGTTCAAAGAATTCCTGAGAATGCCACAGGGGATTTCGGGTGCCCCGGCCACCTTTCAGTGACTGCTGGAATGTGCGGTGGGAGATGTGAACTTGCTGGAATGTCTAGTGTACCTAGATGATGTCATTGCGTCCAGACGCACATTAGAGAAGCATGAAACCTGACTATTTAAAGTGCTGGACCAATTGGAAAACTTCGGCCTCAAGCTTTCCATCAACAAGTGCCAGTTTTTTCAAACCTCCGTGAAGTATGTGGGGCACATAGTATCTGCAGAAGGAATAGAGATCAAGCCCAATAAGGTTGAGTCACTGACTACTTGGCCCCAGCCCCATAACTTGAAAGAACTACAACATTTTCTGGGGTTCTGTGGCTACTACCACAGGTTCATAAAAGGCTATTCAAAGCTGATTCGCCCACTCCTGAATCTTACCCAGGGTTACCCCCTTACCAAATGTAAATACAAGAAAGGGGCTGTCAAAGAACCAGAGAAAGTGTACTTCCACACAGGTGAACCTTTTGGGCCCTGCTGGACACCCGAATGTGAAGCAGCCTTCCACAAAGTCATATACCAGCTCACCCACACCCCCATCCTTGCCTATGCTGACCCTACCAAGCCCTATGTGCTGCATATGGACGCTAATCTGCAGGGCCTAGGAGTTGTGCTGTATCAAGACCATGAGGATGGTTTGAGACTGGTTGCTTTTGCCAGCAGGAGTCTGACCCTGTTGGAGCAAAACTATCCTGTGCACAAGCTGGAGTTCTTTGCCCTAAAATGGGCCATCATTGATCAGTTTCATGAGTATCTCTATGGGCAAAAATATTGGTGAAGACTGACAATAACCCATTGACCTATGTACAGACATCAGCTAAGTTAGATGCACTGGGCACCGGTGGCGCTCTGCCTTATCAACCTATGATTATGCTGTCGAATACAGACCAGGACTGAACCATATTGATTGTGATGCCCTGTTACGAAGGCCCACTTCCAAGAGTGACTGGGTCAGGCTGTCTGAACCTGACATCCAAGCATTGTGCCAAAAGTTTGACAGAGATGAACAGATGTCTGCGGACACAGTGGACTGTCTAGTAGATTGCTTGGGCCCTCCTGATACCTGCATATCAGCTGCCTATTGCCATTTCTCTGCTCTAGATATTAGTGCACTACCTCAACTTGACAATGACAGTATTCAGTGGCTCAATCCCAAGATCCTATGATTCAACCTGCACTTCATGCCCTGCGTGCGGGGAAAGATGTGTCTAAGTTGCGTTCCCCTGACTTGCGAACTGTCCTATTGTTTAAAGAAGGCCCCATGTTGAAGTAACTCAATCAGTTGTTATACAGAGAGACAGTGGATTATAGTGGTTAAGTAGACAAGCAACAAGTGGTCCTGCCCACGGCCTTTAAACACTTGGTACTGAGGTCCCTCCACAATCACATGGAGCACCTCAGAATTGATAGGACTCTCGACCTGGTACAATCTCGATTCTACTGGCCCAAGATGGGGGCTGATGTTGAACAACATGTGAAGACCTGTAGTCATTGTCTCCAAAGAAAAGCTCTGCCTCAGAGGGCTGCCCCCCTTGTCAATATCACTACCAGGGCCCCCATGGAACTGGTCTGTATAGATTTTTTGTGCTTAGAACCTGATCAATGGAATATTGGCAATGTGTTAGTGGTTACGGATTATTTCACAAGGTATGGACAAGCTTTTCCAACTAAAGATCAAAAAGCCTCTACAGTGGCCAAGGTGCTAGTGGAAAAATTCTTCATCCACTATGGTGCCCCCCAGCGGATCCATACTGACCAAGGCAGATACTTTGAAAGTAGGCTAATCAAAGAAATGCTCTCTCTGTGGGGTGTGCAGAAGTCAAGAACCACACCTTATCACCTGCAGGGGGACCCTCAACCAGAATGTTTTAACTGCACCCTTCTAGACATGCTGGGCACCCTCCATCCAAAAAATAAGCATAAGTAGAGCCAGCAGATTAGCACCTTGGTACATGCATACAATTGCACCAAACATGATGCTACTGGTTTCTCCCCCTACTGCCTCATGTTTGGGAGGGAGGCCCAACTGCCAGTTGATGTCTGCTTTGGGGTCTCTCCAGATGGGGTCCAAGCCGAAAACTACCTGCAGTATGTACAGAAACTGAAACCTTAATTGAACCATGCATATCAACTGGCCCAGATAATGGCTGCCAAGAGAAATCTTGCCAACAAAGAGAGGCACAAAAAGAAAGTAAAGGCTCAAGAGCTACAGCCCAGAGACCGTGTGTTGTTACGCAGTATGGGACTACATGGAAAGCACAACATTGCTGATAGGTGGCACCATCTTCCTCATGTAGTAGTTGGAAAGTTGGATGATCTACCAGTATACAAGGTATGCCTAGAGAATAACTCCAAGGCTGTCAAGACCATGCACCATAACCACTTGCTGCCTATCGGCCAAGTTATTACTGAAGCTGAGCCAGCAGACATTGCCTCCCTGGGCCTGTGACTCGTGCTGCTGCAAAAAAGAGACAGAGTCAACCTACCCCAGTAGTTACAGATTTAAGGTTCCCCCGCAGCAGGCCCAGAATGATAGTGACTGTCAGTCCACCTGTGATGAAAGTGACTAGGTAATGCCTATTATCCCTCCTATGAACTGAGTCAGTTGTTTCGTGGAAATCCTATGCAGAATCACGGGGATGAAGCTGGGCCTTCTGGACTGCCTAACCCCCCCCCAGCTTTGCCCTTGGAGCCAATGCTCCCTGAAAGTGAAGTACAAAGTGTCACGTCTGAGGCTGCAAATTCCCTGTGTTTAGTGGAACTGTGTGACTTGCCCGAAGAAGAGGCTGATGGTCTGAGTCTCTCTGGTGACACACCAGAACTTGAACAACAATATGAGAGTGCTGAAAGCCCCCCTTCAGTGCCACAAAGCCTAATTGTGCCCAGAACCTTCTCTAAATTAGCCAAGTGTTATGGAGACAGAGCCTACAGAGCAAGGAACTGACAGTGCTCCCAGTTTGGACATTCCCATCCATGCAGAGGCACCCCTCACGACTGACGAAAGCTCCAAAGTGAGTGCTGAAAGTACAGAGACTGTGTCTGTTCCTCCCAGAAAGACTGGCCGAGCTGTCAAGACAGTAATGTGCTTCAGTTATGATTCTCCCGGGAGGCCAGTGGATTTGCCTCTCAATGTGGTTCACAAAGGTGTTTCTATTTCTCAGATCTCACTACCCAAACTGAGCTTAATGGTCAGTTCCAGGTTGCTTGTTCTTCCTTCTCAGTATGGTGCCCCTGCCCCATCCAGCCCCAAGTTAGCCGACAGGGAAGGGCCCCCTCCTACATTGTTTAATGTACAGGAAGTTATAACATGAATCAGTATTGTGATGTTACTAATGTGTTAATCATATTGGAATCAGCATTACCTGTATGAAACATGCATAAGTATTGCCAATATGGATGTAGTAATGCAAAGTATATTGAAAGGTATAGTGATGTAACAAGCTAATGATATAAATGTCTCATTTACATTGTGTTTTTGATATTGTGATGGTACAGACTTGACAGGGACACCAAGTTTTCTCCAGGCAGGGAAGGGTGTAACCCCCCTACAAATGGGGGCTCCCAAATAGTCTTCCTTGAGATTGCTTAAATGCTCACTGCCAGGCTGGTGTCCTGCTTTTTAGCAGTTTAAATGTACTGCTAGAGAGTGCCTGTATAGCCTCTGTGTACTGTCTCTTTAAGATCTGCCTGGATTGCAGTCATAATTAATCTGACAGGGGAGCTCTGTTAGAAAATGTACTTGTTTGCTGATCGTTAGTTAGAATAGTAATAATATTGCAGTTTGTTCTAACCTGCCTTCTTTGCAGCATGGACAGTTCTGTTTGTTTCCATCATCTTGGTCCTGGACTGTCAGAATGGGCCAATCAGTACATTTGAGACTCTAAAATGGAGCCTGCCTACAGGGGCTTGGTGGGGCCAAAAAAGCTTGTAGGAATTGTAGTTTTGGGCTTTTGGCACCTAAAATAACCTGTAGGGGAGCCCTTGTTGTGACTGACAGACAGATCAGCCAACCGAACCTTTTGGATCTCGGGGATTGTCCCACACTAGTTACAGCTTCAGTTAGATCTGAGTTGGGAAGTGAAGATGTAACAACTCAAGACAGTTCAAGTAGCAATCTATAGTGGATTCATGCAGGAGAACTGTGGAAAGGTCTGAGTTTGGCCTACATGCCTGCCTGCTGTCCCTGAGAGGGAACTTGTGCTTTTTTCAGACTGAATCCGAATTTGGAGAACGAATTAAGCCACTGAATTGTGACCAGGCTTTAACCTGAAGAAGACCGAAGATTTGCTGAATGTGATCGGCTTGTCAGGACTTCCAGCTACCTCTGAACTCCCAGATTGTGCAGAGACTCTGTAATTCCGACCAGAGAGCCATTTGCCTGGTACAGTGGAATTTCCTTACATGTGAGTGTGCTGAGTGCTTATAGTGGGTCGTGATTTGGTTCCCCACTTTGTGTCTGAACTGTGTTTTGCTTGCTGGAGGCTGTATCCAGCTCCACAGACTGAATCTGTATCCATTTCCGATTGCCTGGGCCCTGCTACACTGGCCCAGCCAGAATACCTGCTACACAGAGAAAGTCATCGACGAGAGACTGGCTTGGGGATCAGTCCCCTGTTCAACGCCTTGAACAGGAATGACGCCTCAGTGATTCATGTGGGCCCTGCTTCTCCCGGCACTCCAGCTCAATAGCCTGCAGTCTTGATTTCATCCTGCCTGTGTCCAACATTGGGTATCGTGAGTAAACATCAGGGAAGCCCCCTGCAACAACAGCTAAATCTAAAAGTGCTGTCATCTGATTGTCTTGTTGTCTTTTCTTTCATGAACTGAGCCCTCTGGCTCCAGATTACAAATAGTGTGTGTTGTGCATGTTGCTTTCTTCCATCACAGGGCCCCAACCAGCTGCAACGTTCCTGGCTAGCCCACTGTTTTCCTACCTGGGTACCCAGCGTACGTGACTGTGTAGGGACTCTGAACTACATGCATAACTGTCTGATTAATACAGCTTTTAAGCAAATCAACCTGATTACGCCCTTCCCTTGTTCATGTCCCCTGAATAAATCAGATTTAACTTTGTTTGCATTTAACCTGACTGTGGTTCCAGTTTGTGCCAAACGTATTGTACTGTTGCTATTTGCTGTGCTTAACCTTGTTTTACAGGGGGTCTCCAGGGTCAAGCTAGAGGAACCAGCCCTGGTGGTAAGTGCAAACAATGTGGGTAATTGCCTGGTGAATAAGGGTCATTGTGAAAGTAATTATTGTATATTGTTCTGGCCACTAGAAGGGAAAGAGGGGGGTTACAGTGTCCCGGAGGGCTGCGCCCAGGTTAGCTTGACCACTAACAACCCTGACCTCTGGGTGGAGGCACCCGTTTCATTACCCAGACCCCTTAGCCTGCTACTAGCCAAGCAGGCAGGGGTAGTAGCCTTCGGGATAGCTCCACCTAGGAATTACATGCATGCTCCTCCCAGCTAGGGATAAACACTGCCACATCATCAAGGTAGGCTGCACTATAGGACATGTGTGACCTAAGGACTCCATCCATAAATCTTTGAAACGTTGCAGGGGCACCATGTAATCCGAAGGGTATCGTGACAAAGTGAAACAGCCCTATCAGAGTACTGAAGGCAGTTTTCTCTCTGGCCTCTTTATCTAAAGGGGTCTGCCAGTATCCTTTAGTGAGATCCAGCATGCTGATGTATTGAGCGTTGCCAAGAAGGTCAATGATATTGTTTATGCAGGGCATAGGATATCCGTCGAACTTCGAGATGGCATTCAAGTGCTGGAAATCCAGGCATACCCAAACCCCCCCTTCCTTCTTTCCCACTACAACAATGGGGAAACCCCATTCACTTTTGGATTCCTCTATCACCCCAATCTGTTGTATTTTGTGGACCTCCTTAATGACCTCACCCCTCAACTTTTCAGGCAACTGATAAGGTTTTTGCCATATAGGCGTCTCCTGTGTTACAAGAATGTGACGTTCCACCCCATGGACCCTCCCAGGTTCACAAGTAAAGGTCTCCTGAAAAGACTGCAAAACACTGTCTAATTCTTCTCTTTGAACTGGTTCTAATTCAGGGTTGATGTATACAGCTTGGCTCACTCCAGCAGTTTCCAATCTTTGATATGCCAGGTCTATTTCACTAATATGTTGTTCAGGGAGTACATACATGGTTGGGGTGGGGTTAGGCCCGGGTCTCTCACACCATTCCTTTAAGAGGTTGGCATGATATACCTTTTGTTTATGTCACCTGTCTGGTACTTCTATTTCATAATTTACCGGTCCTGTCTGTCTTTGGACCACGTATGGGCCTTGCCACTTCATCATCAATTTGTTGTCAGATGATGGTAACAACAAGAGAACTCGGTCACGTGGGTGAAAAACCTTGTTGCCCACACCCTGATCATACCTCTCCATTTGGTATTTCTGCTTCTCCTGATTTTGGTGATGAGCCAACTGTATGTACCTCAACAGCCTCTGCCCTAACTGGGCCAAGTACTCAAGAGTAGTGTGGGTACCCATCCCTTTTGCCATCCTCCCAATGCTCCTTTGTGATGTCCAGGGGACACTTGGGGTTCCTTCCAAATAGTAATTCAAATGGAGAAAAACCCACTAATGCTTGGGGCACCTCTCTGTATGCAAACATGAGGAAAGGGAGATAGATATCCCAGTGTTTACCTTCATCATGTACGAATTTTTGGAGCATTTTCTTCATTGTTTGGTTGAAGAGTTCAACCAGACCATCTGTCTGTGGATGGTAGGATGTGGTATGGATGGCTCCAATACCCAGGGTCTGGTATAAACACCTCAACAGCGCAGAACAGAAGTTGCTACCCATGTCCATGAGAATTTCTTTAGGAATTCCCATCCTGCTAAATACTTTCATCAATTCATCCGCTATCTTTTCAGCAATTACACTCTGTAAGGGGGGATAGCCTCTGGATATTTAGCAGTGTAATCACATATCACAAGGATAAACCTGTTACCCTTGGAACTCTTGGGCAGGGGTCCCGCAATATCCATGGCCATCCTCTCAAATGGCATGGAAATCAAGGGAAGGGGTTGTAGAGGCACCTTTTCTTTTTTATTAATCAGGGCTACTTTCTGGCATTCATGGCAACTTCTACAGTAGTCTGCTACCTGCTCATGTATGCCAGGACAAAAAAGTGATGTAGCAGTCTGCTGAGAGTCCGGTCCCTACCTAGGTGCCCTGCCCATGGAACATTGTGTGCTAGGTGGATTAGTTGTAGGCGATGTTGGGTTGGTACCACTAACTGCTCAAGAGCCTCCCCCGTTCTTGGATTTTTACAGCTCCTGTATAACCTCCCTTGCTGAACCCTATAAACGGGGCTTGTCTGTTCAGGCCCCCTCTTTATCCACTTGTAAGAAAAGAGGTTGCAAAGTTATATTTGTTTTCTGTTCATCAGCAAAACTACTTTGATTCACACAGTGCTATACTGTAAGTCTGCATTAGAGTCCCTGGATTTTTGTGTCCATTGTAATTTTGCCAGCCTTTTCTCTTTCTTCATCTTCTTTGGTTTACCCTTACCCTTGAACAGTTCCTCATCAAAGGGAATTCATGAGATAATGTCACTTCCCGCTTCGCCTGAGCCCGGGTAGTGACAGCACATACATTTGCCACTGAGAAAAGCAAAGTTCCAAAACCACGATAGTCGTGTCCGATTAACACAGGCACTGGCAACTTGGGGATTAAACCAACCCTAAGTTGTTGGGTCATACCCTGTACTTGTAGTGTCACATCCTTCAAGGGGTAATAATGCACATCTCCATGAATACAAGTCACACCAGTCCCATTCCCTAGGGTGTCTGCTCCCTGCAGCAAGTCGGCCCTTACCAGGGTTTGTTTACTCCCTGAGCCTATTAGTCCAAGGACTTCATTACCCTCTATGTGTACTGGTGTTAAGTACTGTCCCCAATTCGCTAATGCCAAATGGATGGGTTCTACCTTCTTTTTAGGACAGAACCTGGCAATGTGCTCCTTCCCCTGGCACTCTCGGCAGATAATGTCAAGATTGAAGAATCTAACTGGTTTTCCATTCCTAGCATTTCCAGTAGCATTAGCCTGATTAATAATAGAAGAATCAGATGTAATCTTACTGTGGGTGGGGATGCACCTGCCCCAGAGTGTCCTTTCAGGCGTTGGGGTCTAGCTGTCAGGTAATCCTCTGCAAGGTTGATAGCCTTTTCAGCATCTTGGGGAGGTGCTCCTAGACCCACATCTGTATGTCTTGAGGAAGGATTTTTACAAATTGTTCCAATATGATGGCTTCCAAGATCTGATCCTCAGTTCTAGTAGTGGGCTGCAACCACTTCTTGCACAAGTCCTGTAGCCGTACATAGGCCTCTTGAGAGGAGTCTACAGTCTGATACCAAAATGTCCTGAACCATTGCTACTACATTTCTATGCTAATGTCATAGCATTTTAATATGGCCTGGCATACTTGATCATAATTGTTGGCATGCCAGCTGTCCACCTGACTATAAGCAAACTGCACTTTACCCATCAAGTAAGGGGCTAAGCGGACCTCCCACTGTTCTCTTGGCAATCCACAAGCTGTCAGCACTCTCTCGAAGGTGGTTATATATGCCTCAGTGTCATCAGATTCTGATAACTTTGAAAGTTTAATGTATCTTGGGCCACCCACAGGAGAAGGGGGTCTGGCAGTACCAAGGGCCTGGATGGCTCTAAGGGTGTCAGTCCATCTTGCCTCACTCTTCAACTGATACCTCTCCCTTTGTTTCTCCATGTCCATCTGTCGGATACATAGCCAATGCAGGAGGTCTTGCATGTCCGCAGGTGGCTCCTCCTCTGGAAGGTCTTCTTCCCCTCCTGTAGCACCTTCCACATCTTCCTTCTCCTCTTTGTCCTCTCTCTTCATCATCTGCCATCTCACATCTTCCAAACTGAGAGGAAGAGAAATAGCTCTCATCCTAGACAACTTCTCAGGCCATCCTCCCATTCCCTATTTGTGTAACATCTCCCTTATCTTCCTGCCACCTAACACAACTTGTATCATACAGCCCCTCAATCAGGGGGATCATCTGCTCCATGAAACAGCACTATCTGTGGTCTGTGAGGGAACATGCGATTGAGGAGCTTGACTCTCACTCAGAACTAACAGCACATGGTGCAGCAAGGTCTGGGGTCCATACTGCAAGAAAACGGTAGAACAGGCTAAGATTACCGAATTTTTTTTTAAATAAGTGAGCGCTTTCCATTTTTTTTGTGGGGGGGGAGGACTGATTCAGGACTTCTTTGGAACTAGAGTGTATCAAGAGTGTGTTTTTCATATAAAATACCAAAACTGAAAGGTTTTAAAATGAAATAAAGAATGTGAAATAGGATTACACTAAGCTAATACAGCTTCAGTTTGTGTTCAGCATATATAACGTTGGTGCTTCTTCACTCTGAGTTTGTATTGCCACATGTAACACATGTACAGCGACCACCTCTTGTAACGGGAATATTGTGCTTACACAGATGCTCCCATTGTAAGTGGTGGGGACTGTACTAAACCGTGTTTTAATGTCAGTGGCTTAGTAAGTTGCATTCTCACCCCTGGGGAAGGAATATCACAAGGTCATGGGTTGTAGTCTGACACCAGGAACTTGGGCTGATACCCAATACTGACAGTGTAGTGCAGCTCCTGGGGGTACTGCACTGTTAAAGCACTGTCCTTTGGATAAGAAGTTAAACTGAGATCCTTATACCCTTGGTGGCTGTCCAGGCTGAAGTTAAAGATTCCATGGCACTTATTGTAAGAGTAGGGAGTTTTCCTCAGTGTCCTGGCCAACATTCCTCCTGTCAGTGAAACAGATTCATTTTACCACACCCACCAGGAATCATCTGGAAACGAGCTGTCACAGCTCAGTGTGCCTATCCTGTTCAAAAAATATAACTAACATAAATACAGTGTTGCATTATTTTAGTAAAAAAAATGCTATTTTCTTTTCATTTGCAAGGGTCTTTTCAGTTTCTCTGATGAATATTGTTTACGAGATCCCAATAAGTAAATAACTTTCTCTGTTTTTCTTCAAAGTTAATGAAGCATTACAGGTTATTTTCTTTGTTACAAAGTTAGCAAGAGTTTGAGTCAATTATGCTGGCCATTAACCCCCTACCAAAATCTTAACGTAGTACAGCCACTACGTGTATAATAAACAGTTTGGGTTACTTGTTTATTGCTTTCTTGTTCACTGTCAGGGAAGTAACTACACTTCACTGCAGCTACACATAAGGCATAATGGAAACTATGTCAAAATAAAACTATTAATGCTGCAATACCTGGCCAGCCCATTGGCACTGAGGGTTGAGGCACTGGACGCCACACCTCTCACCACGCCGGTGACCTGGGTTTGAGAACAAACTCGGGCTGCCGAGGGTCAATAGGGGAGGGAGAGGACTGAGTGTCCCATAACAGCTCTTCTCTCCCAGGGGTAGGTGGGTACATCGTCCCACTCCATGGCTGCCTCCTGCGGAGGATAGGGGCAGTGCCAGACAATGAGAGAGCCAAGAGTGTGGCATTGGGATGCGCACACACCTCCATGTAAACGCGTTCATGGTCAAGGAGGAAGGGACACAAGAAAAGAGGAAAACAACGACTACTGGCTTAATGAAGCCGCTGCAGTACTCCGTCACCAAGGCCTCACGGTGCTATTGGGCCCACTCCAGATATCGCCCGGGGGGACTGCCTTCCCTCCTTGCACCCTGTCACAGGGGGTAATCCATGGGGGACACAGGGCCCATGTCATTGAGGTGGCATAGCGGCCAGGGACTGGCAGAAGGCTGAAATATGCCACCAGGTCATAGGAGGATAAACACCTTTATAAAAAAAAATATATTGCAATACCTAAGGGTTCTGGTGGACATGAATCTATCTAAGATTGACAGCCTAAGAAGTGTCCCATAAAACTGAACAAGGTAGATGACAATTGGATGTTGAACAAGAATGAAAATGTAAGTTTTAGGGCTATTCCCAGAATCCAGCCGTTCCTTCCTTCCAAAAAGAAGTTGAAATGCACTACAAATCCTGTTGCAATCAGGACAAAATCCAAAACTATTATGAGAAACCAGTTTGGGGAATATCACATTGTATTATTAACCTCGCTGCCACTTTGATTGCTTTATCAAGGTTAAGGGATGACAGTAATGAGTCTCCCTCTCCAACTTAAAAATGAAAAAAGGTGTGTGAAGCATTGGTTAGAGACAGATTTTCTTCTTCAGAAAGTATCTCTGAAATTCCTTCTGGCTTTCCTATAATTGACAGAAGCTGCAGAAAAGGACACGCTCAGTGTTCAACCAGTATCTCTTCATACTCTTGATCAATAATGTGCTAATGAAAACCACCGAGATTTCCAGTGTCCCGATGAGATCGGTCAGCAATTTAGCTTGAAGGCTTGTTCAGAGTAAAAGCAGGCCCACCATTAGTTTAACAATCTAGTTTCTTAGCTAGGGATGAAGGTCACTCTGGTCACAGAAAAATAAATCAGTGACTTAAGATGTTCATAAGCTGCAATCTTCTGACACAAACTTTTCTATTGATTTATTATATGAATTTGACAGCAATTCTGAATGAATTTCAGCTCAAAGTAAGACAGTTTATTCAATTTGTTGAGGCAAGGTGAGCTCATTGTCTGTAATACATAATCATGTGCTGATCCAAAAATGTTAAAATAACATAGATTGACTGTTAGCACTAAATTTTCTTGCAGCAGTTTGTTAAACTATATTATAAAATGGTAAGAAAAATCCCTGGCTTATGGATGGCCAGTGTGGGGCAATATCAGTGATATTATCCCAGCACATCACAGATCTAGTCCCAGCACACCCATGACCACATTAAATGCTAGAAAAATCGCTCCATAGTCTATGTCCACGTTACCCACACTTGGTCATGGCTGCTGTGGCTTCTGCCAATACTTCAGTAATTTTTCCTTAAATTCCTGATTACTAGTGTCACAACGGATGTCAAAACAAATTCCACATAATAATTATCTGCCTAACCTGACATAACGCATTTAGAGTAACATTCCTTCTTTTTTTAAAAACTAAAGTCATCTTTCCACAAAACCATCACTGCGACTGGCTTCACGCTCCCCACTCAGAGCAACTTCTGCTGTCCCCACCCAGCCCTGAAGAGACGGATGTTCGAGTTCTGCTCTCCCCGCCTGCCCCTTAGAGACTGAGTGCGTTTGTTGAAAAAGCACACTGCGCTTCAGTTACTCACTGTTAATGCCTTTTTTTCAATTTTACCCTCTTTCTTTTTCTTCATCCAGTAGAAAACACATGGCAACTGTACCAGGAGAACCATGGGCAGAAAGTCGTCACCGTGATATAAACAATGAGGGTAGGAGGGGCGGGTAGGTAAATGGGCATCTTTCTGTTTCACAAAAATTAAAAAAGAAGACAAAGAACCCGGCAGACAAACAGAAAAAAAAATACATGGGAACAGAAAGACGGGGATGCATGGAAGGAAGGTTGGGGGGAGCCACAGAGCCACATGTCACAGCAGCTCCATCTAGTTGCCAAAACAAATAATAAGCACTATTTTTTTAAGTATGCCTACCCATCGGAAATATGACTAAAAAAACTACTCTTAAGAAACTTTTTAATCTTTTTTCTTTTCTTTTCTTTTTTTATGTTTGATGCACTTGCACACCAAACATTTTGGGACCATACGTCATTTAAGAGGTGTGTCATGGCCATGCTAATTACAGCTGAAACTGCAATGGGTTTGGCAGTGTACACCAATGACCAGGCACTCTGGTCATGACACAAGTTCAGTTTTACTGATGTGGCATGTTGTCCACTTAAAAGAATGAACCACTCCAATGGGAGCGCTTCATTTCTTTTTAGAAAATGGTCAAAGTAAATCTTTGTCTCTGATTGGTTGAACTCGCCAATTACCTATTCCGCTACGAGACAATAGAGACCAGCAAATAACGAGTGCAGTCTCTGTTGCCTCATTTGGTTCTGAATATTAGTGAACCAGTAGAATGTTCAAATGGTTATCAGCGCCATGTTTTTAAATCTCGTTTTGTGAGAGTGCTGCCCCCAACCCCCAACACCGCTACCAGCACGATCAACCTGACATGCAGTTTCACTGTGTCCCTAGTGTTACAGCTCAGTAAAATTCTACCAAAAAACTTTGCGATGTCACAGCTGACAATGCTTCTATCTGTGCCGATATGCGGTCCTGTTCTGAGTCTCAAATAATCTCCTGGTTGCACACTGCTCGCTACCATCAGGAAAGCATTGGAACTACAGTAATTTAAATAAAATCTACACCAAACATTTGTAAATATAAAAAAAAAAAACACAAAATGCAGTAGCATCTGTTGTCCCTCCACACCACACCAATTTTGCAGTGGCAACTGTGTAGTGTAAGTGAGCATTCCCATAGCAGAGAGTGAGTGAGAGAGACAGATGGTGAGTGTGATGTGCAGAACACAATTCCTTCACTCTCAAAGTGCTTTTTATTTCTTTAGAAGCCCATTTCCTTCCTACACGTACCTAAAAGATCAACTGACCACCTTGACAGCATTGACAGTAACAGTGGTACGTCCTCCTGACTCTGTTTCTCTGTGGTCAATGTGTCTCTCCTTAGGTTTGATGGCATGTCCCCATATTATCCTGGACCCCCCCTCCCATTACTGTGGCTAGCTTGATGATCCTTCCTACGCATCCCTTGCCGAGTCAGCATTGTAAATATTTTATCTAACCCTGCAGATGTCCATGGCTTGGTTTTGGGCCCCTCGTTATTTTTAGTTTTGTCACTGTTCAATCGGGTGCCTTAACTCATTCACAGCCTCTGTTGTGTGAATGTGCTATGGTCTTTCCCAGCTCGGACCCTTCGGTGTCATAGATTGAGCTGCACTTGCCACTGAGCTAGGGTGATTTGATTTACTGGTTGCCTAAACCCTACGCGTTGCTTGGATTGTTTGCTGCTATCCTATTTTTCCCTTCACATTCAAGCCTGGCCCGAAAAGACATTGACCATGTCATCCATGGAAGTTCTGGAAGTCATTTGCCCAGGTGCCCTTCCTGATATTTCCAATTGAAATATGTATTCCATTACACATAACTAAATAAAAAAAAAATCAGTGTTCCCTGTCCTCCTGTCCGTGCCCCTCATCCCACCCCCAACCCCCATTCCTTGTTCTTCCTTTGTTTCTCTCTTGCCAGCTGCTTTACCTGGTTTGGCACATAATTACACCATTTGTAAAAACAAAAGCTCAGACAGGTGCTGTTACATGGCTACCTGGTTGCAGTGCATGCATGCCATTCCAGGGGCAGGTCTTCTTTGTTTCCTAGTAAACCAGGACACCTACCTAAAAGTACCTATCAGTTTGTGCCCCCTCCTCACACCATGAGATAGAGATGATATTGCTGTGAGATCTGTGAATTGCTGCTGCTGAAAGGTAGATAGGTTAGAAATACTGTATATGACAGGAATGAATACCATTGTGGCAAACTGATTCTGTAACAGGTCAGTCTTACAGAGAGTGAGAGGAGATAGACTGGTAAAGCTAGAGGGTTCAAGGCACTGTCACATTAGTATCACAGTGGACACATGGGGTTGTTTGAAAAACATGTCATACACACTCACAGGACACATGTGTTTTTATGACTGTGGGCGGAGCCTACAGGAGTTTTGCATGTACAAAAGGAGTGATGTCATGTTTTCTGTCCGTGGAACTGACTGAAGGTGTAAATAGTCTCCTCCACCTTACCCTCCTCCAAGAAATGTTTTCTGCCCTCAAATAAATATGCTTTCATGTTACTCAATGGTTGCAGTGTACTACTTTCTTTCTTAATGGGTGGTACAAGAACTGGAACCTGAGTAGTGGGAGGCAGCACTGTTTTTTGGGGAAGTAAGATCCAACCCCCTTCCACCCAAGAAGCTCTTGAAGATCCAGCCCACCTTTTTTTTATTCACGTGGGAGGGGCATGAGGTGGATCTATTATGTTGAAATACGATTCACTAGTTTGGGAGCTGGACCTAGGAACACAAGAAGTCTGTGGAGTCCTTGCATTTTTTTAAGGAGTATGAGAACAGAAAATAGTTAATGCCTTCAAACTGACTTAAAAATCCTTGGAACAAATGATTATCAGAGTCACCTGGTGTCTCAAAGGGAAAGACTAAGTGTCTAAAACTACTAAGGATTCACCTTCTATGGAAAATAGACAGCTTTCAGGTATTTCTTAAACATTCATATACTAAAATGGGCACAGTACTTGGTAAATACAGTCTATGATGAAGTGTATTTTCCTTTTTAAGTTTGAGAAGTGGAGTTGACTTGCACATGTTAAAAATACCAGTTGCAATTAGCAACTCATTTTAGAAACAAAATTCATTTTTTCCCTTTTTTCCTTTTTTCCTAGCTCAATTTATAGTGGAGTTGACTTTCTAACATTCCTCTCGAGTTAATTACTCCTTGGAACCTGTAATTCCAGTTTTTACAACTGTGTCCCTGGAACTTTCTACATGATAAGTTCCCATAGGCACCTCACAGCACCTCATTAAGCCATTTGACAACACCATCTTTGCTGGACACTGCATAATAAGAGACCCAGCCTTTCATTTTTCCAAATAATATACCAACTTCATTCTCAGGCAGGCAGTTCTGGGGGGGGCACACTGGACTTCAGCTGTTTTTGTTTGATATTGGTCACAACCAGGAGCCCCTCTAAAAATAATTAAATAAATTTATAAAGCCAGGGTTGAGCAGATCACACATTGAATTGGTTCATGATTAGGGGAAAGCTGTGATCACTTTCCTAGTGATTTGCTCCCAGCCACACCTAGCAGACTGCACTTTATAAATGTGAGACAAGGAAGCTGGAGTATTGTCTTTGCAAACAGAGAATGAAACAGCTGGACTCTAAGGCCCTGTCCACACTACGCCTCTGTAACATTACAGAGGGTGTAAAACGTTACCGTAACAGGTCATGTTTACACCTGTAACGTTACAGGAGGCGTTTTTGTAACCATTGTTGAAACCACATATGAGGTGGTTTCAACAACGGTTATGAAACCGGTCCTGCCTTGGTACCATTACCGGCGGTAGTGTGGACTGCCGGTAACGGTCCCCTGCAGGGCACAAAGCGCAGCGCGAGCTGCATTGTGGGATTGGGCACCACTGTAACGGTCACCCGGATCCCGATGTGTGGACCGGTGGTGCCGGTCCCATAATGGACACCGCCGAGGTGTGGATGCACTGCACCACTCCGCAGCCATACTGGATTGCATCCGTTACCGGGTGCAAGCAGTGTAGTGTGGACAGGGCCTAACTCAGATCAGCAAGGTACTTTTTACATTATTTAAAGTGGAGGACCAAACTGATTGGGGCCACTTTGACGTAGTGGTTTGGAATGTTCACATTTTGGCCAAAGTTTGATAACTAAGAGCCCCTATTTGGGACTTGAAAGATGGAAAAATCCTCCATTTCAGGCCTGTTTTGGATAGTTTGGGAAGGGCACACTGGACTTCAGTTGTTTGTTTGATATTGGTCACAACCAGGGGCCCCTCTAAAAATAATTAAATAAATTTATAAAGCCAGGGTTGAGCAGATCACACATTGAATTGGTCACAGCAGCAGAAGAAGCATGTTGGCATTAAAAGCTTAGTGGCGTGGATGTAGAGGCACCAGTATTTAAGCATGACTTTGGTAGAGGATTAATTGTGACTGGGGAGTGAGGGAGGGAATGAGTCTTGATATTTTTAGCATAATGGTTTTCTGAAACTTCAACCTTCAGTGGCTTAGACATTGTAGCTATCTATACAGTATACCACTAAGCCACATGCAGTGGGGTATGGGTAAAACCCACATCACCAGACCCAGGCCAGAGCTGTAAAATCTGGACTGGGCACAGCTTCTGCAAATATTGCTGATCCAGTGGAGCAGCAATAAAAGATAAACTATGCAGTACCCTCAATAACACACCTGTCCCAGTTTACATTTACCTGATGCCCATTTTTAGGCCTTATATAGTAATATCTTCCTTCAACAGAACAGCTTATAATGAAATGTGTCGAATTTACATTGGCATTTGGGCATATGCACTTTTATATTACATGAATTTTGTGTGTGAACTGTATATCAGTTTCTAAAAAAAAACAATGAAACACATCAAATGTCTTTGAAAACTTGTCTCAACATTGTGTTTACCTTCTGCCTTGTCACAACATACAGTTGTCTCATCACTGTTTTCAGTTAGGGTACAGTACCTTCTTGTATATGATGGCCAGGTTCTGTTGAGTTGATTGCTATAACAGTGCATAGAATAAAATGCAAAACATATAGGTAACTGTAATACAGATGGTGGCGTTATTTTTAATTACACAATGGCAAGGAAAAATGTAAGAAGCTGGCTGCTGACCCACTGAAACAGTAATGTTATTACACAGTAACATCACCGTAGCTTTGGATTTGGATCATTCTTTGCATTTTCTCTTAAGAAATATTTTTTTCACACTAACAAAATCATCCTTTAAAATGTATTTTTTATTCTGTATAAAACAACAAGGCATTGTATAATTGCAATAAGGCACTCCAGGGTGTATGTTATCTTGTAATATTGTCACTCCTGGAGTGGTGGAAGCACTCGGCTTTGCCTCATGCTTCAACCCACCCCAGGAGTGACATTATTACATGACACACACCATGTCATGCTGTATTGCTTAAATATGCCCTTTCTCACTGTGCTGTACTTTGATTCAGTTAGTATATATGCAACAGCCTTCATGTGAACACTCTGGGCTTCTCTTTGACTCCTGAAGTCTACTTGCTTTAGCTATAGTATATTGTTTGAACTGCTTTGGTCTTCTTGATGTGGTGCCTGTGTACCTAAACTATATAATATGTTTATCTACTGCTACCCATGCATCTCCAGTGAATGATTGTTATAACAGTCTGCTCTCCGAGCCATTATTTTTTGACTTGTTAACTGTGCTGTCTTTGTATTAGTTTCAACGAGGTGCCTTTGCAACTGAGTCTCTGACACAAAGATTTGCAAATCTGATATTTTTTAAATAAATAAATGTTTATGTTTAAAGCAGCAGTACTACGGAAAAAAAATTTGCGCTTTTTTGACAGTTTATTCCCTGTGCCCTGCTAATCATATATCTGGTACTCTTTCTCGTCGGCATTGTACTATCGCCGAGTAATTTGCTCAGTTATTCTCTGCTTTTGTTTACATTTCTGCCACCCAGCATGTTGCACTGGAACCCCCTCTACTGCCAACTGCACATTTGAATGACTTGCAGGGACATCAGGAATGGTCAGCAGAGGGTCCCTCTGCTGCTGTCATCAAAAGACGATGCGAATCGGAAGAAAAAGCGAGCTGAAATTAATCAGCCGCCATATTTGTTGTAGCGCTACAACCCTTCAAATAAATTGCAAATATCTAAAAAACTAAGGACGACTGGGAAAAAATATTTACTGGTATGGAAACTGGAACTTTGGCCGCATGCTTACAGCTGAAAAACAGAATTTTGATTGGTCACTTCCTGATTTCGTAGTACTGCTGCTTTAAGCCCATGAAACACCCTTATCTAGTTAATGCATGCACAGTCGTAGTGGCTCTGCCAGAGCTTGTTGTGTAGTGTTAGCTATTATAACTGCTACCTATTACTTATAAGTTGAATAGTGTATTTCATCTTATGGTAGGTGTGGAAGTATGGCTGATGAGATATTTTAATAAATGATGCAGTGTGTGTTTAATTATGCAGAACTTGAAGTGTGTGATTGTGTGTGGCTTGTATGGACTTAAAAAATTAATCATATGGTGGCCGTGTTACTATTTAGCTTAGGGATGGACCCTCCCATGTGTGAAAAATTGTTGCTGTTGGAAAATCTAAGGGATTTATTGGACATGGTGAAAACTGAACTTCCAGACCCGGACTGGACCAGATAAGTAAAATCTGGACTGGCCAGTGCAGCCAGACATGCTGGACCATGCGTAAGATGCATAAATATTTCTGGTCTGGCCACTACAACTGGACGTACCACTCTGACTTTTACCTATCTGGTCTGGTCCCAGTAGTCGAGATCTCACCTCATCCTGGGCAGGGGTGCAAACTGGACCACCAGAATAGGACCATACCAGGTGGGTATAAGCCTGACCCGTCCATGCTTCCAGAGAAGCCAGACCAGTAATACTGCTTGTGCCCATCCTGGCTGGACAAGCAAGTCATGATTTTACTGATTCAGTCTGGGCTTAGAGTTACAGTTTCCACTCATATCTGGATTTATAATGTTTTTCATGTGTATAATTGGGGGTGAGGGGTAGTGTTGTTTTTTTATTGTGCTTTATTGTATTGAAAGTGCCAATTGCAGTACAGTAAAAAGTTCCATTGCTTAATTAGAATTAAGCATTGACTTTCTGTATGACAAGGTTCGGCCACACAATGGTGGGGTACCCATAGTTAATGCTGTGCATAGGACCTATGGCAGTGTAAATCCAGCCTGGCCACACAGCAGTACCACATGCTCTACTCCTAATTGCCACCAATTGCAGCTGCCCCAGCAAGTCTCAGGGCTCAGGGAAGCCCCCATTAGATCCCAGGAAAGGGTTTACATATTTATAAAAACAATGATGGCCTAGCCACCTCGCAAGCTAGCCCACTAGACTACCAGGGCTATTATTAACATTGTGGCCCCCAGGGTACTTTCTAGCCCCACTGACCACCAATCACTACTTTATTTTTAACAAAAGGGCTACCAGCCCCCCCCCCACACTAGCCTTCATTAGCCCACCTGGGCTACTACATAAATTGCTGGCCACTTGGCTACTACTAGGGGCAAAGTTGTTTTTTTTTGTGAAGCCCTCCTTCCCAAACCACACTAACTTTCCTCTGTTTCTTCTCTTTTATTGTTTTCCTTCTACCTAATCTATTTTCTCTTTTTATTTCTACAGGTCTGACAGGACGAGGGCTTCTACCTTTTCAGATAAATACTGTATAACTATATTTCTATCCTGTCCCTTTTGCTGTGTTGGACCCCCTAAGAGCTGCAGATCCTTTGTGACCCCTTTTTCTACCTTTATTTTACAAGTACACTGGTGTCACCTCTTTGGACTCCTACCCTGTACACTGCGGCAGGTAAGTCCCTCTGTTTTATACAATTTTTGGAGGGTTGACTGTAACAGGTGTGACATGTTCTACTTTAGAGGCCCCTGACAAACGGTTTATATTATTTCCTTCTTTGCTGAGTAAAAGTTGATTAAGCAGCCAGCACAGTGGTGCTGAGAGTTGAGGTGCTGGACACCACACCTCGCGTTATGCTGGAGACCCATGTTCAAGAATGAGCACGGGTCACCAGGGGTTGGCAGTGTTGGGGAAGGATTGAGCATCTGGAGGACTGCTCTCCTTCTCTGGGAAGGGGAGGGCATCAGCAGTCTGCACGTGGCAGCCCCCTGGTGGTAGCTGGGGGGAAACACCACCAACACTGCAGTAGTAATGGGTGGGAGGAGGCAGATGCCGGGAAGAGCATATGTGGAAGCGTGCACACTCCATCCCTTGGCATCACTGCACACCTCCTCCAGCAGGGGAACCACTCCAAAAAGAAAAATCCCAGCAGCGTGAAGGCTGCTCGCCAGCACTGCCACAATCCCATGCAAGTCAGCTCCCTCCTGGTCTCTACAGTGGTGGGGTATGTACCCGCTGTGAAGCAATCAGGATGGGTAGTGACGGGGAAGTCAGAGCTCTGCCTGGAACCGGGGTGGCAGCCGGCCTAGCTGGCTAGATGTGGGGATAGGAACCAAAGGTACAACCTCCACCAGCCATGGAAAGAAATAATAAAAAAAAAAAAGTAGATTAAGCAATACAAAGTAAGGAGCTGCAGCTTATGCCAGGCCAGTTCCCCTACTCCTGGCACACACACTGAGGAAACCTCACTGGCCAAGACCCCACCCACCACCTTGGCACTTATTGTATCACTCCAGAAAATGGCATGGGGTCACGTCCTCACATGCAAAAACAGCACAGCACTATACCACCCTGTAAAGACAGTGACAGAGGACTGAAAACACAGGAAAATTGTTTTCTACGAGAGGCTCTGCCCCAGCACCCCCATTACAGTGGGCTGTGCCCCCACCAAACTTAAGATAACCTCCTTGGAAGGGGGCAACTCAGGGACTTGCGCTGTCACCATTGTGCGGTTTTGCCCTGTGACATGTTGCATGCGAGGACATGACCCGCTACATCGTAAAACAACTATCTTCAAAATGCAAGGTTGAAAACTTGTTTACCAAGCATCAAACATCTGGCATGGACAAATGCTTGTTTGTTTACAAATGAGACATTTTATAATGGCATTAATGCACTCCAGGGTGTGTGTTGTACTGGGATAATCTCACTCCTTAATGCTGGACACTCTCAGCCAGCAACCTCATGCCTAACCACCCAAGAAGTAATGTTATCCCAGCAACACACACTCTGTCATACACTATTGCTTAAATTAATTAACTCATCTGAAAAACACACTCTTGTTTACAATTTTGCATTTTTCCTGTGGACCACAATTCCGCTTATTTCTTTAACCATTCCAAAGTAACACCATGTGGCAATGCAGAGATAACACTAATGTATGTTACCCTATGTTATCTTCTTTCAATAGCCTCCAGAATTCCAATAGAATGTACAGCAGTCTGAAAGTGTAGTCATCCTTTTTCTGTTTAACCCCTCAGAAGAAACTTTCCTTGGCTCCAGGTATATTGTAAATGAAAAGGATGGAAGTAGAGTGATCTGGTTTATGTATTTATTTAATCCAGGCAGGCAAGCAGAGGTAAATGGAAAAAAATCGCATTTACTGCTGCAATCTCGAAAAGGGGGTGTTGCAAACAGGGTAGGTGTAGGACACAGCTGCAAATGTTCATATAACATACTACAGCTTTGCATATGAAACCCAATTTGTTGCACATGCAAACATTGTTTTAATAAACATTACACAAATCATTTGCTAAAGACCTGATGTACAGTACCTGTTATATCCTTTAAAGCTGATTAATAAGGATGGAAATCAATGTAATTCATGCTAAGAAACTCAACACAAATCGCGAAAGAGGAACACTTGAAACAAAGAAACAACCACTCAACTATATTCTGCTAGTTATTTATGTCATAATGCAGATTAGATTTGGTCTTGCATACATTGTGTATTCTATGAAACTTTGGTGTGCTGCAATGTATTTTTCATACAAAAATTGAAGTAATCAGTACTGTAACTCAATAGTAAAGTTGGTTAGACAGGGTTATAATACAAGAAGAAAATATTGCATGGCCTGGAACACCTTTATTATAAAGTTAATATATGCCCCAGAGGTATCTTAGCTTTATTTATGTTTTGCCTTCTAGGTAAATTCTTCATAGAGTGGATTACAATCTATCCAGCAGCATTCATAAGAACACACTGCTTATAAAGTTGCATTCTTTAGAGAAAATCCATTGAAGAATATAATAATTTGACAGTTTCTGACTTCTCATTTTGCATGTGTAGGGCTGAAAGCAATAAACATTTCAACCATGCTATATTTAGATTGGAATGTATACTTTTAGAAAGAGAAACTAAGGGGACTTTACATTAAACTCTTGCACATCTCTGCCTCTGCTATTGGTGCCCTTGTCTTTTCTGTTCTCAACTTCTCTTTTTAGCTAGGGACTCTTTTCCATATTTCATTCCTTATTCATGGGAGGGGGGACTCATCCACTTTTGGAAGTTACCATCCCATCCTGCTTCTCTCTGCAATGGCTATAGTGCAAGAAACACCTGTCCTCTCACAACTTTCTATTTCCCTCTACTCCTCCTCTTTCCTTTCTCATTTCCAGTATGACTTTTCTGCAAATCCCCTTCAACTGTCTCTTCCCTTCTATGGTTCAGTGATTCTGTCCGGGAGGGGGACAGGTCAGGGACATTACATTTCCATCTTTTTTTGACATTACCAAGGATTTCAACAGTGTGACCCACCCTATTCACTT
The DNA here is from genome assembly GCA_016271365.2 of Neoceratodus forsteri. Lineage (NCBI taxonomy): Eukaryota > Metazoa > Chordata > Ceratodontiformes > Ceratodontidae > Neoceratodus > Neoceratodus forsteri. The sequence continues at coordinate 896,531,421 of CM028134.1, forward strand.
TAACAAACCCATTGGTGCTGGCCTTCAGGTCTTACAGTCAGTTGGATTGGCTCCTGCCTACTAACTTGTTATGAGTTGGTGCGTGCAAGTAAGAGATGCTGTATTCCTCCCTCTCCATCCATTTAGGTCTCCTCCAGGGCTCCATCCTGGGGCCAGTCCAGTTCCCCATTTTCCTCAATGGTCTACCCTTTGTCTGTCTCTCTCTCTCTCTCTTTTCTCAGACATTCACATTTACACTGAACACATGGGCCCAGATATTCAAAAGGGTTGCGCATGGCGCAACAGTGTTGCGCCATGCGCAACCCACTGATGTACCCCGGCATGATATTCAAACAGGAATTGTGCTTGGCACAAATCCTGATGTGCCAGAGCGCATCAGTAATGTATGCGGCGCAGGTGGGGGGGCGTGCCCATGCATACTCTGCACATCCTGATATTCAGCCCGGGATGTGCTGAGTCCATGCATGCACAACCCTACTTGCACCGCACAAAGTTGATCCCCAAAAAAAGAAACAATGGCTGGCCACCCACAGGTGAGCTGTCAGATTGCAGGGTGCAACACGGCAGCTGCCACCTATGGGTGTCCTACCTGAGTCCGCTGCACCTCTGTGGTGGTACCCCCATGCCCGATCATGGGCATCTGTTAAAAATAATAACGTCAATATCCTGGTGGTCCAGTGGACCGCTCTCATCCATGGCAGGCATGTGTGTATAAAGAGAATCAATATCCCTGGTGGTCAGTGGACCCCCTTCCACCTGCCCATCAGTCCCACCTCCCGCTCCCCAGGTCAGCGGCAGGCGGCAGCACCACCACCTGCCGCCCGCCGCCCACCAACTGACACCGTGGTAGGGCTGTACACCCATTGGTCCACAGCGTGAGCCAATGGGCATGCAGTTTGTACCGATTAGACATTCCAGATATGTGACTGGATCCAATCACATATCTGGAATGTATATGACATGGGCTGCACACCCATTGGCTCACGCTAGACCAATGGGCGACAGCCCTGGTACGGTGCAGTCAGTGGGTGGTGGGGCGGCAGGCGGTAGGTGCTGCCGCCGCCGCTGACTGGGGGAGAGGCGGTGGGGGAACAGTGGGTGGGTGGGTGGGGAGGGGGGTCCGCTGACCACCAGGATAGTGGACATACTTTTTTTTATACAAATGCCAGCAATCAGGCTAAGAGTGGTCCACTGGACCACCAGGGATATTGGATTCTCTTTTTTTATACAAATGCCCGCGATCGGGCTGAGAGTGGTCCACTGGACCACCAGGGATACAGGATTCTATTTTATATGTACTGAAGCCCGCGATCGGGCTGTGAGGCACATTGCCGCGCTGTGCAGGGGGCGTCGGTCCCCGATGGCTGCTGCCTGGTAGGGTGCCAGGCGCAAGTCACCGGAGGTCAGCACACCTGCATGCAAATGGGGCCATAATGACATGCAAATGGCCCCATTTGCGCCTTGGATACATTATGGCCCCATTTTCATGTGCACTTTTGAATATCGCGGTTGCTGTGCATGGCGTAATGGAACTTGCACTAGCACATCCCCCTGCTCCACTCTGGGCACTTGCACTGGCGCAGTGCAACTGCGCCATGTGCACTGTGGGTGGCCAGGGTGTGATATTCAATGATGCTGTGCCATGGCACAGCTCCGTTGAATATCGCCCAGTTATCGCCCCTGCGCAGCCAAGTTGCGCTGCGCCCAGGCTTATGCCACAGTCTGGCGCAGTTTGAATATCTGGGCCATGGAGTATTATGTTCCTAGAGCCTCAGTCCCTGTACTGGGAACATATCTGCAGGCTCATTTCAGCCAACTGTCTTAATGCCACAAAATGGTTTCCATGACCTTTAGACCTTGCTTGGTTCCATTTTATTCCTGTTTTCAAGACTCTGGATAGAATTCTCCTGAAGTAGTCTACCTATTTAAGTACTTTGGTGTATAGCAGGATCAAAACCTTGACTTCTCCAGCCACATCAGTGCCATCCACGACAAAATCCTACCCAAACTTTACACACAGTATTAAAAGAAGTCCTCTTGACCAGCCCGCCGGTGCAGTGGCATGGCATTCACTTGTGATGCCAACATCTCAAGTTCAGGAATGCACTGAGGAGTTGGAGGGATGGCCAAGGGGAGAAGGGCTGAGCATCCAGGGGATTGCACTCCTTCTCCACGGGAAAGTGGTTGAGTGTCTGGCGCACTATGGACCCCTGGCAGTGGCCAGGGGATCTGCCATGACTGGTGCTTGGATATGAGGGAGGTGGGACAGACATCGTGTTTGTCCCATGGATGTCATTGCACATACCACCTCCTGAGGAGCATAACATTACAAAAAATGGTCCTGCCCACACCAGACCCCACACCGTGGATTGGGTTCCTGCTATCGGGTCACTAACTAAAAGTCTGCCAGTTTCTTTCAGTGGCCCCACCCCTGGAGGGGTAAGCCGGGTAGTGTTCAGGAGTTGGGAGCCTCAGGGTATGTGTCAGGAGTGAAATGTGTGGCTGATGGGGCACAGCAGCAGGCCACCAAAAAATAACAAGTCCTGCCTTCCACTTCTGGTCTTCCTTGAGTTTACCCATATATGATCCTCCCAGTGTTTGATTATGTGGATGTGATCTACAATGCTGTCTGCAAGTCTACCAAGGCTGGGCACCCTATTTCACTCCTTCTGCAATGTTGCCTTTACCTCTCCTCTCTGCATTCATTTATGCACCCTCTACCCTTCCCTTTCTTTCCCTTCCCTTCCCTTCCCTTAAAAGTAGTCTAATTCTGTGTGAAATGTCAGTTCTAATTCCTGCGGCAGGGCTGCTAGGCTTCTGTGATGGTGTTTTGCTCCTTCCTGTGACATGGATTGTTTATGTCTGTGGCCGAAGGCAGTTCTGTCACTGGCTGAAATATGAATAATGTCATTGATGATCTCACATGCTAAACACAGAACAACAGGAGCTTCGTGAAGGTGAAGAGAGCAGAGTACTATAGAAAAAAAATGCTTTTTAGTGAAAAATTATCAAGAACAATCAACTAGGTGACCCTATATATATGATGTGGCATGATGCAAGTACTGCAGGGAATATAATGGCACAGAATCAGAAACTTTCAAGAGCCTTATTTGAGAGCCATTGCCTCTCACACTGTGCCTCTTTTCAAGCCACATACTAGTTTATCTCCCTTCTCTGCAGCTTTCTCCATTCTTTCTTCATTCTTCCATTCCTACTCCCTCCTGCCCACTCCTTCTCTTTCCCTCACTGTAAAACCAGCCTTGTGAAGTTTGGCTTCTCTTTCCACCTCATCGTCTCTGGAAGAACATTCTACTGACCTGTGACTGCAGTCCCCCATAGTACAACCCCCAGAGGGCATTTCCCCACTCCTGGATATCATCTGACTCTAACCCGGTGGTGGCCTTCATGGCATGGAACACAGATGTACTGGGACAATCACTCTGATGGTGATTGGGATTTTTATACCCCTATATGAAGTCTCTACCTCCACCCACCCCCCTGATGTTGGCAAAGCCTCTGTCAACTTCATTTGATACAGTCAGTAGGCACAGGTGCCACCCCATGTAAGAAAGCAAGCTCTCTAGCCCACCAGGAGGAGGTCACTACAGATGATGATGTTGCCCTCTCCTGGGGTGTCTTGTGTTGCTGTCAGCAGTTCTCTGAAACTCTGCTTGCACCCAATCCCATTCCTTGACAATTTTAATTAAATAGTTACACAACATTCTGTATATTAATATCAAGAGTGAAATACCAGAGTCAAAGTTCAATGTGCCTAAGAATCTGGCTATACATACTTCGTCGGATTTGCAGTTTAGTCTTTGTTAAAGCTAAGAGACTGGCAGCACTGGAGGCAATAATCTGCAGCTTTTCCAGAGGATACATACAGCACTGAGGAAGGATAGCCAGGACCCCACAGGGGAAGGAAACAACTCCTGGTGGGGGACTCAGTTTTAAGGGGGGTAGAACTGGGGAAGGGAGAGGAAAGGGAGGTAAGGTGCCTGCCCGGCGTCAAGGCTTGGAGGGACAGGAAATGAATCCTCAGGATCATGGGAGCAGCGACAAGGGGGAGGGAGCTGGATGTCATTATCCACCTAGAGACGAATTACCTGGCTGAGAATGGGATCAGAGCAGTGCAACAGGAGTTTGTGGAGTTGGGGAGGGGCCCTTAGACAAGTAGCACACACGGTAACTTTCTTGGAAGTACTACCTGTCTATGGCATGGATAAGGCTAGGGCACTCCGCACCATGGGATTCAATGACTGGTTGAAAAGCTGGTGCAGAGCTCAGGGATTTGGCTTCATTGGGGACGGGGGCTCCACCTGGAGGAATGCAGGCCTATACAGGTGTGATGGTCTGCATCTATCATGGAGGGGAACCAGGATCCTAGTAGATAGGTTTAAATGCTTCAGTGGCAAGCATTTAAACTAGCCATGGGGGGAGGCACCAAAGAGTAGAAGAGAAATCCTAGCCCCACCCCCCCAAAAAAAATCAGGGTTATTAGTGAGGGTAAACACCAAAATAGAGCAGTCGACAGAGAGAAGGGCAGGGGTAAATGGAGAAAAAGACAAAGGTAGTAGGGACAGGGATGGGGTAAAAAGAAATAAAACCATAAAAAATGGAGGGCAATGAGTACCAATGCCCATAGTCTAGTTAAAAAGCTCCCTGAAATGGTGGCCTTGATGGAAGAGGGATGCTTGGATATTGTGGCAGTCACAGAAACATGGTACAAAGAGAACCATGACTGGGATGTCAACATACCAGGGTACACAGTCTACAGGAGGGACAGGGAGGGAAGAAGAGGAGGAGGAGTAGCTCTCTATGTAAGGGAAGGGATCAAAGCAACAGAACTAAAGGGTAAACAGAGGAGAGGAGGTACTGTGGGTCACCCTGGAGACTGGAAATGGCTCCACAATCCGCACAGGGGTTGTATACAGACCCCCATCTCAGGGGAAGGAAATGATAGAAGGCATCCTTGGGATGGCAGAGAAAGGGGAGATATTGCTGATGGGGGACCTGAATATGCCAGATGATGACTGGAACACCTTTGCTGCAGCCACATCCAAGAACAGGGCCATTCTCGATGCCCTGCAGGGGGCATGCCTTAGACAGCTAGTTTTGGAACTCTCTTGGGAGAGAGCAATCTTAGACTTGGTACTCTCAAATGGGGATGGAGAGAGGATCTCTGATCCTGAAGTGGGTAGCCATCTGGGAACAAGCGACCACCAAACAGTGTGGTTCACGATAAACTTAGTTGTAGAGTCGAGCCACACAAAAGTGAAGGTACTGGACTTCAGGAGGGCTGATTTTGTCAAAATGGGAGAGTGCCTCAGAAAAGCACTAGCAAACAGACAAGAAGGTGGGGTGGAGCAACAATGGGGAAACATCAAAACCGCCATCACAGAGGCAACAAGTCTTTGTGTGAAGCAAATAAACAAATCAAAACAAAAGAAAAAAACATTATGGTTCTCAAAAGAAGTGGCGGGGAAGGTAAGGGAAAAAAGATAGCATTCAGGACGTATAAGGAAACACAAAAGCAGCAGGACAGAGGACTGTACCAGTTAAAGCAGAAGGAAGTGGGTAAGGCAGTCAGAATAGCAAAGGCCCAAACCAAGGAAAAGATAGCCAACTCTGATAAGAAGGGGGGATAAAACCTTTTATAGGTACATTGGGAAGCAAAGAAAGACTAAGGCAGGGATACTGAGGCTGAACAAAGAGGAAGGTGGTTGGGCAGAGGACGGCAGTGAAAAAGCAGGGATACTGAACGAATACTTCTGCTCAGTATTCCCAATGGAGAAGTGGGGGAAATACCCATTCCGGTCAATAGAAGCACTCTGGATAGGGGGGCTGATATTAGTCCTTTCACAGAAGAAAGGGTTCTGAAAGAACTCTTAAAACTGAAGGTGGATAAAGCAATGAGGCCTGATGGGATTCACCCCAGGATTAAAAATAAAATAAGGGAAGAACTATTAACACCACTGACTACCCTTTTTAATAAATCATGGGAGGATGGGGTGGTATCTGAGGACTGGAGGAGGGCAGATGTAATTCCACTTCACAAAAGTGGGAGCAAGACAGAGGCAGGAAACTACAGACCTGTCAGTTTGACCTCAGTGGTAGGGAAAATGATGGAATCACTTCTGAAGGAAAGAATTGTTGAGACCTAGAGGCCAGTGGGGCACAGGACCCAAGGCAGCATGGATTCACAGTGGGAAGGTCATGTCAGACAAATCTAATTGATTTCTTTGACTAGGTGACCAAAGCAGTAGACCAGGGAGGGGCTGTGGACATGGCCTACCTAGACTTTAGCAAGGCATTCGACACAGTCCAGCACAAAAGATTAATAAACAAATTAGCCAGCCTGAGAGTGGGTCCTAGGGCAGTAGCCCAGGTAAAACACTGGTTGGACAACAGGACACAGCGGGTAATAGTAAATGGAGTTCACAGTGAAGAAAGGGGGGTTACTAGTGGGGTGCCGCAGGGTTCAGTATTAGGACGGGTCCTCTTCAATGTCTTTATAAGCGACATTGCAGAAGGACTGGAAGGAAAAGTATGTCTCTTTGCAGAAGATCTGCAACAGAGTTGATGCACAGGGTGGGGTGGACAGGATGAGAAGGGGCTTGGCAAGGTTAGAGGAATGGTCAAATGTATGGCAGCTTAGATTCAATGCTAAGAAGTGCAAGGTAATGCACCTGGGAAACAAAAACCCAGGGAGAAGAGTACACAATGGGGGGGTGAGATACTAACAACAACAAAATGGAAAGAGACCTGGGGTAGTCATATCAGATGACCTAAAGGTGGGCAAGCAATGTGAGAGGGCAGCAAGAAGGGCTGGGGGATACTGGGATGCACAGGAGAGGCATCACCAGTAGAAAACAGGAAGTTGTTGGCCCTCTGTACAGACAGTTGGTAGACCACATCTCAAGTACTGTGTACATTTCTGGAGACCCCATCTCCACAAAGATATATAGGCGGGTGGAGGCTGCCCAGAAGAGGGCAACCAAAATGATGCAGGGTCTGCATCAGAAGACATATAAAGAAAGACTAAAGGAACTAAAGATGTATAGCCTCAAGGAAGGGGGGGGGCATGATAGAAACTTTAAAATACCTCAAGGGAATCAGCAAAGTCCAAGAGGGTAGCATCTTTCAGAAAAAGAGATGTGCAAAAACAAGGCGGCACAATCTGAAGATAGAGGGGGACAGCTCAGAGGTAATGTGAGAAAGTATTTCTTCACAGAGAGGGTTGTGGATACATGGAACAGCCTTCCTGAGAAGGTCATAGAGTCAAAAACAGTGGGGGAATTCAAGAATGCATGGGACAGATATAAGGCAATTCTAGTGAGGGGTAGGAGGAAGTTGGCAGCTTATCTGTTAGGTAGGAAAATGGTCAGACTAGGTGGGCCAAGCAGTCCTTATCTGCCATCAAATTCTATGTTTCTATGTTATACAGTACTTTGCAGCGTTATTCTGTCAATGCTTCTCAACTCTGATCAAGAGTGAGCACCACAGGAGTAAGAGAATTGTTAGGAGTACAAATAATCAAACTCCTCGGAGGGTCAAGAGAAACATGCCCCAGGAAACATTTTGAAAATGAGGGCTGACAGAGGCAACATTTGACCAACTACAGGCATGGATGGCCCTCCATACCCTTGGCATCCTCTGCCTAATGCAGACCTGGTTGACCAGTAGGATTAAAGATAGCGAAGTTGCCCTCAAAGGTTTCCAAGCATACAGGATTGATAGAATAGGAAAGAGAGGTGGAGGATGCCTCATCTATGCCAGGGACTCTCTACAGTGCTTCGTCTTCCCTGGAACCAGGGTGGCTTAGGACCATGAGATAATAGTGATAAAGGCACAGGTAGGTCAGAACGGCAAAACTCTCATCCTTGCCACAATCTACCAACCCCCCAAGAAAGTCACAGCAAGCCTTCCCACAATTATGGACATTATCAGCACCCTTCCAAAGGGGATGGAGCCTGTCATTACCGGGGACTTTAACATAAACTGGGATGGAAAGGAGGATGCCCCTTTCAGGGATCTGATAGCCACCTCCAACCTGACACAACTTGTCACCTGCCCCACCAGGCAGAACTATAAGACAGGAAACAGTACCCTCCTTGACTGCGTCCTAGCAAGTTCACCATCTCAGATCTCTGAGATCAAAGTTCTCCCGGACACACTAAGCGACCACTCCCTAATCATCTTCCTGTGGTCTAATAAATTTACCAAAAGCCCACCCATCCTCATTGAAAGCAGGGCCTTGAGGAAGGGTAAACTTGGAGCCCTCAAATCAGCCCTTGCCCTGCATGACTGGACTCCTTTTGACCTGCTGCCTACCCTTGACCAGGCCCTCAATTACTTCATTAAGGGCTTTAGCTCCATCTGTGACATCTATGCTCCGCTCACAAAAAGAAGAATTCGGGGGCAGGAAAATGGTTGGCTTGATGGGGAGCTCCTCTCCCACCTGAAAGAAAGGGACATACTCTGGGAGAAGGCTGACAACACAAGTAGCAAGCATGACTACCAGTGTTACAGAACAGCCAGGAACTACTGTACCAAGCTAAGCCGGCTTGCCAAAGCCAACTATCATAAGGCCCAGCTTTGCAATTCTTGGGGTGATGGGAAAAGATTCTGGGATAACATCAAAAGCATCCTTGGAAAGGAGGACAAGAAGCACCCTCAGCTGCTCAGTATTAGTAACTTCCCATTGCAGACATTATACCTATTGCAGAAGCCTTCAATGAGGCCTTCAGCAATCTTACCCCAGTACTACCACCTGCCTATTTTCAACCTAGTTTGAACCATTCCAACAACATATCTACCGAGTGTTCTCACCCAACCTTCTACTTTAAAAGGGTGACAGTGAAGGAGGCCCTAACTATGGTCAAGAAAGTACTAGGTAAGACCAGACTGGGCAGTGACGGGATAGACATGAAACTTCTATCCCTCACCCTGGACATTCTTATAGTGCCCATTACCACGCTGTACAATAAGTCCCTGGCCCTTGCTCAATTCCCGGTGGTTTAGAAGCAGGCCCTAGTTATGCCAGTGCATAAAGGAGGCAACGAAGTCTCTGGTAGTCAACTACAGACCCATCTTGATCCTCTCCCCTCTGTCCAAGGCACTGGAAGAGATTGTGGCAGGTCAACTCATCGACTACCTCAATAAGTATAGTCTACTATGCCCCAACCAGCATGGCTTTAGACAAAATCACAGTACCACCACTGCCCTGCTGGACTACATGAACTATGCACATAAGGCCCTGGATGAAGGCAAACTGGTTGGGTCTGTCTTACTTGACCTGACTAAAGACTTCGATGCAGTCAACCACCCCCTGTTACTGACCCAACTGCAAAACATGGGTGTGGCACCCAATGCCCTTTGCTGGTTCCAAGACTACCTGATACGGAGAAATCAATGTGTCAAAATTGGGCAAACAGTATCCAGCGCAAGAGAGGTATCATTAGGGGTACCCCAGGGATCAATACTGGGACCCCTACTCTTCAGCCTCTTCTTAAATGACCTTCCCACAGCCTGCAACACCAAACTCATACTACATGCAGACAATGTTGAGCTCCTGAGCAGCAGCACGTCTCAGGCTGCCCTACAATCTGAGCTGTAGAACTCCTTCTCCAAACTCGAGGACTGGTTCTATAGTCATAAGTTGCTACTAAACTAAAAGAAGACCAAGGCCATACTTATGTCCAGCCCCCACAACAAAAATAAGCACCACCCCCTCATCATCTCCAACTCATGCAGTGAGCCGCTGGAACAAGTCCACTTGTTCAAGTATCTGGGGGTCATAATAGATGATACCCTCACATTTGCACACCATATTGACTCTCTGTTCAAGACAGTTAAAACCAAGATTGGTGTCCTGTACAGACACAGACAATACCTCTGTCCGGGGGCCCTCTGCCTCTCTATCCACAGTTCCATTATATCTACTATTGACTATGGACTAGTGGTCTATGGGGCGGCAATGGATACAGCGCTCAAGAGGGTTCAGACTACGCTCAACAAAGCCTGTAGACTCACCCTGGATGCTGAGCGTGGTACTCACACCTGTACTCTGTACAAACGCGCAAGTTGGCTGTCATTAAGAAACAGGGTCAAATTCCAGACTTGCATCCTAGGGAAGAAGGCTCTATTAGGTAAAACACCACCTTGTGTAGGCAATTTGATCAAGGTAGCCAACTTGTTACAGATCACCAGAGGGAGGACTAGAGGGGCCTTGGCTATCCACTTCCATCGCACCTCACTTGGGCAATGTGCAATTGCCTACCGGGCCCCCCTGTGGATGAATGAACTCCCCAGGCACCTCTTGGTCACCAGTTGTCTGGCCCAATTCAAAACTGACCTCAAACAGCACCTAATAACACTCTCTAAGTGCACCTACCCCTAAGTCCAGCCACACCTGCTCTCTCTGCCCCCCAGCAAGCACTGGGCAGGCTTCAGGTACCCCCTCCCTCTGTCTCTTCTCATGACTTGCCTCAGCAATCAGTTTACGTCATGATCCTTTGGCACCCGCTACCCCATCTTCCCCCCCCAACTCCCAGTCCTGTGTTTCCCCTAACAGTTACTGCTAATGCAGGCTGCCTGACCATGCCCCCTCACACCCCACCATTTACACTAGCATGTCTTCTCTGCTCAGCCTCCCCTCACCCCCCCATTTCTCCCTATACCTTATGCCCTTCTTCCCCCACCCTTCACCTACACCACAGTACCTACCTCTCTCTCGTACCTCCTTTCTTCACCCCACCGTCAGCTATCCTCGTCCCTTTGAACTACTGACAATGCACTTTGTGGCTGCTTATTCCCCCCTCCACCCTCATAAAGTGTTTTTCTTGTTATTTTAACTTGTACCTATGTTTTGAGTTATTCTGTAAGTTCTGAATCCAAGCTGTATTGTTCATTGTGATGTACCTTTGCTTTCTCCGATTGTACTTTGTTTTGTAATTTATGACATGGAATCAATAAATAAAATATTGGTGCAATTTAGGCACCAGCTGCTGGGGCCTAAAATACATTAAAATTCTACTTATCAGTCTTGTGTCTTCCCCCAGTCAAATTGGGAGTCCCAAAGAATCGGTCTTGGGGCCAATCCTTTTCAATATATTTATCAGCGGAATCACTAAAGGGCTGGAGGGGAAGGCATGCCTGTTTGCAGATGACACAAAGATCTACAACAGGAGGGCACCATGAAAATGGTCTGATCTCAAAAAACTGAAAGAATGGTCTAGAAACTGACAGTTGAAATTCAACGCCAAAAAATGTAAAGTAATGCACCTTGGAAAACAAAACCCAAAGGTGATATACACCCTTGGAGAGAACAGATTACAGAGACCAAATAGAATGAGACCTTAAAGTTATAATTTTGGACAACTTAAGAGTAGGAAGAGAGTGTGAAAAAACATCTTATAAAGCCAGCAGCATCCTCGGATGTATAGGCAGGGGCATTACAAGTAGAAAACATGAAGTAATAATCCCACTATATAAGTCCCTGGTGAGACCACAGCTGGAGTACTGTGTCCAGTTTTGGAGACCTCACTTAAAACAAGCATTTGTCCATGCTGAATGTTGTCGCGCTGGCATTGGCAGTGGGAGTGGCAGAGCTAGAGATGCATAGTGCTGTGATTTTGTTAATGTGTCCCAAAAGGTGATTTTGCACAGTGTGCATGCCATTGTGTGCCACAGCTGTGAAAAGATGTTTTGGGAAGGCTGTGAGAAATGGCAGCTGGACTGTTGATAAGGAGATGTGCACAAATGCCAGTGGTGAAAATGTGGCATGAAAATATTGCAGATTGACGAAGTTACAAGAGTGCCTGGAAACTGCGCAATGCACGCTTGAAACACAGTCGTATGGACTTTCGGCACCAAATTTTCAACATAGGCATGTTAGGACCTCTGCCCATGAATAGTGTCATCGTCATTTCCGAGAACTGTCCTGAAAACTGATTTAGCACACCAACCATGCATATTGCACACAGAGAAGAGTGGGGGATGCAGAGCTGAGGGGTATTGGGCACCCCCTCAGCATATCACAAATGGGGGGTGCTTTATGCCAATGGGGAGTGGACTCCCCCATTGACACATTCATAGGGGGCAGGGTCAGCTGACAGGGGGACTGGGCACCCCCGAAGTTGGCAGTTCGGCGGCCAGTGTGCCGCCATATGCATAATGTCGGCAAGCACGTCAAGAAAAGGTCCGCTGCATCTGACGAGCTTTGCTTGGATTGCAACGGACCTTTTCTTAGATGTGCTCACCATTATGTACATGCATGGTGTGGCCAGCATGCAGGCTGATTGGGAATGCAGGACGCACCTACTGGTGTGTGCCCTGCATTCGCCCAACTACGTCCGCGCCTCCAAATCCCCACTGTTCCAAGATGTTGGCTGTGCAAGTGCACCAACATAAAAAGACATAAACCACCAAGAAACAGTACAAAGGAGGGCTACGAAGATGGTACAGGATCTACATCACAAGCCGTATGAAAACAAACTAAAACAACTAGTTATGCTCACTGGAACAAAGGAGAGACAGAGGAGATCTGATAGAAACTTTTAAATACATTAAGGGAATAAACTCAGTGCACAAGGAAGATCTCTTCCACTCATATGAGACTGCTCACACCAGAGGGCACTGCATGTGGCTAAAGGGAGATAGGTTCAAAAGCAACACTAGGAAGTTCTTCTCCACGGAATGGGTTGTGGACACCTGGAAAAGTCTGCCACAAGAAGTGGTAGAGTCTAAGACATTCAGGGAGTTCAAGTTGGCATGGGATAGGTGTTATGGAAACCTGACAAGAAAGAATTAGCTGGGTGTGAGGTAGCAAGAAAAAAGGGCAGACTAGATGGACCAGAATGTCCCCTTCTGCCATCACTTTTCTTAAGTTCAAGTTCAAACACTCCGCATGGAATTCTGAATGAAATTTTCTACCCATTTCTATCCAGATAGATCTCATCTTATATCCCCCCCTGTGCAAAACTCTTTTGGGGACTGTTTTGTTAACTTTTTAAAGTGCATTTCCAGCGTGTAACTGAAATCCCACCCTGTGGAAAAATCATTTGGGACTGTTTGTTAATTTAAAGTGCATTTGCAGCATGGTGAAGTTCAGATAGCCCAGCAAGTAACAAACCAATTGCCTTTCTACTTTTGAATCGCATTTTTTGTTACCTGATAGCCCTGTGCTCTTTTGTTCTTCTCCCCACACCCAGTACCTGCCCGCCCCAAACAAGTTAACCGTTTCCCTGTATTTGCTTATTTAATCCCCCCTCTCTCTTCATTCTCCCGCAGAGACCACCCCCGCTCCCCCAAGGAGACCGGAGGTCATGAGGGCCTGCCCAGAAGCCCTCCCTGCCCGCAGAAGACCCGAACCCGAGACTCACCAGGTAATTCAATACCTTGAATCAGGCTGTTGCCATGACCATTGGCCTTCTGGTGCCTTTTCTCAACGGCCACAAGCCCCCAGTCTTGCCGCATGAATCACGGCCAAAGAAGCTCCCAAGCACCTCGAGTTGCTGCCCAGGCTGAGCCCCGCCACCCCACCACCACACCCTTGGTCAGCTCTCGAATTTATAGCCAGGGTAAGTCAGGTGACCTGGCGAGAATAACCTATCAGCCCACTTTTCCAGCTGCAGGTTATACAATTCTAACTCTAGTGGCCCGCTGTAACTTTCCTCTCACTTAATTTCCACACAATGTATTCCCTACTTATAGCAGCACTACTGACTTCCAGGATCATACTACTTGCTCTCCAACCCCCCCCCCCCCAGTTGCTCCTATACCACACCACCATATCTACTACCCTAATCTTTCAGCTATCACTGATAACTACTGGCCCAGTCCTCCAACTTCTCACACTCGTGCCAAATTGATCCCAAAGACTTTTACTCACACACACCCATGTTAACATCCACACTCACAAAGGGTATGCATTGTGCCTCAGCTCTCCCCCACCTCAGACCTCAGCCCCCAAGCACCTATGTTAACCCAACATTCGTCCCCCTCACTTCCCTCTCCCTTCTACCCAGCATCATTTCTAGTCTCCCAGTCCCCTCCTACACCAAAAAAAACCTGTCACCTTACCAATCCCAGCGTTTGTCACCCAAACTCTGCAGGCTGGCCCTCCTGCGGCACACCCTCCTACTTCTACTACTATCTGGCAATATCCACCCCAACCCAAGACCTCCCAGCACAAAAACCTCTCCAAAAAAACCTCAGGGGAGACTGCTGCTAGCCTCACTTAATATTTGTAGCCTACCCAAAAAACACACCCCTCTACAAGGCTGGATTGTTCAACATACACCAGACATACTAGCCCTCTCTGAGACCTGGCTCTCTGATAAAATCCCCAATGATGCTGTCTCCCTAAGTAATTATACCATCTTTAGGGCAGATAGGACCAGCAAGAGAGGCGGTGGCTGCGCAATTTATATTAAATCCCCACTCAATGCCACAGAAGTACATACCCCACCCCACAATATGGAGCCCAGACACTAACTGTCAAACTCAGTCTGGGTTCCAAAACACTCCACATCATCTCGGCCTATATCCCCCCGAGAAACAAAAACTTCGCATTTGAGTCAATCCTTCACACTATCTCCCACCTACCTAATACTAGTGAAATCATATTAATGGGTGACTTCAACGTCGACTGGCTATCCCCAGCCGCATCCAGCTACAAAGACACTGCCCTGGCATTGGATCTTACCCAACTAGTCACCTCCCCGACCAGGTGGGACTCTAGATCCGGGACCTCCACCCTCTTAGACCTCATTTTCACCAACAGGCCACGTAACCTCTCCCATGCAACTGTGCTCCCTGACTCTATCAGTGACCACTCCCCGGTTACTTGCTGGTGGACTGGTAAACTGCCCCCTGCCCCGCCAAAAATCTCTTGGCAGCGGAGGCTTAAAAAAGGAGGCCTAGAGAACCTCAAAGACTATCTATTCAATAGCTACTCGCTCCCCATATACACCATGCGGTCAGTAGACATTGCTCTCACCCACTTTATAACCACCTTCAACAAAGCCTGTGATATATTCGCTCCCCTCACAAAGCAAGTTGTGAAAACCAGAACCACCACCTGGATCATACTCTCTCTCCTAAACCTTATGCAACAAAGGGACAACCTTTGGCACAAGGCCATTGACTCCCAACGCACCCAGGATAGACAGCTATACAGTGAGGCATGTAATAAACATACATGGGCGCGTGGCAGATGAAAGCTAATTATTACCAACAAACCCTTACCTCCTCCTGGGGAGATGGAAAAAAATTCTGGAACAACATAAAAGAACTTAGTGGTAAATCCTGCTCCCCAACCCCTACCCAACTCAATCTAAACGGGGACGTCACACAAGATCCCGCCACTATTGCAGAAGCCCTTAACTCTGCCTTCTCGGACCTCTCCCATATCCTCCTCTCTAATTTCTTCCACCCTAACCCCAGAAACACTGTGTAATGTCAACTCGCCTCCTTTCCGGCTTCAAGTCATCCCCTGCAGTGAGGCAAAACGCTATATCACCAATGCTATCGCCAATACCCTTTACAGCAATTACTCTCTAGACCTTAAACTCATTAGGCTTACCCTCGATGTCACACTACCTCACCTTACAAAAATTCTCAACCTTTCGCTAAGCCTCGGCCAGTTCCCCTCAACCTGGAAGAAAGCCATAATCACTCCCATTATGAAGAACGGTGACCCCACTATCACCAGCAACTATAGACCTATCTCAATTCTTCCTCCTCTCTCCAAAGCACTGGAAAAAATAGTCTCGGACCAGCTAACAGAACATCTAACTAAACACAACCTTCTCAGCCAGGAACAGCACGGTTTCCGGACTGGCCATAGTACTGTCACTGCACTTACTGAGCTCACCACATTCATCCACGAGGCCCTTGACCAAGGCTCAATTGCAGGGGCAATCTATGTGGATCTGACCAAGGCATTTGACACGGTTAGTCACGAACTACTGCTTTGTGTCCTTCCTCAACTAAATGTGGTCCCTGAGGCCACTGCCTGGTTCAAGGATTACCTCTCAGGACGGTCACAGCATGTCAGGATAAACACCACCATCTCCTCCTCCGAAACAGTTTGTTCAGGGGTCCCACAGGGGTCTATACTCGGCCCATTGCTCTTCACCCTCTTCTTAAACTCTCTCCCTAAAGCGTGCAGCAGTCATCTACTACTCTATGCTGATGATGCGGTTCTGTACTGGAAACACCCTCAACCGAGCACCCTCCAACTGGCCCTTCAAGGTTTTTTTCGGGGAACTAGAGAACTGGTTCACTGATCACCGCCTGATCATCAACTATAACAAAACTAAGTCCATGATCTTTGCACATCGCCAAAGCCCACATAGTCAGACGGTACTCCTAATTAAGAACTCACTAGGCACCCAACTGGAACACGTTACAAACTTTAAATACCTGGGTATCACATTGGATACCTCCCTCTCCTACCATAGTCACATCCATCTTCTCGCGTCCACTGTCAACACTAGAGTGGACATCCTCTACAGACTCAAGAACTGCCTACCTGCACAGGCCATGCAACTTGCAGTCACCTCCTCCATCCTCTCCCTAGTCGACTATGGGATAGTTATGCTCTGACTCTGCGAACCACCCGCTAAGCAGTATAAACTCTGCACTAAATAAAGCCTGCCGCCTAGTTACAGGCAGTGACAGACTAACCCATACCTGCGATCTTTATATACTGACTGGTTGGCTAAACTTCCAACAAAGACTAAAATACCACACCTGCATTCTCGCAAAAAAGATACACCTTCAGCTTGCCCCCGCCGGCCTACTCCTCATTATCAGTGCAGCCCCCATCAGGCGTAATACAAGACTCACAGATAACCCATAATTTCTGGTTCCCCTTTGTAGAACATCCCTAGGGCAAAGATCTTTCCGCTACTGTGCCCCTCTCTGGCTCAACACATAACCCCCCCCCCCACTCTCCCAGTCCCACAGCATCTCACTATTCAAATCAGGCCTTAAAACCCAACTAATGGAGAGTGCTAAATGTGACTGTGGCTAATGCTGCCCACCCTCTTTGCTCCCAAATCCTCCACTTTTCCTGACACAGGGACTCCCTAGACCCTACGAAACGACATCCTACAAATCTCTGTCTAGGGACCCCAGAAATGCTACCTAATTACCACACCTGCTAAATAAGTTCTAGCCTGGACTGTTCTGTCAGTACTGTAACTGTAAATACTGCCTGTCTGTGTTAGTCTTATACTTTATTTGTTTACCCTCTACCCCCTGTAACCGATGTGGAGCCTTTGCAAAAAAGTTACTCTGTCAGTACTGAAACTGTAAATACTGCCTGTTCATGTCTGTTTTTTACTGTATTTGTCTACCCTCCACCCCCTGTAACCTGACATGGAGCCTTTGTAAAAGAGACTGTGACTCAAAGGATTGTAATTCCGATTGTACTCAATAAATAATAAATAATATATATATATATATATATATATATATATTCTTTTAAAAACTTCATTAATGCATCAGTTAGGGTGGATACCACAGCAACAAAAGCAGGGAAATGAGGCATTAGGGTTTCCAACCCTAATGCCCCACCACCAGGGACCCCACCCCAACCACACCACCCTATCCCCCCACCCTCCACACACCAACAGACATGGGGTCATAAGGCCCAACTCTCACCTCCAGTGCATGTGTAAACATGCTTACACGCTACAGTATAGGTAAGTGGGGCGAGGGTTAGGCCTTGTAACCCCATGCCTGTTGGTGTGTGGAGGGTGGGGGGATGGGGTGGGGCATTAGGGTTGGGAACCCTAACACCTCATTTCTCTGCTTTTGTTGCTGTGGTATCCACCCTAACTGATGCATTAATGAAGTTTTTTGTAAAGAATTTCCTCTTCTTTTTCAGACAGTATAATTGTATCCTCATTTTACTCCGAAGGACCCTGCGCTCCCATCCCTTCATTAAGATAGTACAACAGTATCCATATGTTATAGTGGGAGCCAAGGTCCTTTGGATCCTGTGCTCCCATCCCTCCATTCAGATAGTACAACAGTGTTAAAATTGGGAAACACTGGCAAGATTATGAGCATGCGTAGCAACTGTGCAATGCATGCTCGTAACATGCTCATTTTTTGGAATTGTTTTACCAAATTTTCAACATTAGTATTACAGGACCTCCCCTCATGAACAGTGGAACTGCGATTTTGTTAATCCATGACAAAATTTGATTTCGCACAGCAACCACGCTATTCTGCACCACAGGTGCGAAATCGCATTCTGGACAGGATGTGCAAAATGACAGCTGTTCTGTTTATGAGGCAGTGTGAAAAAATGGTGATGTTGAAAATCTGGAGTGAAAATATGAAAAACTGGCAAAATTCTGAGCATGCGTAGAAAGTGCGCAACACATGCCCATAAGCAGTCATTTTTTGGAATTTTTTAATCAAATTTTCAACATGGGCTTCACTGGTCTTCCCCTCATGAATAGTGGCACTGTCATTTTGTTACTCCATCCCAAAAGTTGATTTCACGCAGTGACCATGCCATTCTGTGCCACAGGTGCGAAAAACACATTTTCGGCAGGATATGAAAAATGACAGCTGTACAATTCATAAGGAGGTGTTAAAAAATGGCAATGTTGAAAATCTGGAGTGAAAATATTAAAAGCTGGCGAAGTTACGAGTGTGCTTAGAAATTGTGCAATGCACACTCATAACGCAGTCATTTTTTGGAATTTTTGTCACCAAAATTGCAGCATGGACTATTTGGGACCCCTCCTCATGAACAGTGGCACTCTCGTTTTGTGAACTGGTCCTGAAAGGTGACTCCACGCAGCGACTGCGAAATCACCTTTCGGGACCAAGAAACTAAATGACAGTGATAGTGTTCATGAGGCAGGGTCCCAAAAAACCCATGTTGAAAATCTGGGGTAAAAATTCCTAAAATTAACTGAGATATCAACCTAAATTGGAACCCCCCATTCAGCCCCATTATACAGCACTTACATGATTCCTCATTTTGCAGTTCAGCTTTGAAGAGTGCAGACATCTCCCAGTCCAGAGAAGATCGTGGCTCCCGACCTCTGGAGGGTAAGTATGGGTGAGGGGGGTGCAGGGAGGTGGGTGTGCAGAGAGGGAGGTTGGGGATGGGGTGGGGGATGGGGAAGATGACGATGGACCATTTTCTTCATTGCAGGTTAAAAAAATAAAATAAAGACTTTGAGGGACTTTTTTTCATTTACAGGAACAAATACATAAAAAACAATGTGGGTACACTGGGGTGGGCTCCCAGTGTGCAACATAAGTTTTTTGGGGGGGATTATAATGCCAACAGGGGCATTGGGCACCCCCGTTGGCAATAACAGTGGGCTGGGGAGGGTCATCTGACACTGGGACTGGGCATCCTGGTGTCGGAAAGGTTTAATTCATTTAATAAATATATCGGCACATTGGGGTGGGCTGCCAGTGTGCTACACTATGGGGGGGTGTTTACAGATTATGAGGATTGGGCACCCCATGTTGAAAAGGGGCAGACTAAATTGATGCAGGATTCTGCATCCAAATGAGCGCAAATTTTGATGCAAGATCCTGCATCGAAGTACTATAATGTGCCACACAATGGGTTTGTATGGGAAAGCATTGTGCGGCACATTACAGTACTTTGAAGCAGGATCCTGCATTGAATTTTGCACACATTTTGATGCAGGATTCTGCATTGAAGAAAAGACCTCCAGGACAGGTTTCTTCTTTTACAGGTTTAAATAAATACATTTGAGCAGTCTGGGGTGGGCTCCCAGTGTGCCAGAATGCTGAGAGGTGCAAACACAGCAATGTGCACACAGTACGACGACGGGATTGGGCACCCCGTGTCGGAAAGTACTGTGCCCACATTATGATACTTCAATACAGGATCCTGCATTGAAATTATGTAAAATTTTGATGCAGGATTTTGCATCAAGAAAAGAACTTGGGGACGGTTTTCCTCTTTTTACAGTTTTCTTTTTAAGCAAAATAAATACATTTGGGCACACTGGGGTGGGCTCCCAGTGTGCCCAGTAAGCACACTATATATTCTGTCTGTAAAGCGGGTCTTCCATGAGTCTGCAGCCGGGAACATGAGTTCCAGCTGTGGCTGCAGAAGTCAAGAAACTACCCCTCTTCTCATACAGAGAAGGGACTCCAAGCCATTCTCTGTATAAGCTGGCACCCGAGAGAAAACCTTCTCTGGTTCCATCTTAAAACACAAAAAAATAATCAGAAAACACATAAAGAGGTTCTGTTTAGTTGTTTTCTGATGGGTTTTTTTTGTGTTTAAAATGTTCCCTCGTTAAGCAGCAAAACAAGATGGCGGCCACAACACAGCTCAATTGATCGCAGGTCTGTGAACTATGCAAAAAATACCAGCGTTCTTTTCAAAAAGAAGCTGGTATTTTTCTCACACTAGTCCTATTGTTCAAAAATAAGCTATTATTCTTTCACACAATAGTCATAATTTGCGAAAATTATAACTTTCGTGCCTGACATATAAATTTTCCCATGGGAAATAATAGGAAAATTAAAAATGTCATAACTTTTGAACGGATTAATATTTTTTCACCAAACTTTCAAAAGGCACATCTGTGACCCAAAGGTTTTCTGTCCTGAAAATGTCAATCCACAACATAAAGGCATTCTTGAGATACAGGTGAGCAAAGAAATGTCAAAAAATCCCAAATTTTTTGTTATTTTCAACACTTTATATCTCAGAACCTCTTAGCGGATACCCATGAAATTTGCCAGGTCAAGAGCTCTACCCCTAGAGATTATGCATGCCAAATGTCATGCAAATCCTTTGAATGGCTCCAAGATTATTAAGGCTCAAAGTTTGAACTTTAACGTAGAAGTGCCATTTCACCCTAACTATACTGGCATGACCGCGCCAATATAATATATATACACACACACACACCTTTTGTATAGCTACCTTTGACATTTCTGTTTCCATGTCACTCCCCTTGCCTCTTTTGTTTCCATCCCTTCCTGACATCTCCAACTCTTGCTTCCCCTTTCTTCTTCTGTTACTTCTGTTTCTCTCTCAAATCCCCCTTGTAGTGATTCTCTTCCACCTCTTGCTTCTCAATCATTTCCTCTCCCTTACCATAACCCACAAGCCTATACCTCTTAACTGTTCTATATTGGGGGGGGGCTCTCCCTCATTTTACCTTTTTCCACATATGTCCTACTTGGAAATGGTACTGCTCATACAGAGATGGTATCAGTGCTGGGTACAGTCATCTTCAATATTTTTATCAGTGACATTACAGAAGACCTAGAAGGGAAAATTTGCCTGTTCACTGATGACACAAAGTTCTGCAACAGAGTGGAAACTCTGATGAGTGTGGATAGACTGAGGAGAGATCTGCAGAAGCTTGAAGGCTGTTCAAGGGATTGGCAATTGATATTTAATGCAAAAAGTGCAAGATAATGCACATGGGGCACAACAACCCAGGAACACCATATCAGCTGGGGTGGAGCATATCAGATGCTCCAAACAGGAAAGGGACCTAGGGGTTATCAACTCTGAAAACCTCAAGGAAGGGAGTTAGTGTGACAAGATGGCAGGAAAAGTAAACAGGATGCTTGGATGCATAGGCAGGGGTATCACCAGCAGGAAAAGGGAAGCCATAATTCCACTATACAGGACATTAGTGAGGCCACACCTTGAGTATAATGTCCAGTTCTGGAGGCCTTACCTACGTATGGATATAGACAGGTTGGAGACAGTTCAGAGGAGAGCAACCAAGATGGTGTAAGGATTACATCACAAACCCTGTGAAGATAGGATAAAAGACTTAAATATGTACTCCCTGGAGGAGAGGAGGGAGAGGGGGATGTGACTGAGACATATACGTACCTCACGGGGAAAAAATAAGGTGCAGGAATCAACAATTTTTCACCACAAAAAAGATGCTCCAGGACAAGGGGACATAGGGTGAAACTGGAGAAAGAGAAGTTCAGAGGGAACATGAGGAAGTACTTCTTCACAGAGAGGGTGATGGACAAATGGACCAGCCTGCCAGAAGAGGTGGTGGGGGCAGAAATGATTACAGGATTTAGGAATGCATGGGATAAGCACAAGCGGATCATGGTAGTTGAGGGAAGGGGACAACTTAGTTCCAGGGAAGCTTGAAGAAGCACAGTTACCTGAGTTCATGGGCAGACTAGGTGGGCTGAAGGCCTTTATCTGCCGACATCTCTGTATGTATGTATCTGTGTCTATGTAAGGTATGTGCTCCCCCTCTCTCTCTCTCTCTCTCTCTCTCATTGAAAAATCAGGTATTTTGAGGGGAAGGAAATTTTGCAAGACCTCTTAAAGACTGTGAGTTGATGAAAAGTTGTTTCAAATATGGTATTGGGCTTTACTCTAGATGTCAGAAAGTCATTTATATCTAAATCAACCATAAATTAAAACAAGGCAGCAGTCTTATTGTGGAGATTTGAGACAGGAAGTGATGTCACAACTGAACAAGCTATACTTAAAGAGCAGATGTTCTCTTTATAAGGAACAAGACATGACAGGACATTGGTTGTCATTGGTAAATGCATGCCCAGGTGCATACTTATGCACTAGGCAGTTGGCAGTGCTTTCAGTACCTGGAAGTGCAATAACCCATGACATCCAAAGCCATGGAGTGTCTTATTAGACTTAAAAAATGGGTACCCAGTAATTAGAAAACAACTATAAAAACAAATTATATTTAATTTGTTTTCAGAGATCACATGTGCACCCATCTAAAATAGATGCCTAACTTGTTTGCTCCCACTATCTCTCTCATTAACCCTCCAATATTTTTTTTTATTTCCAGTTACACCTCACCAAATATTTTACTGAAAAGGATGTGGAAGGACTATGCCACACATTTGGGAGAACTTTGATATGTGGTAGACTTTGACAAAGGTTAAAAAGACATTGGAGTGTCTCCTCCCCAGCTGACCTTATCACTGCCTAAAATGGCCAACCTTCAAGTTGTTAAATGATCCCTAACAATGCCCACCAGGCAGCACTGTTAGAATTCATTGCAACTATCATGGAAAACATTAAACAAATGGTGAATGAAACTCAGAATGCCATCACCCTGCATATAAGTCACGTTAGAAAAACAGAGCAGTAGCTGTCAGTGGTTGAGGGGGTTTCAGCAGCTACAGTAGGCAGTGCATTAGATCCTGAGGCTCCAATGCAAGGTGGAGAACCTTGAAGGCTGGAGGAGACAAAATAACTTTTTTAAAATAGGCCTTGCAGAGGGATGTGAAGGGAAAAACCCAGTGAAATATCTGCTGCAATCATCACCAGTGTGGTTCCAATTATCATCAGGCTTCGACGTCGAGATCAAGAGGGCCCATTGGGTTTGACAGGGCAAAGCTGCTGTGGTACCATATTAACCAAGACCCTTTAAATTTAAACTTCTCTGAGTTCAAATAAGGAAATTATACTACCAAAGGCAAGAGAACAAATATATGCAGCTATGAGGTAAAAAACATTAATTCTACCTTGACAACACCTGTTCCATACTAGAGAAATGCATGACATGTGATATGGTTGAGTAAGGCCTTAGAAATAAAGGGATTCCATAGTTGCTGCTCTTCCCCACTGTATTTGTTGCAATATTCAAGGGAAAAAGCAGTCCTTTTTATGGCTGTGGACAGAGCCTACAGCCATATCGCTTTAGCTTGAAAAGGGGTTTCCGTGGAACACATTTTTAGTCATTTTCAGTGTATCCTTCCATAACACTGCAAATCCCTTTGGCAGTTAAAAATACTCCCTTCTTTCTTTTTAGAATGATGGACATGTAACCCCAAGCTGCATTTCTCTGAGAGCAAATGTGCATACCTTCCGAACAAATCTAACAATCTTAATCTTAATTCTTTATATTTTGTAAAATATGGTCTTCCAAACAACCTCATTTTTTTGTCTCTGAGTGAGCACAGTAGGAGTTATGCCAAACAAATGTAAATATCTCGGAAAGTATAAAAGTTACCAATATACAATCAACATGAAAGTTGTTCAGGACAAAATGACCTTTCAAATAAGAGTAGTCACTAATATCAATAGATTAGATGTTTTTAAATATGGCCATCTGAAAGGTGAAAATTGTGAAGAAAAATTAAAATTTAGATAATCAGATGGCCATAGTTTAAAAAACATAATTAGTGCAGCTTAATGAATAAGCTCATTTGAAAGGTCGTTTTGTCCTGAACAACGTTCATACTGATGGTTTATGTGTAATTTGTATACTTTCAGAGATATTTACATTTGTTTGCCATAACTCCTATTGAACTTATAACAGCCTAATTTCTCTAAAGCACTACACCACTTTAAGAGAAATGAGACCAGACCATCTTGTCATGCCTAATTTAACAGTAAATCATCATCACTTACTACCAATGGATTGACACTTCTCTTAAAATGACCACTCAATCTTAGATATGTCAGTAATGGTCTTAAAAGGATTTATAATAAAATACACAACAGAGACAGACTTTTGAGATTAAGCTTATTTTACTTCTTTTTTTTTTTTTTTAGGATTTATTTCTGCACCCTACTCTTGAGGCATCTCTCAGGGTCTCCCTGACAGCCACCACACTCAACTGTCCACCTGAACTGGCTACTCCAGAAGCTACATCGGGTATGTGGGGTCTGGGACTCCACCAGACCCCAAGGAGAATCAGAGAGTCAGCCGGTATTGGACGTGTGGTGGGTCGGCTTGCCAGAGATCGCCGTCACCTCACCTGAGGGTAGAGGGATTTTCCTGTTTCATTTCCTCCCCTGAGGCATGGACGTGCAGTGACATCCTTCCCAGCATGCGCACGCTCCCGTACGTACCCAGAAGACATCTACCAATGCCCCAATCCCCTTGCTTCTTGCGCCGTGCACTAAAGTGCCTCCAGCCTCTGCCAGGGGATGCCAGCACCACAGGAGAACCCCGAACCCACCCCAGGACTAAGAAAGCTGTCTACAGATGCTCAATCTTAGTCCTCCCCTGCTGACCCCAATGACCCAGGCTCATTCCCCAATCCGGGTCGCCGGCGTGGCATGGGGTGTGACATCCAGCACCTCAACCCTCAGCGCCACCGGGCCGGGCAGCTTATTTTACTTCTTAATATGGTAGCAGGTGGCATGAATATGGATTTGGATTTCATGACACATTACCCCACATAAACTTACTCAGACTTTTACTTGATAGAATGGACACATAACAGGACTTCAGTGTGTTGTTGTTTTGTTTATATTTTCATTGAATCCTTTTTACTGGTTGTCAATATGTTGGTTTCTCACCTGATATACGTGTGTGGGGTGTTGGGGGGAGTTGAGTTGTCTTGGGTGAATGTGTATTAGGAGGGAGTTTGTTATGTGTGTGGGGGTTCCGGGAGAGATGAAGGAGGGTTTTTTTTTGTGGGGAGGGTGCTTTGGGGGTTGGGTTGTGCTTACATTTTTAGGTAGGCTTATTTTATTTATTTATTTATTTAGATTTTGTTTACCGGGTAGGCCCACTGAGACCAATAGTCCCTTTTTCAGTAGTGACCCAGAGTTAGTTACAGAAAAGGACATATTGAAAACAGTTATATACAGTAGTTATATTAGTTACATTTGTTACACAGTATTTACATTTGCAATATTTATACAGGGGTAGAAGTCTGGTTCTCATTCAGACTCACATATTACATACAGTGTGTATGGATTCACACATTATGCATAGTATGTACATTAGTTACATCAGTGTACATTGGAAGCAGTGTATAGGGATGGTAATCAGGTTACACAAGTTGGTCTATATTAGAAATCCATGACAAATTAGAGGGATTGTTCAAAGCAGTGCAGCGGCCAAAAATGAAACTGGCCTGGGGGGGCTAACGGTTACAACCACAGAGACTAAGGTTGAGAAGATATAGTTTTAGTCCATTTTTGAACTGGGTGAGGGTGGTTGAGTTTGTCAAGCTAGGTGGTAGGGAGTTCCATAGGTGAGGGGCAGCTAATTTGAAGAAACAATTGCCATAGTTGGAGTACATCCTAGGGATGTCGAGGGGGTGGTTTGCAGTTGATCTCAGGGTTCGGGTTTGTCTTTTGGGGGAGAGTAGTCCTCAAAGATGGGAAGGGGGACCAAGATTAGTGAATTTGAAGGCTAGACAAGCAACGGGACAGTCTAGTTTGTGCTGGAGAGTGGGCCAGCTAAGTTCCTTTAGGACCTCACAGTGATGTCTCCTAAGAGAGGATTTTGTGGCGAAGTGAGCCACTCGGTTATATAGTACGGAAAGTTTATTATATTCTGACTCACGGAGGAACTGCAGCAGTGGGGCTCCATATAGGATGGATGGGAGAAGATTGCAGCAGGCAATTGCATGGCGTGCAGTAGAGGATAGAGAGTTTCCCAGACGGTAAAGGAGGCCAAGCTTTTGATGGGTGGACCTGGTTATGGAATCGATATGGGATCGGTAGGTCATTTCTTGATCTAGATGGATCCCAAGATATTTAAAGCTGGGCATGACTTCAACTCTTTTTCCTTGGCTGGTGCAGATCTGGAGAAGCTGACTTCTGTCAGAGCCCAGGCGTCTAGAGCCAAACAGTATGACTTTAGTTTTTTCATCATTAAGTTTAAGGGAGTTTGCGGAGAACCAGGCCTCAAGGGTAGAGAGGCTATCCTGCAGTTTTGTTGAGATGACGCTAGGTTGGGAGTCACTACAGTATATGACAGTGTCATCAGCATATAAAATGAGATTGCTGCTGGTGCAGTTTCCCTCTATATTATTGAGGAAGAGTGAGAAGAGCAGAGGGCCCAGGATTGAGCCCTGGGGTACCCCAGCAGAGACTGATCTGGGTCCAGACTGTGTACCCTTCCATCTGACTTTTTGGGAATGGTCACTCAGGTAGCTCTCAAACCAGGAGTGAGAGTGGCGATCCAGTCCTAGGAGCTGGAGTTTAGAGAGGAGGAGATTATGGCTAACCAGGTCAAAAGCCTTGGATAGGTCAATGAAGAGGGTGCCCATTGGGGAGCCTTGGTCCATGTAGGAGAGGATATCCTTAGTGAGCCGGATGAGCACAGTGTCGGTACCATGACCCTTTCTAAAGCCATGCTGAACATCTGCCATGAGTAAGTGCTGCTCAAGGTAGTCTTGTAGCTGGTTTAAGACTAGTCTTTCCTGAATTTTCCCCAGGGGACTGAGAAGAGAGAGATTGGTCTATAATTTCCCAATTTGTCTCGGGGCCCACTCTTGTGGACAGGTACAATGGTCACTACCTTCCACATTTTTGGGACCAAGCCATCCTGAAGCAACCTATTTATGAGTAAGGTGACAGGATAGGCGATGGCCAGGGTGGCAGCCCTCAGTAGGCGAGGCTCAAGCTGGTCATGTCCTATGGAGGAGGAGGAGGGGTTAATTTTGCATAGGAGAGGTAGTACCTCTGTCTGTTTGACCAGTTTTAGGTGGAATTGAGGTAGAGGGTGAAACCATGTGTCCCCTGCGTAAAGGTTAGGCCTGGGGTGGACCGGAGAAGGAGACCCACTCAGGGTAGAGAAGGAAGCACAAAATGCCTCAGCAATTACCACTGGGTCATTTGTCAGAGAGTCCTCCACCGTGATGGAGTCCATTTGACTAGTTGAGGAGCCCTTGATAAGTTGGTTAATGTGGCCCCAGAAATATTTGGGATCCCGTAGGTGCCTAGTTTGTAGGTCATTTAGGTATTGAGATTTGGCTTTTTTTGAGGATTTCTTAGCTCTCTGTATTTTTTCCAGTCTGTTGGGCTGCCAGAGGATTTGAAAGTACCCCATGCTCTGTCCCGGAGAAGCATAGTATGCTTGAGGCACGGGCTCAGCCATTTATGACATTTTCCCTGTACCCTGAGCTTTTTTAACGGGGCATGCATATTCGATGCAGACAAAAAGATCTGGGTGAAATATTCAAGTGCCTCGTCGAGTGTGGGAAGAGAGATGATAGGGGCCCAGTCGATTGTGCCGCAAATGGGGCCAGTGGCGGGTGCAAACCTACTGTAGTTTCTCGCTTCAATGACCTTTGCAGCAATTTTTGGAGGCTTATTGGACCAAATGCAGAAAATAGGCAAGTGATCGCCCAAGGAGTCAGCCATAATCCCTGCTGACAGTATACGGCCTGGGCAGGAGACGAGGATCCAGTCAATGAGAGAGTGGTTTCCAGTCTTGGGGTTATGCCTTGTGGGGAGGTCTATGACCTTATATTTGGGTACATGTCATAATAATGCTACAGGGTGTTGGGACTGTTGTCTCAAATACATAGTGAATATACTCTTCTTTTCTTGTTATCTTTCCCGGGGGGAGCAATTCATGAGGGTTTTAAACAGATTCTTAAGGCTGTTTCTGATCTTATAGTTAATTCATTAT
This sequence comes from Neoceratodus forsteri, assembly GCA_016271365.2. Lineage (NCBI taxonomy): Eukaryota > Metazoa > Chordata > Ceratodontiformes > Ceratodontidae > Neoceratodus > Neoceratodus forsteri. The sequence goes on from CM028134.1 coordinate 896,559,803, forward strand.
ATACAGACTCACTATTGAATTTTGAACATTTTAAGTTGCATGATCTCATTTTCTAGGTAGTCCTTGAGAGATTTTTTTTTATTTGGCAGTGATACTGACAATTGATATTATCTTGTTATAATATTTTACAGTACTGTAGGTTTTAATGTTTATGGGGTATGTTAACTGGTTAAGAGTATAGTTTAGAAAATATCTCCAGATTAGTTAAATTCTCTGTGAATGTTTTAAACAGTTCATACAAGGTACATTTTTCTTATTTCCTTCTTATTTCCATACATAGATTTCTGTTGTACAGTTTTTAACATAGGTTCGTAGGTTGTACAAGTTCAAGGGACAAACCCATATCGAACTCGCCGTTGTTTAAAATTAACGGTGGTAGAGGAATTTTATTTCTCCCATATATTGATCAAGTTTACATTTGAATTGGCCCATATTTTGACTCATTACCACTTCAACTGGGAGCGAATTCCATAATTGTGGCACTCTTTGTGTCACAAAATGTCTCCTCTGTTGGGTTTTACAAGTTTAGGCATGCAATCTCAGTTTATGTGCTCCAGTACATTCAATTGGTGATTGTTTCATCAAACAATTGGTTTCAAAAAACAGTTCATCCCCAGATGCCTTATAAGCCCAGCACAGTTCCCCTCTAGTAATCCTGTATTCTTGGGAAAAGAGACCTAAGTTTCTGAGCCTGTCCTCATATCTCAGGTTTCTACTTTTGAAATAGATTTAGTCATCCTTCGTTGTACAGATTCATATGTTTTTATAACATTAATAGTTATGGGGGAGCAAAAGGGGCACAGTACTCTAAATGTGTCCAAACCAAAGTAGTATACAGAGGAACAAGAACCTCAGCTTCCCAACTTTTAATGTGTTTTAAAATGCATTTAAGAAGGCCATGACATTTTTTGGCAGTTGTATTAATATGCTGACTAAACTTCATATTATTAGTAATGGTAACACCAAGGTCTTTCTCAGAGGTAGTTGTTTGAAGCTTGGAGTTATTTATATAATAGCTAGTTAGTCTATTATTGCTCCCAAGGTGCATCACTTTACACTTGGCTATGTTAAAAACTAGTTTATTATCGGTTGGCCAGGTATAAAGGTGGTTTAAATTATCCTGAAATAGTTCTATGGCACTATTGTTATTCACCATACCTCCTAGCTTACTGTTGTCAGCATACTTTTGCAACCAAACTCCATTGTTTGTCTGCATATTAGAGACCATCATTTTGAATAATGTTGGTCTGAGCATGGATCCATGTGGTACTCCACTACTCACAGTACCCCACTCAGACTCAAAACCTCTTAAAACAACCCTTTGTTTCCCATCATCTAACCATGAACATATCCATTTTATAATTAAAGGATGTATTGCAAGTTTCTGGAGCTATTTTAATGAAACCTTGTGACACTGTACCAAAAGCTTTCTCGTAGTCTAGAAATATGACATTGACTGGGAGTCCATTATCCAGAGCTTTACTGACTGGCTCAAAAACAAATTAATTAAGTTGCTCATACACGACCTCCCCTGTGTAAAACCATGTTGAGTTATATTCTGGTTTCCCTGTATTGTGAAGGTGCTCAATGATTTTATACTGTAGTAACCTTTCCATGATTTTAACAATACAAGATGTCATACAGTACTATCATGTTCTAACTTGAACATTTGTGGTATTAATCTAAAGGTTCTGCTTTTAATTTTGAATGCATTCTGCTAACACACATTCATTAATAATGCCAGTTACAGGCTTTGACTGCTTGGGTGTATATCTTGTCTATGGATATGTCCTTGAAAGGATCCTCAGTAATAACAAACTAAAAGGGATGTTATGTATTCCATTGAAATTTGTGATTTTTTGGAAAAGGTACTTTTAAATAATGATAATTTTTTCTGGTTGTTTTATGCATGATCTGGGTTTAATAGATTGTGACTCTCTGAACAATTGTCATAGGTCTCTGAGGAAGGATTTGGTTGGTCCGAAAGCTTAGACATTGTTTTCTTTTTGTAACATCTGTGTTGGTCCATTAAAATGTATCAAACCATTTGCTTCTGGATTAGTACTTCAATGGAATTCTTTAGTGCTTACCAGCTTGAAACAAAATGATCTGCTTATTGGGGTCACATTAGATCTTTTCAGGATGGAATCATGTTAAATCTTTTCGAACAAAAGCAGCAGATTAATTTTAGTAATTATTAGCCAGCAATATCCTATGAGACTTATATGTGAAGCTGACGCTGACCAAATAGGAGGAAGAAGAAAGACAGAGAGAAAAAAACAATGGCTGCCTGTAAAACTTTTAGGTATCTATACTGCAACACTGATTTTTTTCATTTATTATGTCCTCTTTGGCAACGTCTATTATTAAAATGCATTAAATGTATAGTTTACTAAAGATTGACCTTGGGATAACTCTTGAATGACTCCTAAATAAGCTTTAAGCCATTCCCTTTATGGGAGGTCAAGATCTGTGCAAAAGATCCAGTGTTATTTTTTCTTATTTTTTTTTTACAAATTTCCACAGTAAAAGTGTGGAGAAATAGAAAAGTATGTACAACTAATCTCTTATGCGTGTTCAACTCAGAGAGAAGTTAATATTTGCACAAAATCAAACCCAAACTTTATGCAGTTTTTTTTTTTAAAGTTATTTTATTCTAAATTCCATTGGACTGTTGAGTGTTATTTTTTCATATTCCTTTTTTTTTTTACAAATTTCTGAAGTAAAAGTGTGCCAAAATACAAATGTATGTGCAGCTAATCTCCTATGCATTTTCAGCTCAGAGAGAAGTTAATATTTGCGCAAACTCAAACCCAAAGTTTACAGGGGGGCGCTGTGGAGCCTGAGTAGCGTGCAGCAACTTTTTACAGCTTGTACCTCAAGAGGAGGAAATCTACTTAAATCTCCTATTTAAAAGCTTCTCACAGAGTTTTTGACTGCACCATTGTGAAGAGCGACCCTAAATTTCTTAAGATGGGCAATCCCAAGAAAGCTAGGATCCCCAGAGGGGCCGGAAAAAGCAAGGGAACAGTTGGACTTGGGAGAGCAGAAGAAGCCACATTATCTGAAGAACGGCTTGACGCAGGAGAAACTATTAACACCCTGGGCCATAAACTTAAGACCTTGATAGCCTCAGTTTCTGCACTTAATCAAAAGGTAGATGACTTTAATGCTTGTGTTTTAATCGTGGAGAAAGCAGTAGATGGGCTTAAAGATGATTTCAAGGAGACCCGTAAGCAGGCTGAAGCCTTGACTGGAGCGACCACCCTGCTTATTAAGGAAACCCAGCATCTTAAGGCACACCTGGAAGCGCTTGAAAATCAAGCTCGAGGGGCTAATGTTCGGATTGTAGGTTTTCCCGATGGCTCGAAGGGGGATCATCCGATCCTGAATATGCAGGAATGGCTTTCTGAAAAGTTAAATCTGGAAGCCCCAGCAAATACCTGGGAAATACAAAAAATTTATCGAGTTACACCACGTGGTCGCTCACAAAATTCGGAGGATCCCCGTACCCTAATGTTGGTTACCTCGGGTGTTGTAGCCCGAGACAAAATTCTCAGATATGCCCGCAGAGCAGCTCCACTGTATCAAGGGGATTCCCTGGTTCACCTCTTCCCCGACATCAGTTACGCAACAAGGCAGCGGAGAAAGAAATTTGATGGTGTGAGGCGAGTCTTGAGGGAATTGGGAGTACTGCACACAATCATCTTCCCAGCCAGACTTCGGATTGTACATCAGAGCAGGGTTTACTTATTTTCAGATCCCACGGAGGCCAGTAAATGGGCAGATAGGAGGGCTGCTGAAGTACGAAGGAGAACTGAAGGGTCAGACGATGAAGACAACGGGGCAGCAACCTGAGGCATTAATGTGGGGACACTGGAAAGTTTAAATCCTGGTAAAACCATTATAATTTCACCCAACAGACTAAAATTTAAATAAACCGGGTAGCCTGTTCAATTGTTTAAACTGGCTGTATAAAATTCTTAGTCCTCCTCTTATTGGAGGCTTTTGTATTTGTTAGGAATCTGATCAGGCTTGGTATTTTTCGGTCTGTATCTCTTTTTGTTTTGTTTAAGAGGGAAGAGTTGGGTAGGGCGAAAATAAATACATACAACTAAGTCCAGTAGTGTTAAGCTTTTAAGGAGTAAGAAGTAGATGTTAATAGATGTTCGTTCTCTCTAAATATAGTACATTGCTTAGCTGCAAATTAGTTTATTGTAGATATTCTCTTTTTTCATTTAGGTTGGACCATGGCACCAAATAGCCCTTATTGTAAGGGCATTGCTCATTATTTTGGACTGAATTGCTGGACAATTACTTAACATTTGTTCTAGCCATGTACTCCTGGGTTCTCTGAACAGCACATATTAGGGGTTTTATTTAATCTTGTATAGTAAATATTATAAGATACCCCCGTATGATGTACCACAATGTAGTTGATGCATAATATCCCTTTGATTAAGGAAAAGGGTATTCTCTTTTCCAAGAGGAATTGCTGTTACTATTTTGGACTGTCTGCTACATGCTTTCTTGTCTGTTTATGTGCAAGATAAAATGAAAAAATAAAGTATAAAAAAAAAGTTTATACAGTTTTTGTTCTAATGTAATTTTATTCTAAATCTTATTGGACTATTAATGAACTGAGCAAAGAAATGTTTAGATAAAACAAATTGAAAATTCCAGGATTGGGTGGGTCGTTAAAATTGCAAAAGGTCAAATTATGAAACCTTAAATGAACTCCTTAAGACCATTCTTCTTAGAGTGTAATTATAATGAATTAAAGCCATTTGAACACAGGCCTACAAGTATACAACCATTGTGATACATATTTTTAGGATCAGAGTAACGGTGCAAGGCTGCCAAAATCGTGGTGATCTCATTGCTTCAACACTTCAGTGTGCGTGGATCAAACCAAGAAGAGCCATAATAAAAGCTTCTGTCTTCTCAAAAAACAATTATATTGTATTATATTTGATTTAACCTGAAAATACAAAATAGCAATAAGGAAGTAAAACAATCAAGATGAGATTTTAGCGTTCTCCAACCATACATTAAAGCTGAGCCATAATAAAGGCTTCTATCTTCTTCAAAGCAATTATATTTTATTTTGATATATTTAATATTCTGTATCTAAGTAGGCACTAGAAAAAAAGTTTATTTGGGTGTTTTAAAACAGGCAAATGCAACCAGACACAGAAGGAAGTCAAAAGAAAGTACTGGTTGTGGGGGCAAGTAACAAGTCGAGGAGCTCGCTTGACCACTCCAATGGGGGCCACCCACCAATACTACTTACCGTTGTTAGGCACTGGTAGCAGAGGAGGAGGAGCTGGGCAAGTGCTGCAAGCAGTCAGTGTAGGAGGAGGAGGAGGTGGATGGCAGTCTGCCTGCCATTGTCCAGCTCTTGTTTTAAATCCTTGGTGGTGCCTGAGTGGCTGTAGCAATCATCTGTGCAGCAGCCCTCCATCTGTAGGGATTAAGAGGACTCAGTGTAGCTGCCTATTGATTTTCAGGCAGGCTTGAGCTCCATTACAGCAGCAGGTCTGACTGGAGCCCCAGACCCACAACTCTGCTACTTGTACAGGACTGACCACTTGACAGTGAGGGATCCTCGCTGCTTGGAGAGGAAGTGGGAGGGGTCATGGTTGGTGTTCCTTTGTGTGCCGGGGGGCCTGGGAGGATGCCTTTAAGTGTAAGCATTGCATGTGTCTGAACTGTTGTGAATTGCATAGGCAGAGGGGGTGTCCAGGGTGTTAACCCCCCCTGAAATTACCTCAGAAAATTTCAAATTCCTGTATTTCAGTTGGCTCAGGCTCAGCTGCTAAAAAACTCAGTGTCTCAGCAGTCTCCATAGAGGTTGATGCTAGCTACAACACAGTGTGCATGCATGGGACCATTGATGGCCAGGGGAGATGGAGACATCATCAACAGAGAGAGCAGGAAAAGCCTGGTGAGACAGACTAGTGAGCATGCTGCTGTGCTACGTTGTCTGTACAGTGCCGAGCAAGATGTGGTGTCCCGTCAACCATCATGGTGGTAGAGTGGGACTGTGTGCTGCTCTTCTCTAGCCTCAACCGAACTGTGGGAGAACTTGAAGTATGGTCTACTAGAGAAAGAACTGACCCATCTAGTGCTGAGCAGCAAGTAATGCACGGCATGTCTTCTTGACTGTGCTGGACGCTGGATGGACTGGTGGTGTGGTCTGAAGAGATGACAGGAGAGGTCAAGGAAAATCTGCTCTGGCCTAATGGCCTGTAGTCCTGTCTTGGGAGGGAAGTGACTGGTAAGGCAAGCATACAGGAGGATAATCATCAGAAAAGTGGTGAGTGGAGAAAAGAAGAAAGATTGATTCGGGGGGAACTTCTCTCATTCAGGGAGGTGGTAAGGGGTATTGGCACCATCTCCCAGGGCAACCCACTCATTACATCTCAACCCCACCGATTTTCTACCCAACTTGGAGCTTATCACGTGGAGTGAGAATAGGTGTGGAAAGGCAGATGCCTGACTGACATCTTTGTCTCTGGCTGTTGCAGAGTGCTCCCATGTGCAAAGGTGGGATGGGGTTAGGAGTACTCTCTACATGCTGATGTGGGATGGTGGTAGAGGAGGAGCGATGCAAATGTATGGAGGTGTCCCCATGTGTAGGAGTGGGAAGGATGGGCAATGGGATGAAGGGGTGGAGTGCTCCCCATGTACAGAGCTAATATGAAGTAGGAGGAAAGTTCCCCATGGGGGGCACACTGAGGCAACATGGACACTGGGAGATCCATGGGGTGGGTCAGTGGGTACCATCACAGAGAGCAATGCACAGGCTAGGCATTGTGGCACACATGAAGCACTGGTGAGAGAGGAGCTCAGGGAAAAGAACACGCACTGTCATTCACACAGAGGCACAAACAAGTTCAATGTGGACGTCTGTCTGGGGAAGGATAAATAATGTTTATTTTTTCTTTACTGCTAGGACTGTTTACTTCTTATGGCACAGAGAGTGGGGGATGCAATGTATGGCGGGGTACCCGGACATCTGCAGGATGGGTGGGGAGACAAGCAGTAAGATCAGTACAGGCATGAATGAAGGGAATGAAGCACTCTCATTTGAGCACTTTATTTCTTTCAACTAGAGAACAGATTCCAGATGTGAAACTGTAACTAGTGTCACAGTCTGGTTGCATGTTCATTGGTCTGCCAGGGACAAGCCCACTGTAGACTGCTGTGCATTGGCCTCGTCCCTGACACACCTCTGAAATGTCATTCTACCACAAAATGTTTCTTGCACACGCACAAGGAAACATAAAAAACTATAAAGAATTTAGATTAGTGACTACCATCATTTGAAAGGCATTGTTGTCCCAAACACAAAAATGTAAAATAATGCACTTGGGGTACAGAATTCCAGGGGCAGAGTACAGATGGGTGTAGAGGTATTGACAACATTAAGAAAGCACACATTCAAAAAAAAAAGAACTTTTACATTCAGTTGATTACTGTTTAACAATATTTTGCATCTATGGCTGCCACGGTAGAGCTGATGCAAACCTATAATGACATTCCTCACTTGAAGCAAAAAGGGGGGGTGGAGGCCATAACTGGCTCCTTGTTTTTGTGTTAAAGGGGTCAGTTTCTTTACAGCAAAAACAAGGAAAGGCATCACTTCCAAAATGTGCTAACGAGCATGGGGATAATTTTTTTCCAGAGCATGCCACCACCGGCAGCTATCACTTCAAGATTGCTTCTACCCCCGCCTAATACAATCAGCCAAAAACCAGAAGTAGTCTACCAGCACTGAGATCAATATGGTTAAGGCACATTTGCCAGAAATTACTGCTTAGAAAAGAATGAGAAAGTGACAGTGATGATGAGCAAGTCCCAGACCAGATCCTTAGTTTGTTAATAGATGCCTCCTGAGTCTGATTTGTACGGCTGTATGGGCCAAGTTCCATGGATGTTATACCATCGTCAGATTTGTATAACAGCACTGTGGAAACACGTAACTGGACCACTGTCTGATGTGCTGCCACAGTGCTCCGACATAGTTCCCAGTGATTCCGTTTTTGCAGCTCTTCCCCTTTACAGGCCGCATAAACATACTCACTTCCCTGTGCACTACTTTTGTGTTTTGCAACTGCAGTACTGATGGCCACCATGTGCAAAATGGTGACACTGACTTAAACTATGCATGCATGACTATCGTGTATACATAGTTATGTTAGCATCGCCATGCTGTGCAGAGCCGACTATAGGGCAAGCTTCACATGTGCGAGTATCATGAAAGTGCAGTACTGTAATTGCTGCAGTATTACTTACATCTGCCTACCGGCAGCGAAAGCACGGCATATTCTTTTCCACGCTCTTGTCACTCCTAAAGCGTTCCACAGCCATAACAGCTCTGACCAGAGTTTGTTCAACTCTGCAGCAGCCAGTGCCTTTTTCTAAAAGGCATTTAGCACTGGGGATAAGCAGGACAGTCTGGCAACTTCAAATCCAGATTTGCAGGAACAGATAAACACAGAAGCCAGCACTGGACCTAGTATGTCCTTTTGATTTCCCTGTGGCACCGTGAGGAAACTCTGCCTCTATGGTGTAGGATGTTGGCTTGTGGATACATGTCTACTTCCGTGATTAGTGCAGCTTTTAACCTTTTAGGTGGCATTGCTATTTGGACTCCCTGATACATGCATGCAAGTGCTCGCTATGACACCCATTTTGCAGAGCTACAAGTTGTTACTGTAACTGTTTCCATTGGCCTGTTACCATTCTGTCTTAAGTCTGCTTGGTCAGATGAGCTGACATATTGCTTTTCCTTTTGGCACCATGCATTTCTGCTTAATGTTGAACCAACATAATCTATTTTGGTGATTTACATACACAGCCCATGATGCTTTGTATTATGGGGGTATGTGTGATTTTGTATTTCTTTGAAATTTGGCTTCCTGGCCAATGCCCTTTGGGATAACCCTTGCCTCTGTGCTTGTGCACTAAGGTGCTTTGTGTTTTAGCTTGTTTTTTTGTTTTTATTGGGCTCACCACAACCCAACCCAGATAGACCAACTTAGGGTAGCTGGTTCATTCCACTGGGGCCTCATACAGATAAGGCACACTGAAGAGTTCTAGTAGGACAAAACACATGTCTGTGTCTTCTGTTGGCACCCTTTGTAGACTGTGTGAGAGGCCTTTCGGCACCATGCATTTCTGCTTAAAGTTGAACCAGCATAATATTTCGTGGTGATTTGCAAATACAGCTCATGATGTTTTGCATTATGAGGGTATGTGTGATTTTGTATTTCTTTAACGTATTGCTATATGCTTCCACATGGTCCTGGTGAAACTAGGATTCCCCCTCCTGCTGGTATGTTTTTTTGGTTGAACAGATACTTGGATCAGAAGACTACTACATATACTGACTTTCTTGACCCTTTCAGGGATAGTTTACCTTATGGTAATCATAAACTTATCTGCTTAATTGGTTGAGCTCACAGTAAATAATTCTGATTTCTCTGTCAAATCCAAGACATTTTCAGTGTCTTTAATACATATAAAATGAGGCTATTGGCTTTCATGGTTCTAGCTACCTTTCTCTGAATGCAAGAACCTCCTCCTGAACACAAAAAACACACATTTCATAAGGCCACTTTGTTATTTGGTTATTCACAATTAGACAACCTTAGCTGGTCTTATTCACTTTGGAGTCAATAGTCAGCTTCACTTTTTGTCTAATGATGATTTCCCCAATAACACTCATTACAAGATGTTTAGAACCATCTTCCCCACTTGAACCTGGAAGACCTTTGCTGGCAGTTGTTAACAGGATTGAACTACTGCCTAAAATAATTGCTTACTGTGTCTTTAACACACAGAAACCAGACCTAAGAAATAATAACAGAAAATAATTGTATGTACAATTTGTAATCCTGACCCCTCAGAGATTAAGTGAGGGGTGTTCCAGAACCAGAGTGTTTCTGTGTAGGCGGTAATTCCTCAGATAGAACCAAGGGGGAGTCATAATGAGTCAGGAGAGCCTGAATAGCATTTTACTTCATCTCTGCCTCAACTGTCCTGGGACACCTTCTCCCTCACAGATGCATGGAGCCTGTCTCGTGATTAATGTTGGAGATGAAGACGCAGTGAGGTAAACCATAACCTGCAGCCTCAACCTTCATCAAGTAAATTCGGCAACCTTCAGTTGGACCTGGCAGATTTAGTTTACCTTAGCAGAAAGAATGCAGTCACAGAGAAATGTCATTTTGGAGTAATTCATTTACAGATGAGTACATTTGCAAACCTGATAATGGCCCTCACACCGTGAAGCTTCAAAGACACCTTTGAGAGGCATAGTCCTGAACTCTGAGTGCCCATCTGAGTCAGTTTGAATAAAGACATATTCAGATGGTATCCAGACTCAGTGTGTGAGAGAATATGTTAAAAAGAATCCAAGCCCAATGTTAGCATCTCAGAAACCACTGTGAGACACACAGCCAGTGGCCTCACCCATATACATCTCAATGGTGCTTTTCTTCAAAGCCAGCTTGAATTAAAGGGACAGTGTCAGCTTTTTGACCCATTTTCATGACCCCTGTAATGTTTGTGCCTATTAATAGAGCTCTACATAGTAATTGCTTCCATTGCTTTTAAAATGTATATTTTTTCATTCAATTATTTTTTTTTTTTTTTTTACAGAAAATGACGTTTAGTCATCCCAGCCTTATCACTGCTGGCTGCTACTTGCTGCATGTACCCAACAGAGCTATGAAGCTGAATCCTGCTAAAGTCATGCATCAACGAGTTTGGTGATTTTTGTGGCATATAAAGTACTTAGCTTGTTGCATTCAAGCAACTACGCTGATTGCGGCAATATCACACTTTTGTCAAACCAAGGGCTATTTCATATAGAAATCTCTCCTTAAAAAGTGAAATCAGGACTCTGTGCATGCATATCAGTGTCAGCACTGGTGCACATCCACTGACGCCCAATTTCACTTTTCAAGGAGAGATCTCTTTATGGAATAGGTCAGTTTGATAAATGAGTGATATTGCTGCAAGTAGCGCAGTTGTGTGAATACAACAAGCTGCTTATTTTATATGCCATAAAAGTGCTGAACTCGCTCATGCACGAGTTCGACGAGATTCAGTGTCATAGCTCTGTTGGAGACATGCAGCAAGGAGCAGTCAATGGCAAGAAGGTCAGGATGACTAAAAGTAATTTTTTGCAAAGAAAAAAATATTGATTTAATGACAAAATATACATTTTAAAAGCAATGGAAGCAATTACTACACAGAGTTCTAGTAACAGGCACAATCATTACGGGGGTCATGAAAATGGTTAAAGAAAACTGACAGTATCCCTTTAAGGATGAGTCAGGATGGATAAGGGAATTAGGCACAGAAATCAAATAGAATGTTGGGGCATATAGGGAGGGGGTTTGATAGTAGAAGGAAGGAGGAGATTCTTCCACTACACAGATCTTTGGTGAGCCCTTACCTGGAGTACTGTGTGCAGTTCTGCAGCCTGCACCTGAAGATGAACAGGGACCTCTTTAGAAGCTGTTGAGAAGAGGGCTGCAAAGATGAATCAATGGCAACAGAAGAATGTGTGTGAGGAGAGGCTGGAGAGTCTCAGTATGTAAACAGTAGAAGCCAGTAGTGAGAAGGGGAACATGACTGAGACCTTTAAGTACCTAAGAGGTATTAATAAAGTGGACAATAGTACCCTGTTCACAAGAAGTGAGGGCAAAGTAACACGAGGCCATGGGGAATGAATGAATGAATCATGGAAGTTTCTGGAGGGAAACTTTAGAAAGGATGTAAGGAAGTTTTTGACAGGAAGGGTTGTGGAGAAGTGGAATGGGTTGCCAGAAAAAAGTGGTCAGCACAGAGGACACAGTAGACTTCAACCACAGGTGAGATAGGCACAGAGGAATAGTCTAAATTATAAAACAGCAAGGAAATCCATGTGTCCTGATTAGCTGAGACTTGGTTCTAGCCATGGCAGTAAGAGAGCACCACCAATGGCTAAAAACAAGTCCCTGCCAACCAGGACAACTCACAGAATTCATAAGCCACTTACTTCCTAATTTCCATCACAAATAATGGCTGCAAACTTTACTCATATATAAAAAACTTCAACTAGGCCCTAAAAATAAAAGTTTATTAAATTAAATAGAGGAAGTAAATATTTTAATGTTATTTTCACTCAAGAGCCCCTTCTTACACATATAAACAAATTTAAAAAATCAAGTACTGTTCCATTACTGGTGTTCCTTTAATGACCATGAACAATCCCCCTCCTATCCCTACTAGTTTGCCAGAGAACTCCCTGCTCCTTACCTGGCAATAGATAAAATTGAGGTTCTGGCTCCACTTGAGGGGTGGGTGTGAGTGTGTGTGTGTGAGCGTGCACACGCGTGTGTGTGTGTGTGTGTGTGCAACCCCCAGTCGGCGCTAAACTGAGAGGGCTACTACCCCTGCCTGTGTGGCTAGTGAACAGGTTGAGGGGCCTGGGTCCTATGACGCAGTGCCTCCATTTTTATAAGTTGAAACTTGGGGAGAAAGGTGTCACTCAGCATGGTGATTAGGTTTGGCTACTCTGCACAGGGGCCCCCAAGTAATCCGGACACAGGAAGCAATAACTGTAATGTCCAAAACAGTAGTCAGGATTCTAAAGTGTGGCTTTTATTCACAACAAAAGGGAACAATAAAGCACAGACGGACCCCCACAGGGCTACACTCCTGGCAATGCAGATTTCTCTTGAAAAAGACATTCATCTTCTAAACTTTTAAACCCTCGGGTTTAGAAACGCTCAGAGCACTCGGCCCAAACTTGACTCTTCTCTGGTTTCCCTGGCTCGGTTCCCTTGCCAGCCCTTGGACTATCTCCCATTTATCATGGATAATTATTTGTGGCTCCCCATACCACCCACGAGCTCTCCTGGCTCTATCAGGGAATCTTCATCATCAATCCCACATCTGGGTACTTTCCCCAGGCACTGGACAAGTACCCGAGAGAAAGCAAACAGGTATCTCAAAGCGAACCCATAGAGGTGACTCTGGTCACGCCAGATGGGGGGTCTCCCACCTCTTGCTCCCATAAATCATACCCTGCCATTCTTCTGAACTTTAACACCTCATCTCTGAAAACACTTTACTTTGTAGATTCTCCTTAAATGTATGTCACACTTAATCTACAGTCCCTTCCATCCCAATATGTGCTGAACTTGAAACATACTTAAAGAGTGGTTGTGTCCATTTCTCTAGACCCCCACAGAGTTAAGCAGTCCAATTTCCACAACTTTTAACTGTACTTGGCTGTCTTTTCCTGACCCCACAGTAACAGTCACTTGAATTCACATTGTTCCAGGTGAAAACACATTAGCCCTTTATCAGAGCAAGCTCACCCCTTGGTTGCAGGTGCCCCACAGGTTTTTTTTCTCTTCAAAGAAATCTCACAAAAATATCTGGTGTCTCAGCACAAATCCTCACAGGCAGCTTCTTCTTCCTCTAGCCGGGCCAGGGGATTGCTCTTGGAAGCAGACTGAGCCCTTCCCCCATCCCCGAAGGGATGGGGCCCTGAACCTTTTGAAAGCAATCTCTACCACTTCACTTGGCTCTTCTTCTGTTCCTTTTTAGGTGAGAACACACACCTCAACAAAAATATAGCTGTATAGCAGAACTAAGGGCTCTAAGGGCCTGCAACTGCAGCACGCCTATTCTCTCTACTGAGCCCACTACTGAACTACTACTGACTCACTTCAAATTCCCCAACATTCTGTTCTAACTTCCCTAGCTGCAGCATTCCAGTGTGGCTTATGCAGCTGCGATAGTTCTAAAATGATGCCATCCCTCAGTCTCAGCTGAGACTGAGAACAGAGTGAGACAATGTGAAATCCATTTAACTGGAATTTTACAAGCTGCCTTCCCTGCCTGCCACTAGATCTTACTGGGATTCTAGTAACCCCGGGTAACAGGGGGGGTTACATGTGTATGTATGCCAGTGGAACGCTGAAGAATTTTGAATTCATGTATTCCATGTTACCATTCCGTGTGCGGGGGGGGGCATTCTAACACTGGAATAATGCAGAGCTTTGAATTATTTTATTCCATGGTAAACAATCATGCAATGTACTGAATGTGAAGAAAGACAGATGACTGACAGGTGAAAAACATCTGTGGAGGGACTACTTTACATAATTCGGCAACATTTTATTATATTTTTTGTGGCTTTGAAAACCTTTAGAGTGTTTATTTTTTTTAAGTTGCCTATAGGCCCACTTTATATAAGCAATAAGGCACTCCAGGGACGTTGGTGGTACTAGGTTTACCCCACAGTCAGGGAGCTGAGAGCACTAAGCTTCATCTTGTGCCTCACTACGCCCCTGACCATGGGGTAAACCCAGTACCACCAATACCCCATCGTGCCTTATTTCTTAACCAAAGGAGGGAGGGAAAGTGTTCAGTCAAGGGAAGGGGACCTGTGGAGTAGGGAGGGAGATGTCAAAATGCAGTCTGGGACATTGGCAGACTAGCTCTGGTCCAGTATTACTGGAGGCTAGGTGCAAATACAGGCAGGTAGGTATCGGGCAGACTCAGTGGGCAATTAGCCATTTTTCTGCTATCAATATCTATGTTTAAGTGTTTCTGTGACTCCTATTGCATTAGTACATACTGACTTCAACTGTAGTACTTTGGGACCTTCACCCCAGAATCCTGTTCTGTGTGTTGGATGCCCTCCATGCTCATGGGTAGGCTAATGCAACTGATCCCCAGCAGACTCCTAACTGATGTGGAGAAGTCTTAACAAATATCCAGTGGAGGTTGTGGCAAGATGGTCAGTTGGCTGGCGTGGCATTAAAGTGGGCTGTCTCAGAGCCTACTGCTTCCCCCAAGCAAAGATCAATGCCTGCCCCGGGGCCCCTGATACCAAACCCCAGTGGCACTGCCAATCACAGCTGGGCCACCCCTCTCCCCAAAGGTGGCTGTTCCCAAACTTGTACCATAGCCAGTTCAGGATTTGCTTCACATAGAAAACTTCCCCTATTCCCGTTGCACCCTTATGTGCTTTGCTTCCCCGTTTACATTGGTATACCATCATATGGGTGACTCAAATTGAGCGACTCAGTTTTGAGTGGCTCAATCTGAGTGCCCATTATGTGAGCTACCCTGAAAGGGAAGTGAGACATGGTTGTAGCGCAGATGAAGGGGAAGAATGGTGAGCATGTAGGAGGGCAAGTGGAAGAGGAGGGACAATGAGGGACAAAGGGGGATGGAATCAGTCTCATTTCACAGAAGTGAATGTGATTTTTGCTTATTTTATTACTGTTGTTGTTTGTTGGGTAATAACTGTGACTCTTATACCATTGTAATAATAAAGAGGGCTAGAGCAGCATCACAGAAGGAAATGGAGCAGGACAGGGAAGGACGTACTAGAGGGGTTATGGCAACTTGCGGGGTGGTTGGGGACAGCAGAAAGGTAGGTGGGCCAGGGGGTAGCAGAACACCTGGAGGGCCAACATGGATAGAATAGCTGTGGGCAGGGAGCAGGGGGGACACAGGGGAGAGAGGAGAGAATGGATAGGGGAAAACGACTGGAGAAGTCGGTGGACAGGACAGGGAAGGGTAATGCACCAGGGGGAGGGACAGTGGCAGCCTAAGGGGAGGGGGATTGGTGGTAGGAGGAGAGTAGTGGATACAGAAGAGGGAGGATCATGGGGTATAATAACTGTAGAGCAGCCATATTCATGGGCACCCTGTGGAGGCTGGGGGAGTGCCTAGTTTGTCAAAGGCTGGGGAGGCTGGAGGATGAGATTTTAAGGTTAAGGAGGGAAAAGTCTTGGACAAAAACAGAAGAGGAAATGGGAAGCACAGACTGTAATCGAGTAAACAGAAGAAGGGACAGGGGTAAGGACTGGAGATGGAGATGGAGAGAACAATCCACGCTGGGGACAAAGAGGGGAGCACAGCAGATAGGGGGCCACAGCTACTGCACATAGGCATACAATAGGCTCAGACAGGTGCGGGCCATTGATGGGAATGATGGATGGAGGAGAAGGTGCTGTTGAAGAACAGTCCAAGGTAATAGAGAGAAATAGGACAGAGAGGGGGTGAGAAGGGAAAAGAACCTAATGTGTGTCAAGCTAGAATAAGAACAGGAGGGAGCATTGACGAGAGCAGTATAACAGGGGCAAAAGGGGGGAACAGTGTGCAGATGGAAGAAGAAGTTAGGATAGGGAGGGGAAGGGAGGACAGGTGGGATGACAAGGGAGAAAGGGGTGGGATCTTAGTGTTAGGGGACTCAGTACCAAGAGGGGTCAGGTGGGGTAGCAAAGGAGAGAGGCATAGTCGGGTCTAAGTGAAAGCAATGCCAGGAATGAAGGCAGAAAGGGTGGGGCAATCAGTACTAAAATATATCATAAAGGGCAGGGAAAACCACATCTAATTCTGCACCTGGGGATGAATGACATGGCTGATGGGACGGTAGATGAGGCGAAGAGAAGGTCTGAGGATTTAGGTCCAGTTTGCGAGGGGGCAGGAAGAACAGTTGCCTTCTCGGAGGTACTTCCAGTCCCAATGGCAAGTGTAACCCCTTTATTACCCGGGTTACTAGAATCCCAGTAAGACCTAGTGGTAGGCAGGGAAGGCAGCTTGTGAAACTCCAGTTAAATGGGTTTCACACTGTCTCACTCTGTCCTCAGTCACAGCTGAGACATGAGAGATGACATCATAATAGAACTGTCGTAGCTGCATGAGCCACATTTGGAATCTTCAGCTCAGAGTAAGTTTAGAACTTTGGGAAATTCAAAGTCAGTCTTGAGTTGGTCCTTAAGCAAACAAGAAGGACACCAGTAGTTGTTTGTTTACCCCCTCCCTCTGGGGGGGTAGGAAAAGTTCTTTGTAGGTTCCAGGGACAATCCCCTTCTCCCACCCTGGGAAGAAAGCTGCCTGTTTTAATTTAAGTTCAGTCTGTTCATGTATAACAGCAAAGGTTACAGTACTTCGCCTGTGGGGCACCTGCAACAAATGGGTGAGTGTTTGGCTCCATTGGAAGGGGCAAACAACTTCTTTTCTTCAGTTGGATTTCAAATAAATGTGGACTGCTATTTGGGAGGACTATGTCAACTAGGACAAACAAATAGAGCAGTCATCTGTTTAAAGTTTAAATGGATTTAAAGTTCGCTGTAGAGGGGGTGCTTCAGGTCATCCACCGTTCAATCTACATTTTAAAGTCTAAAGTTCTGTGTGTCCAGAGAAATGGCCGGGTATGGGCTGTGGGAGCTGGAGGTGGGACCCCCAGTAACCAGGTCCACCTCTATGGATTTCTTCTGTGTTTTGCTACTTGCCTCATGCACTTGGCCAGTGATGGGGTGGGTACCCAGACGTGGGTGCAACTTGAAAATCTCTCTAGGAGTCACAGACTCTAAGTGGTTGGAGACCACAGGATGGGAAAATTACTCCTTGTTGGATGGGAGTCTCCTTGTTTGATGGGAGTTTCGATTGGAAGACGAAAACAAATCTCTCTAGGAGTCGCAGACTTCAAGTGGTGTGGGAGCCACAGTTTGGGAGCCTCCTTGTTTGATGGGATGTCTTTCCAAGTAAAGTTTGGGTTCATTCGCCAAGTGGACCATCAGTCGAGTGGCGGCAGGGATCCGAGGCCAGTTGGGCTATGTATCCAATGTGCATGCAAAGTCCGGCTGAGTGCCTGGTGGGTCCAAAGCCAGACATCTGTAGTAATGTGTTCATTCCTCAAATGGACCGCTGTGTTTAACCTCTAATCTGCATTACAGTAACGTAGCCTTTGGGGACCATGCAGTGCTTTGTTTATGTTCAGTGAGTTAATAAATAAAGCCACACTGAGAAAATCCCAATTCTGGTTCTGGACATTACAGTTATTGCTTCCTGTAGTTGGATTTACTAGGGTGACTGTGCAGAGTAGGCAAACCTAGGTCTCTTGTGCCAGTTAACCTCATCCTTCCCCGAACCCGTAGATACATATGTATATCCATGTTACAAAAATGGAGCATATGGGTTACAAAAATGGAGGCACTGCTTTGGATTTGTTTGGGAAGGAAGGTGCTTGGGCAAGTAGGCTAGCGTTTTGGCTATCTGGCAGTCGGTAGCCAAAAAAGTTGAAGCAATTTCCCTAGTGTGTGCTGTGTGCTGTGAATCTTGTGCTGCTGTTTAAAAAATGCCAACTGTTTACCAAGGAGCTGTAAAGCCAAAGTGTGTGTCCTTGTCCTGCATCAACATAGTTTACAGCGTTTGTCAGTTTTAAAATAAAGTTCTGTGAAGGAAAGTGTGGAAAACTAGGGGTAGCAACACAGAAATTATGCCCTGGATGTTGGAAATGCTTTCTGTGCAATACTAGAGACTGCAGAGTTAATGGCAATGTTACATGGTTGAAATGGGCTCCCGCCGTGGAGTCAGTTGAAAAAAAAAAGTGCATCTTTTCAGTTTAAATTTGCCTGCTCAACGATCGCCGTGAGGAGCGGAGCCCTCGTGAGGAAGAAGAGGCTCATTTGCATGGCATCGTGTGGTTGGTCAGTTTGCCATTAGTCCCACCCATCAGCCAGCTCTTCAGAGTCTGCTTCAGCATTCGAGAGGGAGACAGAGAGTAGTGCGTGTACTGGCAGTGGAGGAGCGTTCGCGAAGTGTTCAAAGCACTGTAAACAGCAAAAAAGTGACTTTCCAGTTAAAAATCGGGCTCAACCCGCTTATCGATCGTGGGATCAGTGAATTGTGTGGTTAATACTACGATCGCGGAGACTGCCCACCCGTTTGCAATCTGAGGCCTTCAAAATCTGACTGCAGGCCGTTTTACCCCATCGCAGCAATCTGCTTCAATAACAGTGAGTAAACAAATTTAAACTGCTCAAATCAGTGATTTTCAGATAATGCCATATAAAATGTGTGTGCAGCTGTATAGTCGCTTTGCAAGTAGCGATTGTGTGATGTCCTGCTGGCAAGTGCAAGTCTGTAAAGCCATTAAATGTGTGCACAGCAATGAAAGTAGCCTCAGTTTAAAGTTTGCAGCCAGAGAGAGAGACTGTGGGTTGTAAAATAAGTGCAACACTAGTAAAAGAAGGCAATCCTGTGCTGAAACCTGAAGTTTTAAAAGGGACTGTAATTAAATGAATGTTGCCAGCAAGTAAAAAGTCCAAGGAAAATCCTGTAAATGTGTGAACAGCCAGAACAGAGCAAGCTGTGCAGTTTGAAGTAAAAGTTATTAGTAGCTGATGTAAATCGGGTGCGCAGTGGCTTGACCCAGAGTCTGAATGTTGATGCACAGGAGTGCTGCCGTCGCCATTACAGGGTGGGGTAGTAAAGTAAACACAGCAGCAGAGGAGCCATTTTAAAGCTACAGAGTGTGTTCATTTAAAGTGGGACTTTCAGTTACAGTGAACTTTTGTTTGTTTTTCTACAGTTATGGCCTCAGGACCAGCTCGTTACCCGGATCATGCCCGGGTTGCAGTAACAGCAGCAGTAAATAGATTGAGAGATATTGAAAATTGGTGCTATAGAGGGCAACTCCCTCCTGATGTGGCAATTCCTAATTATCCAGTGCGTGTATGCCAGATGTGCTTGAGTGCTGGAAGGATGTCTTCTGATTCCTCACTGTGCTGGATGTCTACAAAAATATGCTTGTATAAAGTGCCTCAAATTCATTTGGCTCCCACATGGACACAACTTCAAGAATCTGTAGTTGGCAGGACACAGCATCAGGCGGAGCCTGTGGAGGAAGGTCCCTCGGGGGAGTGTGGCACAAAGTTAGAGAGTGCAGAATTAGAGGCTGAATCTGAAATTGAAGCATTGGATGCTGGATCTCAGAAGGCAAGTTCAGATAAAGCATCAATAGTCCCCTGTGTGGGGGGGCCTAGCCCAAGTCTCGAAGGTGAAGATGAGATGAGGGAGGCCTTTGAATGGGAGGTGTCGACCTCCGCTCCCAGTGATGAATGGAT
This sequence comes from Neoceratodus forsteri, assembly GCA_016271365.2. Classification (NCBI taxonomy): domain Eukaryota; kingdom Metazoa; phylum Chordata; order Ceratodontiformes; family Ceratodontidae; genus Neoceratodus; species Neoceratodus forsteri. The sequence goes on from CM028134.1 coordinate 896,579,743, forward strand.
AGTCTCAGGGGTGAGAACTACTGCTCACTCCTGGGCTCAGATCCTCAGTGAAGAGGAAGATGAGGGGGAACCTATGTGGTCTTGTGAGAAGGAGCAGGTACACAGCCTCAAGATCTTGCCTCGGAGGAATGTGTTCAAGAAGGTGGTGATGCCACTGCCTGGCTTCACCAGAAGAAGAAGAAGTCAGGGATCCGTTTTAATTTCATTGAGGATCACGAAGCTGGCAGAACCAGGACTGGCCACCCCAAGCCAGGCCAGTGGTCTCAGATTGACCAAAGCAAGTAAAGAGGAGAGACTGGTTCGTAGAAAGGCCAATGAAATCTTTGGTATGACCTTTCCTACCTTTCCTCGGAGAGTCTGGGAGGAGATTGAGAACTGCAGGAAATCCTGGATCTGGGATGAAGCAATGAAACATGTGCATCCTGGGGCTAACCAGCATGTAAAGAATAGACTGTTCCACGGAAAGTATACACAGTGGAAGAGAGGCAGGACACTGTTTATGGACAGAGTGAGAATAGTGGATGGAGAGGGACGTGAAGTCTCCCACTGTGTGAATTATGTGCATCCAGATGGAGTAATAATTCAAGCCCCTGACCCCCTCTGCTATTGGCCTCAGTGCAAGGACCTCCCAGTAATTAAGCCCGTGCCTACAAAATGGAGAGCCGAGCAGTGGTAGTCAATACTGCCACATCTACACTGTGATGTAACCTTATTGAACTGCCAATATGAATAAACAAGGAATCAGGTGCCCCATATTCTTCAATCCACAGTGTACTGCCCTATTCAGCAACCATCTACTGGTACCACCAGATGACTTCAAATCCAGAGATGACACCAGCCCAGCTGTTTTCCTGTTCATCGCCTGGTAATCGGATGACGCCGGACCAGCTGTTTCTCTTTTTGTTCCTGTTCTAAGGTTCCTTCTCCAGTTATGACATTAGCTCAGCTGTTTCCAGATGTGCACTCCTGTGGGTTCCCGGAAGATGTCCGCCCAGCTGTATCAGAAGAAATGCTGCCAGGGAGAGTCTTTGGAAGGGACCAGGTTTGTGAATTCCGATTACTTCAAGAGGCTGGTGAGTCAGAAAAAACTTTTTATTCTATCTTTATGACATTGCAATACACACCCTACACTACAGACTTCAAACAGTGTGTGAACTGTCCTCAAAGACTCTCCTCTTCGGGATTATTGCCTTAAAGAACTATGTTTCACGGGGCTCCGGCCCAGGAGACACTCTTTAATGGACTGGCCTTTGGGCCTTGTAGTCATTAGTGGGACATTTAGGGCATTCCATCCCCCCAAAGGTGTATTGCTACCAATGTCATTGTACTTTAATGTAAATACTGTTTTCTACCTTTTTCTGAAAAAAAAAAAAATAATCTTTTTCTTTTTTAGGATTGTTCAGTGCTTTTTCTGTGTGGTAAGGGTTGTTGTTGTTGTTGCTGTTGTCATTGTTGTTGTTTAGATAGACTGTACATGCAGATTAGGATGTGTTTTTTGTTTTGTCTTTTCTTACAGGTGTTCCTGGAGAGACAGAAGACAAGACAAGAAGAGGAGGAGGGGCTCATCGGAGTCCCTTGTCAGTGCTTATGGTGTAGAATTTAAATGTACTGTGTTATTATTGCTAAAGGTTGTAGTTGCAGGCTGCCCAAGGTCAGGGAGGTCCCTGGGTTTTGTTTTTGTTTGGGATGTTATGTTGGAGGCAGATAGGTTTTCCCTAGAGGGTTAGGGGAGATGGACAGGCTGTGGCCCTGACCAGCAGTAGGGGCCGCAGTGCTGATCTATCAGGGCTATGCTCTGGATGGTTCTACCAGAGCCACTAGGTGTCCATAGTAAGTGGATAGAGTAGAGGCTGATATGTCAGCTATAGGCCTCTAGGCCCTTAGTGTTGCCTACCTGTGCTCGCACATGGTAGGAGGGGGCCTGATCACCCCCCTCCGCAGGTAGCACATAGGGTAGGATGGCCTAAGGCCGGGTGCATAATGACTGGGGACAATCATTTTCCTGGTCAAGGGCAAGTGTAACCCCTTTGTTACCTGGGGTTACTAGAATCCCAGTAAGACCTAGTGGTAGGCAGGGAAGGCAGCTTGTGAAACTCCAGTTAAATGGGTTTCATACTGTCTCACTCTGTCCTCAGTCACAGCTGAGACTTGAGAGATGACATCATAATAGAACTGTCGCAGCTGCGTGAGCCACATTTGGAATCTTCAGCTCAGAGTAAGTTTAGAACTTTGGGAAATTCAAAGTCAGTCTTGAGTTGGTCCTTAAGCAAACAAGAAGGACACCAGTAGTTGTTTGTTTACCTCCCTCCCTCTGGGGGAGGGTAGGAAAAGTTCTTTGTGGGTTCCAGGGACAATCCCCTTCTCCCACCCTGAGAAGAAAGCTGCCTGTTTTAATTTAAGTTCAGTTTGTTCATGTATAACAGCAAAGGTTACAGTACTTAGCCTGTGGGGCACCTGCAACGAATGGGTGAGTGTTTGGCTCCATTGGAAGGGGCAAACAACTTCTTTTCTTCAGTTGGATTTCAAGTAAATGTGGACTGCTATTTGGGAGGACTATGCCAACTAGGACAAACAAATAGAGCAGTCATCTGTTTAAAGTTTAAATGGATTTAAAGTTCGCTGTAGAGGGGGTGCTTCAGGTCATCCACCGTTCAATCTACATTTTAAAGTCTAAAGTTCTGTGTGTCCAGAGAAATGGCCGGGTATGGGCTGTGGGAGCTGGAGGTGGGAAAACATCCCATCTTTAGTAACCAGGTCCACCTCTACAGATTTCTTCTGTGTTTTTGCTACTTGCCTCATGCACTTGGCCAGTGATGGGGTGGGTACCCAGACGTGGGTCGCAACTTGAAAATCTCTCTAGGAGTCGCAGACTCTAAGTGGTGTGGGGAGCCACAGGATGGGAAAATTACTCCTTGTTGGATGGGAGTCTCCTTGTTTGATGGGAGTTTCGATTGGAAGTACGAAAACAAATCTCTCTAGGAGTCGCAGACTTCAAGTGGTGTGGGGAGCCACAGTTTGGGAGCCTCCTTGTTTGATGGGATGTCTTTCCAAGTAAAGTTTGGGTTCATTCGCCAAGTGGACCATCAATCGAGTGGCCGGCAGGGGATCCGGGCCAGTCGGGCTATGTATCCAATGCGCATGCAAAGTCCGGGCTGAGTGCCTGGTGGGTCCAAAGCCAGACATCTGTAGTAATGTGTTCATTCCTCAAATGGACCGCTGTGTTTAACCTCTAATCTGCATTACAGTAACATAGCCCTTTGGGGGACCATGCAGTGCTTTGTTTATGTTCAGTGAGTTAATAAATAAAGCCACACTGAAAATTCCCAATTCTGGTTCTGGACATTACAGTTATTGCTTCCTGTAGTTGGATTTACTTGAGTGACCCTGTGCAGAGTAGCCAAACCTAGGTCTCTTGTGCCAGTTAACCTCATCCTTCCCCGAACCCGTAGATACATATGTATATCCATGTTACAAAAATGGAGCATATGGGTTACACAAGTACAGCAAGAAAACTGAGGATTCAAGAGTTTAATGAATGGCTGGTAACTTGGTGTCAGGAAAAGGGTATGGGCTGGTAGTACGGTGGGGGGGGTGACCTGGGAGGACAGCAGTCTATATGCTAAAGAGAGGCTGTACTTAAACGAAGAGAGGAAGAAAGTACTGAAGCAAAAGCTTGGGACTATATTGAGGAGAAATTAAACTAGAAGAGGGGGTGGCAGAAGGAATCGAGGTGATCAGAGGCCTCAGGATGGGAAACCATATGGGCTCCCCCCCCCCCATAACAGTGAGATAAGGTGAGGAGCAAACAATACAGGGAGGGCCATAAAGGGAGAGGGGGGGGAGAGAAAGGGGATGGAGAGTGGTATCTTTAAATGCTAGAAGCCTGGGGAATAAAAATGTGGACCTAAAGGCTGTCATGGCGGAGGGAGGGGTGGACATGGCAGTCATCACCGAGACATGGGCCACACAAAACCATGACTGGGACCTGACGGTTCCAGGTTATAGACTATTCTGCAAGGATAGAGTTAAGGGGAAAGGAGGGGGATATCACTCTATGTGAGGGAGGGGTTAAAGTGTGTTAGGGAAGAGGGGGAAGAAGGAGATACAGAGGCTCTATGGATGTAAATCCAAGATCTAAAAAATAGGACTCTATGGTTGGGGGTGGCGTACAGGCCACTCTCCCAATCAGAAAAGACAGATAAAGTATTGGCAGAACAGATCTGGAGGAACTGTGAAAAGGGTGGGGTAGTGATAGTACGTGACTTCAACCTGCCGCGAGTGGAGTGGAGTGGGGGACACCTATCACCAAGTGTAGAAGAGAACAGATAATGCTAGACGCCTTCCAGGATAACTTCCTGATGCTGTTGGTCAGTGAACCAAATAGGGAAGGGAATGCTCTTGACCTCGTACTGTCTAACGGGGAGTGGGTGAGGGATGTGAGGGTGGAAGAACCACTGGTGGGGAGTGACCACCGGACAGTATGGTTCCAGTTGCAGCTGGGCAGGGAGAGGCGGGCATCTGGCACAAAGATGCTAGACTTTAGAAGGGCACTGACAGTGGAAAAGGCACTGGGACTGGATGGCATACACCTCAGAGTACTGAAGGAGTTGGCAGAGGTCCTGGAAGGCCCACTGGCAGGCCTATTTAATGCCTCTCTAGACTCGGAGTGTGTACCTTAGGATTGGAGAATGGCTCACGTGGTTCCACTCCATACAAGCGGTCCCAAAGATGAACCAGGGAACTATAGACCAGTGAGTCTCATGTCCATATTGAGGAAACTGATGGAAACAATCCAGAAGGAGAGGCTGGTGACCCTGCTGGAGATCAGTGGCGTGCAGGACAGTTGGCAGCATTGTTTTGTCAAGGGCAGATCCTGCTAGACCAACCTAGTGGACTACTATGACTGGATGACTTGGGAAATGGACAAAGGGCATGCAGTGGATGTCCTGTACCTGTATTTCAGTAAGGCATTCGACTCAGTGCCACATGAGAGACTAGCATGTAAGCTAAAGGCACAGGGGCATGGGCAAAATTGGTCAGATGGGAGGAGAACTGGCTGCAGGGACAGCAGCAGAGGGTGGTGGTGGGAGGAGAATTATCATCCCCAAGGGCAGTGATGAGTGAGGTCCCATAAGGGTCAGTGCTGGGGCCGGTGTTATTTGGGGCATTGATTGCACACATCTCAGTAGGCATAAATAGCAAGACCAGTCTATTTGCGGATGACACCAAGATGGGAGCAGTGGTGGATGATCAAGGGGGGTGGAAGGGATTGCAGGAAGATCTAACAAGGCTGGAGACATGGTCTGATACCTGGCAACTTGGTTTTAATGCCAAAAAATGCAAGGTGTTGCATTTCGTGGCAAAGAATCCAAAGAGGAGCTACCATCTGGGGGGTGCTGCTAGCTGTGACTGAAGAGGAGAAAGATCTGGGGGTGCTCATTATGGGAGCAGTGAACAACTCAGTACAATGTAGGAAAGCAGCAGCGGTGACACACAAAATGTTGGGTTGTATTGCAAGGGGTATAACCTCTAGGAGAAGGGAGGTGATTCAGCCATTATACAGATCACTGATCAGACCCCACCTGGAGTACTGCATTCAGTTTTGGTGCCCTTACCTGAAGAGGAACATTAGATTGCTGGAAGGGGTGCAACACAGAGCAACGGAGATAATCCTGGGTCTGGAGGAGTTACCATATGAGGTTAGACTAAGGAAGTTGAACATGTACTCTCTGCAGGAGAGGAGGGACAGGGGGGATATGATTGAGACCTTTAAGTACATGAGAGGAATAAACAGGACAGGCACAGAGGGACTGTTCAAGGGGAGGGTGGGGAGAGACACTTGGGGTCATGTCATGAGACTGGAGAATGGAAGGTTTAGGAGGGAAATGAGGAGCCATTTCTTTACAGAAAGGGTGGTAGCAGAATGGAACGCACTACCGGTAGAGGTGGTGGACTGTAAAACAGTGGGATGCTTCAAGAGGGGCAGGGATAGGGCAAAAGGAAGGGTCATGGGAGGAAGGTAGGGTGGGAGGGACAGTTGCAGAGTAGGGGATCTAGCTGCAAAATCGAGCAGGCTCGATAGACCAACTGGCCTTTTTCTGCTGGCAGTTTTGTATGTTCATATATTTGTAGGTATGTGGGAGGTAGTGTGGCATGGTGTTGCTCAGCTGACTGTGTGGTGTGGTGGTGAGGGTGGCTGGCTGCAGCGAGGAAGGTGCTGGGTAGGGGTACAGGTTTTATTTTTAGTGTGTGCCAGAGTTTAACTTGTTTCCCCACCCCGAGTTTCTCCTCTCCCCAAGTGGGGTTCCCCAGGGGTCAGTCCTGGGACTCGTACTATTTAATGTTTTTATAAGTGATATGTGGATTGGCCCTGGTAATGAACTAAGTACGTTTGCAGACAACACCAAACTAGGGGGACCAGTGGATAATGAGTTCACACTAGCTGCACAATCGGTGCAGAGACTATCAAGTTTATTAGTGGATAACATCTAGTTCTCCAACCCATCCTGAACAGAATTATGAAATTCTTGTTGTCATATTGGTCCTTGTAACACAAGATACACACAAACAAATGATTTGATATCTTTTATTGGACCAACAGAGTCATTAAAAAAGAAAATAGGTGCTTTGAGCTTTCAGATTACACAGAATACTTCCTTTGTTTTCTGATGAAGGAGTCTGTGTAATCCAAAAACTCAAACCACCTATTTTCTTTTTTAATAACTCAGTTGGTCCAATAAAAGGTATCAAATCATCTGTTTGTGTGGCTCTTGAACAGAACTAAAGAAGTCTTAACCATGATTCTGTAGCTTTAGGGCATAATGATTAGTAAAGTAAATCTGCCTTATTTCCTGATATACACATAGAATGGACCTCAAATGGTAGCTTTGCTGTGTCTTTGATATCCATGAATTCATCAAGTATAAAAGAAACATAGTAAACTGACTTACCTGTGTAAAATGTGCCACCCAGCTTTTATCAAAAAGGTTAGAACTCATAAGAAGCTTGAGGACACCGCAGATCTGTCCAAGGTTACAATTCTTAGAAAAGCTTAAACTTTTTCTGACTATAGAAATCCTTGGAACTCCAGCTTTTCTCAGCTTTTCCGAAACATGGGTGTCCAAGAAAAAATGTCAAGGTGTTTGAAAAAAATATTATTTTGAGAAACTGTTGGTCTTTTAATGTGAGACAATTGGAGGTTGAGATTACGAGCAGCAAGGAAATGTTTGGTTGAAATATTTTACACTTCAACAGCCAATAAGAAATTTAGTTCAAACTGCTGAAAAGAAAAAAAAATACAGGAACAAAAGATTTGTACAGTTCGTAGGCAGTGAGAGGTAAAATGCAGGCACCGGTTCTTTGTCTAAGAATATCTTTTCTGTAACATTCAATCAGTCTCATGAATCTACATCATCGTCTATTTTTTTTCTTGGTCTCATCTGTACGTTAATATCAAGAATCTAAGCCTTAATAAATTTGTTGCAAATAGTTTATGGTTGAGGACTTATTTAAGATCAGATCTTTGAAAAATATGTCACACATTATTAAAGATGGGTTGTGGTTTGTACCTCTCGAACATCTATTTTTCCATGCATCAGATGAAGAAAAGAACTTTTTTTCTAACTTCCAACACTGCTTCTTACCTCACGCTAATAAAACATCAATAGATTGCAGATTCAGGTCTATTTAACTGCACAGACCATCATGTCTAAGGAAGTCTGTGGTCATATTAGCTGCAGTAAACTTTTTTAATGACCTACTACCATAGCTTGGCAAAGCTTACTGCAGTCCAGACTTTTCCTACAAAATCCGAGCACCAATACTATTGCAGCTCCTTTTGCTTAGACCAGACCAATCTTTTCCTACAGAATCTGAGAATCAATGCCACTGCAGTTTTTTTTAAACTTTTCCTTCTAACAGAGTTTAAGAACTACTAGAAATTCTGAGCTTTTCCAAGCCAAGCTTTTCATTGAAGTTTTAAGTACTTTTCACCTTTAAATGACAAAGGCAATACCCTAAACAAAGCTATGAATCTAACTTCCACCTAGTTTTCTGTTCACAGTCCTTCATTAGCTTATGTATACAAAAGCATGCAGATCGTAAATCAACCATATAATGTTGTTATGTTCTTAGAAATCTGCAAGCAAGTATGGAGCTATTTTCTAAATTGCATCTTTACCAACTCCCCAGCTGTGAAATGTTTGCCTCTACAAAGCATCTGCAAATGAAGCTGACTAGATGCAGACCATGAAGTCAAAGCAATGTTCCCATTGTCCAGTTTGTTTCCAAGCTCACACTTACCTCTCTTTCTTAGTTGCTGCTATATATATATATATATATATATATATATATATATATATATATATATATATGTAGAATATCTGATTGTGACATGCCCTTGGAATTAAACTCTTTGGGTGGGATTTTCAGACTGCGCCAGGCTGTGGCGCAAGCCTGGGTGCAGCGCAACTGGGATGTGCCAGGGCACTGACAGGGTGATATTCAATGGTGCTGTGCCATGGCTGAGCACCATTGAATATTGCTCTGTGGCCACCCACATTGTGCATGGTGCAGTGGCACTGCACCAGCACAAGTGGCCAGAGAGGGACAGGGGGATGCGCTATCGCAAGTGCCGTTGTGCTAGGCGCATCAACTGCAGTATTCAAAGGTGCACACACAAATGGGGCCATAATGCATACAAGTACAAATGGGGCCATTTGCATGTCATTATGGCCCCAATTGCATGCAGTTGCGCCCATCCCTGGCGACTTGCGCCTGGCACCCTGCAAGGTTGCAGCCATCGGGGACCGACTCCCCCTGCACAAGCGGCAAAGTGCCCCATTGCCCGATCGCGGGATGTATAATAATAAAATGTCCTGTATCCCTGGTGTGTCCAGTGGACTGCTCGCAGCCCGATTGCGGGCATATGTATAATAATAGAAAGTCCTATATCCCTGGGGGTCCAGTGGACCACTCGCAGCCCGATTGCGGGCAGAAGTCTAAAGAAACATTAAATCCCATCCCTGGTGGTCCAGCGGTACCCCCTCCCACCCTCCCACTGAGCCCGCCACCCGCTCCCCAGTCAGTGGGGCAGCAGCTCCCACCACAAGCCGCCCGGCCGCCCGTCGACTGACTGCGTACAGTACAGTACAGCTGTACAGCTGCCTGCCGCTGACTTTGTGGGGAGGTGTGGCGGGGCCAGTGGGAGGTGTGAGGGGGTACCGCTTGGACCACCAGGGATGGGATTTAATCTTTCTTAGACTTCGCCTGTGATTACTGCGAGTGGTCCACTGGACCACCAGGGATATAGGACTTTCTATTATTATACATATGCTGCAATCAGGGCTGCCAGCAGTCCACTGAACCATCAGGGATATAGAGGTTTAGTTATTATACTTATGCCCATGATTGGGCATGGGGGGGCGCGCCCGACGGAGGGTGCCGCCGAGCTGTGGCCACCTATTAGCTGGCAGCTGCCGTGTTGCACCCTGCAACAACAGCAGCTCTACCTGTAGGTGGTGAGCTGTTGCTCCTTTATTTTTGGAACAACTGTATGTGGCGCATGTAGGGTTGCATCTGCATGGGCCCGTGCATCCCAGGCTGAATATCAGGATGTGTGGGGCGTAGCAGGCACGCCCTCCCCACTTGTGCATGCATTACTGATACCCGGTGCATCAGGACTTCTCCCGCACTTTCCCCTTTTGAATATTGCACTGGGGCGCATCAGTGGGTTGCGCATGGTGCAACTCTGATGCTCCATGCGCAACACTTCTGAATATCCCACCCTTTGTTTCTAGCAAAGATATTCACTGCAGATCATGTGGAACACATGTCCATTCCTGTTGATGGAACCAAAATCGTCCCCTTCTTCTAGAAATGTTCTGTTCACTGTCCAATGCAGCCAGTACAGTATTGTACTTGTGCAACTGTGTTAGTTTGGTTTTGGCCATTCACACTCTATTCCATAGGAATTACCACCCTGTAGGGGTATGCAAGGCATGAAACCCTCAGAGAGGGTTCCACCCCTAGAGGTGCTACGGGACGACTCCCGTGGCTAAAGGTACCTTAGAAATCCCCCCTAAGGAGAGAAGTGCTGCCACTGGAGGAGGAGGGGAGGATGGTGGGGCAAAGAAAAAAATGCTTCACAGTGAGGCTGAGAGGAACTGCTTATATAGCTCAGGAAGTGGGAGTGGCTGGCTGCTTGGCCTTCAAACTCCAGGCAAAGCCTTTCCAATTCATTGTCTTATGCAGCCAGTATAGTGTTATGCTTGTGCAACTGTGTTAGTTTGGTTTTGGCTGTTCATACTCTCTATACCAGAGGAATTACCACCCTGTAGGGGTACGAAAGGCAGGGAACCCTCTGAGAGGGTTCCACCCCTAGAGGTGCCACGGGATGATTCCCATGGCTAAAGGTACCTTTGAAATCCCCAAAAGAGATGCAGTACAAGCATCCCAAAAGAATGAGGTGATACGAAGCATATGAGCAAGCAGTAACTGTGACGTAGGGGCAGTAACCGTAGCATAGTAGTACAGAAGCATAGACAGTTTGATAATGTAATGAGATGCTCAGTTTAATAATGTAATGAAATGCCCAGGATTGCATAACATGCAACATGTTTGCATTGGGAATAAGGAGATCCTCTAAGGAGAGAGGGAATGGCAGGGACACCATCCACCTCCATCCAACAGCAGAACCTACCTAAAGAAACTAGGGAACACTGCTATGCTTAACTAACCGTTATGATCTGAGGCAACGGAGGAGAGAAAAAAACCCTATGAAGAGGAAATCTCTGAGGATCCAAGGCCTAGGTCACCTTCCCCCAGGCTTGGGATATTTTATTTAGTGACGGCTCTGCAGCTGCAATTTGGAAAATCCAACTAAGGGAGGTGGAAAATATTCCAATTTGAAGGAAAAACTCTCACTCGAATCCTCTAGTGGGACCACCGTGGAAGGTTGCGAGAAAACTCCACAACAGTACGTGCAACGAAGGCAAAGGAGGACAGCAACGACTGCTGAGGCACTCACCTGGCCTATCCGCCCTACAATCAAACCAGGTGAACCAGAGTTAGTCATAGGAAAAATGCGGTGAAGGTGCCTTGCTAGGGAATCCACTAAAGCCAATGGACAACCATTATAGTGGAACACTAGAGCCAAAGGAGATCGTAGTACACCAGGAGCTGCTGTCACGTAGCAGGCAACTAAAGACAAGCCCAGGGTGAGGACATTCCCAGCTATGGGCCAGGTGAGAAGGATCCGGCCCCAAGTTGGATATGCTCAATGATGCAGACTAAATGCAGAGTGAGCCCGTCGGCTGCAGGAACCCTGCACCAATAGAGAATGGCTGGCATGCCCCAGAAATAGACTGAGAGCTGAAGCTGGTGAGCTGATTGAGCACTGGTGTGCTGAGATCATAATGAGCAGTGAGTGCTGAGACCTTGTAGGGTCGAATGTAGAACTGAGTACAGCAGAATCCCAGAGGCTGAAGCTGAGGGATGGCAGTAGGCATGAAGCAATGAGTTGCATAAGCAATAAGTACGTAAGAAAGCATGGACATGTACGTAGGTCAGTAAACAGTAGTACTAAGTGGATCTGCATGTAGGTCTGCATAACATTTATTTATTTATTTGGCTTTTGTTGACCAGGTAAGCACACTAGACAAAAACAGATGCCTATTTTCAGGTGCGACCCCAGAGAGTACAATGAACAACAGGTTAATAGCACTGAATAGGTGGGCAAGCCAGCCAGCATTTAAAAGCCAAATCAAGGTGACAAATACACTGAGGATTTTCGGCAGCGAAGGCGGGATTTAGAACAAAAATAAGTAGCCACATGGGGCCACGACTCGCCAAACACCTCCCAGTCCCCGCCGGAGGACAAACAAGGAAGTGATGGAAGGCCGAGAACCGCATGTAGATATTAAAGCTAGATTAACAGCCTCAGTGGGAACTTTTTGGCTGACCTCAGAGTAGAACATGTTGAATAAATATAGAAGCAACAGCTGTATGGAGTACACAGAGTTGTAAAACTGCAATAAGACATGGAGACACAATGCTCTGAAAGCAGGTGTAGCCAGGTGGGGAGGGCACAAGCCCCAGCCAGCCAGGTAGGCCTAACCAGCTCAGAGGACAGACTGACAGAGCCTTCAGCTGCAAAGAAAAAATTACTTCACAATGGGGCTGAGAGTAACTGCTTATATAGCTCAGGAAGTGGGAGTGGCTGGCTGCTTGGCCACCGAATTCGAGGCAAAGCCTTTCCAATTGTCATCTACTATTTTTCTCTTCTTGCTGTCTGTGCCATTTTATCATACAAAACACTTATGGTTTATTCACTCATGCCACAGTAACCCTAGCCTTTTCACAATAAGTTTACTATTCTTGCAGTGGTGTGCCCTTGCATGTCATGACTTTTTCTTCCTTCAATCTCCACAGTCTCCTATCCCCCTCCCCCCCCCCAAAAAAAAAATCACTTCTTACAGTTTAACATCTACAAAGTACAAAGCATCCTGATGCAATTGTGGTTGTTTCTCCCACCCCCCACAACACACACATGCATGGGCATTGGATGTTGTGCTACATCCCAAGAAAGTATGTAGTGTTCCAGTAGCTGCTGAGGGACAGAGGGAGATAACAGAAGAATGGTCTGGACCTTGTGGTCTGGTGGAGGGTTGATCTTCATCTTGCTGGCCAATCATGCTGCAATTTCCTATGTTTATTTCAATGTTGTCCCTCCCCCACTAAATGCACAAAATCATATTCTGGCCAGGATGACTAGGCAAGCCCCTCCACCAGGCATAGGCTACTCTACATACCAACATCAATTGGGTATCTGGTTCCTCTGCATCAAATGGCAGGCCTTAGAAACCCTGCTGACAGCTGACAACATGCCCTGTGCTGCAGACTCCTGCCATCATGACCTCTCGCACTGGGCCACTAGGGAGCAGTTATGGAGATTCAGGAGGAATCCAAAATGGATTCTTGTCACTGACTTTGCCATTTGATGTGCATTACCCCAGACTTCAGCACCAACCTGGGTTTCAGACTTGGTTAGCAGTAACATTTACTAGTACTGAAAGGGAAAGGGGAAATTGTTTAACCAGGAAAAGCATACCAAGGCAAGATGTTTTGCAAGTGTGATGTAAGAAGCAGTATTGGAAAACATATATTTGGAGGCAGTATAGCGCAGTGGTTTAAGGCTCTGAGCTGCAAACCTGGAGACCTGGGTTTGAATCCTACAGCCCCCACTTGCATGCTGTGTGACCCTAAGCAAGTCACTTAACTTTCTTGTGCTCCCAGGTTGCACCTGTAAACAAGAGTTCAGCTTAGTGCATGTCTCTCCTGGTAAAAAAAAAAAAAGGCACAGCTTGTTTCCAGGTGTGAGCTGGGAGCACAAGGAAGTTAAGTGACTTACTCAGGATCACACAGTATGCAAGTGGGGGCTGATGGGATTCAACCCCAGGTCCCCAGGCTTGCAGCTCGGTACCCTTAAACATTACGCTATACTGCCTAAACCATTAGACTATTGGGCAGCCGTGCATCAAGCTTTTGAAAGCTTGGCTGCTTACCTCCTACTGCCCAAAGTCTGCAACACAGATGGTAATGCTGATACTGACCTAAAATATAGGGCACATTGCAGTGACAGTGACCACACTTATACAACCATGCTTAACTTTCTCAGACTGGCCCTACATCATGTATGTATGTGATGTTGCATTTACCTATATGTGACCTTTAAAAGATGGCCCTTCAAAGAAGATACACCAGAAATGCAGCATTCCATGTTTCAAATCCGTTTATTATGGCGCACAGTGGGAAGGATGCTGAAAAGCATAAATGTAGGGCCTTTGAGTGGTAAGGATCAGCTGGGCCACATGAAAACATAGAGAGAACTGTGTGTGGCTTTCAAGCATGCTTTATTTTTCTCTGTAGCAAAGTGTTTCTTACAGGGTATATCTTCTCTGAAATTAATACAGGTGGAGCTTATATTTGTGTGACTTTTTTTTTATCATTGGGCTAAGCAAAACTACTGTTTGACACTGTTTTATTTTATTCTTGTTTTTTTGTTTTGTTTTTGTCTCAGAGGTGTTTCAGTGTCCTTCTCACATTGAAGGAGCTAATTGCTTTCCTCCCACAGCTCTTCCAAAGGATTAGAGTGTGTATGTGAGGGTGAAGCTGGCAAACTGTCAGTAATTTCCAACAGAAAGAAGGGTTAAAAGGTCAGGTTAGTTGATATCTTGGAGGTAGAAGACTTGGTTTGCTGGCCAAGGCACCTAGCTTCACCTGAGGTCTTTCCTTCCAAGACTGCTTGAAAGGCAGAGTAGAGAACCTTACCAGAGCAAGGGAAAAGGATTAAGACTTCTTTTGGCTAAACAGATTTTCTGTGTGGTGGTGTTTTAATTTTTTACTCACAGGGTTTGCTACTGTTTGTTGCTAACATTTCATTGCTTTATTTTTCTCTGTAGCAAAGTGTTTCTTACAGCATATATCTTCTCTGAAATTATTACAGGTGGTGCTTTACAGGTTTTACAGTTTTATCTAACATTAGGATAAGCTGTCAGGGTTACTGCATTTGTTGTTGACTGATTATTTCTGCTCTTACCTCCTTGTTCTTTCGTCCATGGTTCTTCTTTTCGGCAGGGGAAGGGCCCAGCCACCCACCACCATCCCCAACCACCCCACACTACACTCCTTTTATAGGGTACTACAGTTGTGACATTTCTTGTGGCAGAGCAGGAAGGGGCGGATCAGTGGGGCATCTACAAGGTGAGCTCATTTACAGGGGCACTAGTAATTTAACTTGTTATAACAAGTTAAAACAAAAACAAAACACAATCAAATCATTACTTGCATTTTTTATCCTTCTAATTACTCTGACTAGGTTATAAACCCAGCAACTTATCTGGAATGGATATCATTAACTGCAGGTACTGTGGAACAATTTTCAGAAGGACAGTCTTACAGGATTTAGGACACTGTCATACATGCTGAGCCATTGGAGATCTTAGGGCTCAGCTCCGGGCAGCATGGGCAGAGATTGCACGCCTCAAATTTCATATTCAAGAAGAAATACATTATAAGAACCACCTGCCATTTCCCCAGCATCCAACAGAAAAACCTCGACCGCAGAGGGTAGTTGGACCAGGAGGTTGGCAGGTGGTTAGAAGGGGCAAATCGGGTGCCCCATCACTCTCTGCGCTCCAACATATTACCTCCAAAAACCATAAAACACTACAAACAGGTATCTGCCTCTACCTCTGAAATCAAACAAAGATGCAGAAGACACTGCAGAGCAGGACACTGCGGCACAGGAGCTAGCAACAAAACTCACCCAAATCAGGAACCAAAACAAAAAAGCAAAAGGAATCCAAAACTTCTAATCATAGGAGACTCCATGATTCGGGGAGTTGATACCCATCTCCAGCCAGGGGTAATGGTCAGATGTCTCCCAGGTACATCAGCATGGAGAGACACTGACCGCATTGCTAAAATTGTTCACAAAGCAGGAGAAAACATTGCTGTCCTAGTACACATAGGGACTAATGATCTCGCCAGTCAGTCAGTTGTGGAGACCAAGGAACACCTGACCAGGCTGGGTGACAAACTATCATCCATTTCATCCGGCATCTCCTTCTCTGAGATCCTGCCAGTCTGGGAGAGGGGGGCAGATGGATGGAAGGTCAGAGGAGGGGAGATAGGGGAGCTAAACACGTGGCTCAAGGGCTGGTGCCAGGAAAAAGGACACAGATTTGTAGGGAACTGGCAACAGTTCTGGGAGCGAAAGTTCTTTAAATTTGATGGACTGCATCTGACTAAGGAGGGAGTCAGTGCATTGGGGCAGAAGTTTGATGTCTTTGCAGAATATTTAAACTAGCAAATGGGGAGAGGGGTGCAGCACCCCATACGTCGAATGGGAAGAACACCCTTCCCCCCTCAGCTAGTGGTCAAACAGGGATTCAGCATGTTTGCAGTTCATTTGCATCACCAGGTAAGAAAAAAGGTTTGCCTCCTCATACAACGCACAGGGGTAATGCCAAACCTCACCCAACAACTAACACACCGAAATCTGGCCAATGGAAAATCATGTACACAAATGCTCACAGCCTGGGTAATAAGATCCCAGACCTGCAGGCAATAATGTCAGAGGCTAAACTGGACATAGTAGCAATTAGTGAGATGTGGTTTACCAGTAACCACACTTGGGAGACTTCAGTACCTGGCTATGTATTGTTCAGAAGAGACCGAGGTGCAAAAAGGGGAGGAGTGGCCCTGTATGTCAATGAAAATATCAAAGCTACAGAAATTCAGAATACACATAAGGAGCCAGAAGAACTGTGGGTCACCCTGGAAACAGGAAATGGGACAGCCATAAGAACTGGAGTTGTCTACAGGACCCCAGACCAGGGGGAGGACATAGATACATTACTGTTAGAAGATATACAAAACATGACAGCTAAAGAGGAGGTTCTGATAATGGGAGACTTCAACATGCCGGATACAGATTGGTCAATACCAGCATGAACATCTGCCAGAACTAGACACATGGTGGATTCCCTGCAGGGAGGGCCTCAAACAACTGGTACAACAACCCACAAGAGACAAGGCTATCCTAGATCTAGTACTGACTAACAGGGAAGGGATCACAGATCTCCAGGTAGAAGGTCACCTGGGGCCAGTGACCATCACATGGTATGGTTCAATTTGGCTACTACATCTAAATCATCCCATTCCAAGGCAAAATATGGGACTTCAGAGGAGCTGACTTTGATAAGATGGCCAACAGAGTTAAGCTAGCCCTGGCAAAAAGAAACACAGGTGAGGGGTACAGGCAAGTAGGGCAAGCATTAAGGATGCAATACTTGAAGCAACATCCATTGTGTTAGACAGAAAAGGAAGTGCAAAGAAGAAAAAACCACTTTGGTTCTCAAATACAGTAGCAGAAAAGGTCAGAGCCAAAAAGCTGGCCTTCAGGAAATATAAGGGAACACAGAGGGATGAAGATAGGAGGCATACCAAACTGCCCTAAGGGAAGCAGGAAGGCAGTAAGGCAGGCAAAGTCCCAAACTGAGGAAACACTAGCACAAACAGTAAAGAAGGTGACAAGACTTTCTATAGATACATTAGTGAAAGGAGAAAGTCCAGAGGGGTATTGCTAAGCTAATGGAGAAAAGGGAGCATGAGGAGGAGGACCATGTAAAATCATCTATCCTAAATAGATACTTTTGCTCAGTATTTACTGAAGAGAAGGTAGGGCAGGGCCCACAGCTCAGCACCATGGACACAGGGGAGGAGGTGAGCACTACTCCCTTCACAAAAGAAAGGGTCCTACAAGAGCTTGCTAAGCTCAGGGTGGATAAGGCAATGGGACCTGATGGCATACATCCCAGAGTACTTAAGGAGCTAAAGGTGGAACTAGCAGAGCCATTAGCAGAACTGTTTAGTGAGTCTCTGAGCACAGGAGAGGTCCCAGAAGACTGGAGAAGGGCTCATGTGATCCCGCTCCACAAGAGTGGTAGAAGGGAGGAGGCAGGGAACTACAGACCAGTCAGTCTTACCTCAGTAGTGGGCAAGATTATGGAGGCACTCCTTAAGGATAGGATAGTGCAACACCTGGAATCCATAGGGGCACAGGATCCAAGACAGCATGGGTTTACAAAAGGAAGGTCCTGTCAAACTAACCTCATAGATTTCTTTGACTGGGTAACCAGAGTGGTGGACCAAGGGGGAGCAGTTGATGTCGCCTACCTTGACTTCAGCAAAGCTTTTGACACTGTTCCACATAGAAGATTGATAAATAAACTCCGTAGGTTTGGGGTGGGTCAGAAGTTGGTCAACTGGGTGGCAAACTGGTTGACGGGCAGAAAACAGAGAGTGGTGGTAAATGGTATACAGTCAGAAGAGATGCAAGTCACAAGTGGGGTACCTCAGGGATCAGTCCTGGGCCAGTCCTCTTCAACATCTTCATTAGTGACCTTGCAGATGGACTAGAGAGGTAAGGCTTGTCTGTTTGCAGATGACACCAAGATCTGCAACAGAGTAGATGATCTAGATGGGGTGGGCAAAATGAGAAGAGATCTGGATAAACTAGCAAAATGGTCAGAAGAGTGGCAACTGGGATTTAATGCAAAGAAGTACAAGATCATGCACATAGGGAAGAGAAACCCTGAAGCCACCTATAGGCTGGGAGGGGAGTTGCTAGCAGTCACAAAGGAAGAACGAGACTTGGGCATCATCAACACTGATGACCTGAAATCATCCAAGCAGACCTCTAAAGCAGTAGGTAAGGCTAGTGGGGTGTTAGGGGTGTATTAGTAGGGGTATCACAAGTCGTAAGAGGGAGGTAATAATCCCTCTTTACAAGACACTGGTTAGCCCCATCTGAGTACTGGCAGTATTGAAGGCCACACCTTCACAAGGACATTAACCAAATTGAGGCAGTCCAGAGAAGGGCAATCAAAATGGTGCAGGGACTGCATCAGAAGACATATGAGGACAGATTAACAGAGCTCAATATGTATACCCTTGAGCAAAGGAGGGAGAGAGGTGATATGATCGAGGCATTCAAACACCTTAAGGGCATTAACAAGGTGAAAGTGTCTAACATGTTTAAATATAAGAAAAATAGCAAGACAAGAGGACACAGCATGAGATTAGAGGGGGGCCGATTAAGGGGGAATGTGAGGAAATTATTTTTCACAGAAAGGGTGGTGGATGCATGCAATGGCCTACCTCAAGAAGTGGTGGCTATGAATACAGTGCAGGGCTTCAAACAGGCATGGGATAGGCATAAGGGAGCAATACAAATGAGTATGAATAGATAGGCCACTGACAGAGCAAAGGTCGATGGCACATTTATAAGGTAGAAAAAGAAATGGGTAGACTGGATGGGCCTTGCGGTCCTTATCTGCCGTCAACTTCTATGTTTCTATGTTTCTATTATGTTGCAGACCTTTGCAATACATTATATTTTGTGACTAAATGGTGAGGTTTGAACAGAATATAAATTTGGAGTAATTTAGCATTAAATCAGGTAATTAAGGCCTCATGCCTAATCACCCCAGGCGTGACGTTATCCCAGCACAACAAACACCTTGTCGTGCATTATTGCTTAAATTAAGGCTGGCTTATTGGTGTATTGCTAGGGTTACTGCTATTGATGCCGGTGACCCGGCTCCAGGAAGCAGCCTGGGTCATCATGGGCTGTTTCGGGGGGGGAGGATTTAGCATCCCAGAGGATGCTGTCCGCCACTGGGGAGATAGAGCTTCGTCCTCCATTACAAAACTGCCACCTGGGTGACCACAGGTGGTAGTGCGGCCAGAGGGCTGAAGGAAGGGTGGGATGTTGTGGACATCAGCATGTAGGGATGTTATGTGTGCATGTTTCCTTGACAACAGTGCACACAACATCCAAGGGGAAGGAAGCAAAATGAGAAAATAGCCCTAGCAATAGAGATAATATACCCTGATATATCCAGCCCCTGTACCATCACCTGGAGGGATTCCTGACAACTCGTTAAGCTCTGTGGTACATCCCCCTACCCCATTCCCACCTGGGAGGAATAACCAAGATCTTGTGGAGGCCAACAGTCCAGGTAAGGGGTGCAGGGGAATTGAGTACCTGATGAATATTGTTGAGTGAAACTGGACCTAGAAACAGGAGGAGGTCATAATGAGAAAGTAACAAAAAAAACAGGTAATTAAAATTGTACGTCTGTTTACCTTTTCTGCCAACTGCAAAGGTTTTCTTCATCCATACTTACTGGTTGTACTCAGTAAAGTGTTACCTGGCAATCAGTAGAGAGGGAGAAGAATGATTCATCCATGCAACAGTTTTCCAAATGTGTAAGGATCAACAAATGCTTTGCAGACTGGGCTCAGCAGTATTGCCTTCTCTTGCACACATGGCCTTACAGCAAGAACATAGATACAGATACACCAAGTACACCATGGCATTACTTAAAGAGCACGGCAGCAAAGGGAATGGTGGTTGCACACCAAGAAAATAAGGGCAGCAAAGGAATTGCTGACTACACATCAAGAAATACAGTTTTCTTTTGTTTTCATGTAGAACATGGAGAGAGGGTAAGGAACTGCAAGATGCCACAGTGTGCCTCAATCAGGTCTGCAACTCATTTGATTGACTGAATGGGTATGGGTGGCAGGAACTGATCATCTATACTGGCAGAGTGTGACAGGGTTAAATAAGGCCCTGTCCCGTTTGTTATGCAGAAAGAGTTCAATGCAAGGATCTGTTCTGTACTCTACTTTTCTGTCTCATGTCTGTTTGTTTGCACAACCAAATGTTCTAGTGAGACCTAGGAACTTATCACTCTTATGGTCTCATGATTCTCCACCTCCTGCTGTCTCTCTGCCTTCACTTGCTGTTTCTGTCTTTTCTTCCCCCCTTGCATATCTGCAGTTATAAAATATATGTGATCCTTAAGGGATAGTGGGATTCCTTTGTTTAAAATGTATATAGTTATACTGTTGAAATAATTGCAAAAAGCTATTTGGAATTTAGGGGGTTAACCTGAGATGCAGTTTGAGCTCCTCTCAGGCCTGTTTGCAAACCCTTTTGCAGAGCTATCAGCAGGAGGCCAGCTTGGGACACTGTTCTATTTGCAAGCCTGCTCAGCAAAGAAACTGACAAGAACATTTTGTGAGAAACAAGATATCTCTTAACGAGTTCCTAGGCAAAGATTTATTAAAAGGGCAGCAGTGCTTTTGCTAGGGAGCGTGAGAGACAGAGACTAAAACTTGAAATCAGAGATACCCTCAGATGAAGGACTTCGTTTTCTCTGTACTGCCTTTGTAAATAGTTATACTGAACAATTTTGTATTTTTATTTTACTGTTATTGATAATAATAAAACACTTCTTGCAAATTTTACAACTGCTCCTGGTCTTCCTATGCTTCCTGACCCATGCGCCGCTGACACAGAGCTCATAAAAAATTGGGTAACACAGGCATAGGGAACAAACTTACCAAATGATAGGAAAGTGGCTGGAGGGTAGAAAGCAGAGGGTGTTCATCAATGGGGTATACTCTGTGCCCAGGGGAGTCACGAATGGGGTATCACAGGGATCAATTCTGGAATTTGTGTTTTTTTAATATCTTCATTTGTGATATGGGAGAGGGAATCCAGAATACGGTATGCCTCTTTGGTGATGACACTAAGATCCATGGCAGAGTGGACACTGAGGAGGGAGTTAGAGAAATGAAAAGGGACCTGGGAAAAATGGACATGTGGTTCAGTTTATGGTAGCTAAAGTTCAATGCAAGTAAGTGCAAAGCAATGCACATTAGTTGAACCCTAAAACAGACAGCTGAATGAAGGGAGCAAGGGTGGTGCAGGAAACAGAGGAGCGATACCATTAGTGGTGGCCTCTAGTCCACAGCTCAATACAATAAGGTATACAGCAAGGCAAACAGGATGCTGGGATGTACAGGAAGGGGAGTTGGTATGGGTTTACTAAGAATTATTCTACGCCTGGGGGGGTTGTGAGGCACGAGGCTGCAGGCCAAATAACTTCAACCACCCAGGTGTGAATTAATTCTCAGTAAACCTATGCCCTGGAGTAAGGTTAATTTGCTTATAAAGTGGGCAACTTTATTTTAAGGTTTACCTAAATAAATATTAAAAAACGACACTGTCTACATGTATTTGTAATATAATAATTCTTCCGCCTAATGAATTTATCCTACTGAGGATGTCGTAGTTGTAGTTCTCCACTAGGTGGATTTGTCCAAATGAGGATGCCATAGTTGTAGTTGTTTTACATCTCTGTGATGGAGTGATCTGACTAGGTCACTTTACGTTGTTGTCAATCCGGATTTTGTAGCCCGACAACCCAACTGTGGGTTTCTTGAGAATTAATCCATGGTCAGATGACCTGTTTTGACGAATCAGAATACAGGATTTTCGGACCCTGGCACAGTGGAGCCTCACCAGTGTGCAAATGGAGTAAAAAACAAAAAAACATTTAAGCTGTAAATAAAGAAAACGTTCCCCACGGTCTTTTTTTGTTTATCTGTAAAAAATAAAATGGTCCATCGTCATCTCCCCAGTCACCCCTCCCTCATCCCCACCCTTCCACTGAGCACCCACCTCTTCTTACCCCCCCTTACCCCATACTTACCTCTGGAGGTTGGTGCTGTCATCTCCTCCAGACCAGGAACATGTTTGCACTCTTCAAAGCTAACCGGCAAACTAAAGAATTAAAGGTAAGCGCATATAATGGGAGTCAATGGCGGGGTTCAACTTAGGTTGATATCTCAGCCATTTTTACTAATTTTGGCCCCAACTTTTCAACATGGGGTTCTTAGGACCCCTACTCATAAACACTGTCACTGTTGTTTTGTTACTCGGTCACAAAAGGTGATTTTGCATTTGCTGCATGGAATCACCTTTTGGGACCGATTAAAGGAAAACAGTCATTTGCAGGGGCTTCCGCCCCAGCAAACCTTACCCTCTGGTTTAGCTTTTCAGAGAAAAGCACCTTTTTTCTTGTGCTGAAAAGTATTTTAATTTAGTTACAAAAAGTCCACTACCCGAAAGTATGGCGGATGCTTGGGTGGCTCCATTATTTGCAATGGTGCGGCGCAGCACCATGCAATTCAATGCATTTATATTGAAGTGCATAGTGCGGCACCTCACATTTACACATAATGAAGCTGCCCCAGTGTCTGCCATACTTCCAGGTACTGGACTTTTCACAATTAAATTAAAATACTTTTTGGCACAAGAAAAAAGGAGCTTATCTCCAAAAAACTAAACCAGAGGGTAAGGTGTGCAGGGGCAGGAGCTCCTGAAAATTACCATTTTCCGTTAATGAAACAACAGTGCCACTGTTCATGAGGAGGGGTCCCAAAAGGCCCATGTTGCAAATTTGGTGAAAAAGTTCAAAAAAGTTCTATGCTCACTCATAATTTCGCCAATTTTTAGTATTTTCACTCCAAATTTTCAACACTGCCATTTTTTCAAACCTCCCTATGAATAGTATACCTGTAATTTTTCACATCCTACCCAAAACATGTTTTCACACCTGTGGCATAGAATGGTACGGTCGCTCTGCAGAATTATCTTTTGGGATGAGTGAACAAAATTACAGTGGCACTCTTCATGAGGTGGGGTCCCAAAAAGGCCATGCTGAAAATTTGTTGAAACAACTCCAAAAAATGGATGAATTACACCCAGCCGTTCGACATTTTCTACACACATGTGTAACTTAGGTCATTTTCAATATTTTCACTCCAAATTCTAAGTATAGCCTTTTTATCACACCACCTCATGAATGGTACAGCTGTCATTTTTCACATCCTGCCCGTAATGTGTTTTCACATCTGCGGTGTGAAATGCCATGTTCCTACGGATTTGAAAATTTTCACCTACAGGGTTCATGAGGTGGGGTGATACATTTGGGGTCAAAATGTGAAAAAATGACAAAGTTACAGCCAGTTGTTACAATTTCAGTATGCATGCTAGTAAGTGCAGAACTCTTAAATATTTGCACACCACATTTATTTTTAAATATTTGTACTCCTGCTCCATGGCCCTCTCTATCTGGAGGGATCTGCAGCCCCATCTCCCAATGTCCACCAGCTAGCATTGACCAGCTACCCCCAGGGCTTACCTCCCCGGCGGGGTTGGTGGGGGGCCCACCCCAACCAAGACCACATTCAGTACAAGGGTTGGCACCTTGACTCTTTGGGGGACATGCAAGCTCCCTCCATCATCCACCGTGAGCTTTTTTCCTCCTGGTTTCACCCCTTCAGGGGTGGAGTGTGCAAGGATACCAGCAACAGTGCCATGCACACTCCTGTGCGTGCATTCTATCAGGCATCAGCCCCACCTCTGACCCGATGTCTGTAGTGTCAGTGTAACAGCCCCCCAGCTGCCACTAGGGACCAGGCATGCACCGACAACTGGTCGCTACTCTCCCTGGAGAAGGACAGCTGTCCCTGGGGAGCTTGATCCTTCTCCTCCCCTGCCAATCCCCAGTGGCCCATGCTCATTCCTGAACATGGGTCACCGGCATGGCGCAAGATGTGGCATCCAGCGCCTCAACCCTAAACGTCACCGGGCCGGCGATGCACCCCACATTTTCAACTTAGCCATCTTATTACCCAAGCTGCTACTGTATATTCAAATGCTGTCCAAAATATCATCGCTTGTCAAAACATAGTTCAGGCAAGGTTTCGACGTCAATGTATTTCAATGGGATTTTCAACTTAGTAGCATAACTTGGCCATTTTTAAATATTTTTGCCCCAAATTTTCAGCATATGTTTTTGGGGACCCCACTTCATGAACAATGTAACTGATGTTAAATAAATCTGTCCTGAAAGGTGATTTTGCAGTCACTGCACAAAATCACCTTTCGGGCAGGAGTACAAAGGTTTGTTCACCATTGTTCATGAGGTGGGCTCTTAAGAAGGCTATGTTGAAAATTTGGTGTTAACATATTAAAGAACAAAGATGTTATGAGCCTGCATTGAAATTTTCAAATGCAGGCTCATAACTTTGGCAATTTTCAATACTTTGACCCCAAATTTCCAATATAGCCATTTCTTCACAGTACCCTCATCAACGCAGGCTCATAACACCCCTCAAAAAAAAAATTACACCAGTGCCCACGACAAACATTCAGCATTGACAAATGCTTGTTTGCTTAGATGTCTCAGCCTGTTTTGCATGTACAGTTTTGTTTATGTCAAGAACACGGTTCACGGGGCATGGTCAAGTGCAGGAGCAAGATGGAAGCTTGATCAGTGAGCTCCTCGGCTATCCACCACATTCTTCTGCCATCCATCTTGCTATCGCTGCAGCTCGAGCCAATCTGCTCTATATTTACAAGCTAGATGCCAGCACCAATGAAATTAGCAAAAAAGCAGGCGAAATTGCCCTTCAGAACAACTAACTCAGCTGAGACAAGCAGAGGCCTAATAAAAAATGCTACAAGAAGCGCCTTGAGAACCAGCAGCCCAGGCATGCCACTGGCTGAGGGGACCCAGCCAACTAACCTTGCAATGGAACAGGTGACTCCTTCAACGGCTAATGAGGGGTATCATGCCCTGGAGAGACTCCTTAAGGAACTCAAATATGACTTGGGGACAAGAATGGAGACTGAGTTTGAAGATGTCGCCACGCAGACCCAGCACCTCCAACAAATAGTAAACTCAGTTTCTGAGACTGCTGATTCGCATTAGACCAGGTTGGGGGAGCTGGAGGCATGGGTGAGCGCTCAAGAAGACACCCTGCAAAGTTCTCACACTGATCTGCAAAAAGCTCTTCGGGAAATCAAATTTCTAAAGCAGAGTATAGACGAACATGAAAACAGGGAATGCAGACATAATGTTTGAGTGGTGGGCCTTCCAGAGGGGCTTGATGGCAGAGATTGTACATCATTTCTTAAAAAATGGCTACGTGATACCCTGGAGATTTCCCCGGAGGTCTCCTTGGAAATCCAGTGGGCGCACAGGTCCCCAGGTGCCAAACCTGCTCCCGACCAAAGGCCTAGGCATGTCATCGTAAAATTCCTCCATTTTACTGCCCGACAAACTGTGCTGGAAAAGGCAAGACAAAAAGGCAAAATATTGGTGCAACACTCACAGATCAGTCTGTTCCTTGACTACTCGTGGCAGCTACAAAATCAATGTAGAGCATTTGCTGAGGTCAAGAAAAGGCTCCACAACCTGGGATGTCAATTTTCTTTGGTTTACCAGGTGCGCCTGATTATCAGACCACAAGGTGGGAAGCCTAGATCCTTCACCAGTTCTGATGCGGCTATGGCATGCATATCTGAATTAGAGAAAGTTCGTGATCAACAACATGAACATTGGGGGCTGCTGAACAGCTCCTGCTGCAGACTTGTCAGAAGGGAATTATCAGCACACAGAGATACTGGGGCTGGGGTGCGGAGTGATTGGGATGTGGTGAGAGGGGGGCACACAAATGGTGGGCCAGACCGTAATTCCTATGCGGGGCCTATAATGGCTGGTTTGGTGAGGGCTCCCCTTCCTGCTCTCTCTCACAAAACCCCACAGATAGATCGTATGGGGCCGCACTCTTATTAGCACAATGAGTGCTTTTCCCTTTTGTCTCTGTACTCTGCTGAAACTGGCTAGTTTAGAGTCAGAGGATAAGGACTGGATATCTGAACGTTATGTGTGCCTTTACCCAGGGCCTAGCACCATGCTGGTTGCTGGTGCGATGGTCTGATCATCTTAACTTTTGGAACTCTTGGCTGAACTGTATTATTTCAGGACTTTACTTTGATGGAGGCATGTGTTTTTTGTGCACCATTTCTTTTCTTTAAGGGCTCTGGAGACTCCTGGTTCCCCCTGGAGGCCTAGGTTTCGCAGGCCCCGAAATTATATAATGTGGCCATCTGAGCAGAATGGTTTAAAACTATTTTTAGCATAATATGGAGTTTGGCGCTCCCTGATTGTTTTCTGTTAGGAGTGACCATATCTCGGGGGATCGGGACGAGGACCCAGGTCATAATTTTAGAGTTGGCTGCAAACAAATTGAAGCAGAACTTGCCTCTATATGGCTTCCTTTTTTATTATTCCCTTATTTGGTTCTTTATATAGATGGGGGTCCTGCTTGGGGGGGGTGTTGGTTGGTCCCTGCCCCATGGTAGGGGATCATATACCTGAGGGCTTTCTTATTGGTTTAAATGGTGGATATGATCAATCTCAGATAAATAATACCTTTAAAGAGTTTTATTCAAAACTCTACCCCTCGGAGTTCCCAGTGGGGGGTGATCCAGAGGGTTTCCTTTAGAAAATTGAGTTGCCTACTGTAGGAGATGAAGATAGGGGAATTCTGGACTCTCCTGTTTCTGGGGATGAATTGAGATGGGTGGCCTGGAGGGGGAAGAGGGGCAAGGTGCCAGGCCCAGACGGGATACCCCTTGAGTTTTATAGGTCAGTATGGGAGGAGATTGGCCCCTTTATGCTTCAGATGGTCCACTCAGCATTCCAGACGAACGCACTTCCTCACTCAATGTGCATGGCTATTATCGTGGTATTACCTAAACCTGGGAAGGACCATCTCAAATGTGGGTCTTATAGGCCCATATCACTCCTGAACTCCGACTATAAAATCCTGTCCAAACTCTTAGCTCTCAGATTGGAGAGGCTTTTGCCCAAGATGATCAATCAGGACCAGGGCGGGTTTGTCGGGGGGCAACAGGCTAAACAGAATATACGTAGGACAGTTCATATCATTCATGGGTGGACCTGAAGGGGGGGGACGGGGGTGGCCCTTTAGCATTAGATGCCGAAAAGGCATTCAACCGGGTGGAATGGCCCTTTATGTTTGAAGTTCTTAAAAAGTATGGTTTCAGAGACACGATGTTGAGGTGGATTCAAACACTGTGAACCTCACCCCAAGCCCAAATTCTAACGAACTCCACCCTATCGTCCCCCTTCTGCCTTATGCGGGGTATGAGACAGGGATGCCGCTCTCCCCGCTCCTGTACGTTCTTAATATAGAGGCCCTGGCTGAAACTATCCACTCTCATGAAGCAATTCAGGAGTTCATGGGTGATGGTAAATCCCACATTATATCTCTCTTTGCAGACAATATACTTTTATTTTTGAAGGACCCTATAGTTGCCCTCCATGCCCTGACCCATATTTTTGAAATGTATGGCCCAATATCAGGTCATAAAATAAACTGGAGCAAGTGTGAGTGGATGCCCTTGGAATAAAACCTCTATCCGACTCAACTAATGCCTTACCCCACCATCCCAAGAAATCAAATACTTGGGTATACACTTACCGGCAAAACTGTCTAGAATGGCAGACATTAACCTACGCAGGGTGGTGAATAAGATGAAAGAGGACTGTAGTAATTGGCAGGCTCTCCCCTGACCTTGCTGGGTAGGGTTAACCTTATAAAGATGAGTATTCTGCTGCAGTTTCTTTATCCTTTCCAGGCAGTCCCAGTCTATATCCCTAACTAGTATATTAAGGCCTTATAGGGTGCTATTACCCAATTGCTATGAAAGGGGAAGAGACCCAAGATTAAAAAGGCCATTTTGTGGAAACCCATTTCCCAGGGGGGTCTGGGTCTACCCAATGTTAAATATTACTACCTGGCATCCCAATTAGCGCATATACAGGATCTACTGGGCAGTAAGGAGACCATGCCAACCTGAGTGGGACTGGAGTCGAAATCTAATACTTCATTGTACTATGATGTTCTGGTTGGAGGACTGGTGGGAGAGACGGGGAGGAAACTTGGGCACCCCTGAACCAGGGCAACTTGGAGGGCATGGCGTATGGCACATCAGATACTACATTCTGGGGCTGGGTTGTCTCCAGACACACCCCTAAAGCATATGGTGTTGGGAGGGGAGAAGCTACCCCAGAAAGTACTTGACCAATGGAGTTGTAAGGGACTCTACCTTCTAGAACAGGTGATGGTGGAGGTTTTGGGCTCCCCCGTATTGAAGCAGAGGTACAGTCTCAGCACCTCATCCTGCTTCTCTTATCTCTCCCTACGAAAAACAAGTGAAAGCCTGATAGAGAGTATGAGACCAGGAGGATATGGGTGTTCCCCCTTGGAGGAGACTTTTAAGGAGAGGTATATGGATCATACTTTTAAACCCCTTAGATCGTGCTATAGGCTATTGGTGGGAGCGTCGCCAGACCAGCTAGACAGACTTAAAAAGAAGTGGGAGGAGGATGTATTCCCAGACTCCCTCACTGGGGGAGACTGGGCTTTGATTCTCAAACATTCATTAAATTGCTCTGTGAACAATAGATTACAGGCCATTCAATACAATGTACTTATGAGGGTATATTTCACCCCTGTTTTGGCACACAGGATTGACCCATCAGTCCTGGATCTTTGCCCCAAATGTAAAATCCACGTGGGAACCTTTTTCCATCTAATATGGGAATGTCAAAAGGTATATGCCTACTGGGCAGAAGTCCTATCACTTTTGCAACAAATCTTGGGGGATCTTTAACAATGTACCTGATTGAGGTGCTACTGGGCTTACGGGGGGGGACAGTAGAGGGGTGGGGCTGGAGGTAACTCACTCTTAAGACTGGGACTGGTGTTGGGAATGCGTCAGCTAGCCCTTTACTGGCGGCTCTCCAGCTTCCCTCCTGTGGCCCTCTGGACTAGAGACTTGGTGGACTGTATGGAACTAGAGAGAATATAGTACAGAATTAAACACCAAGAAGGGAAATTCCAGGAGATCTGGGACACAGTGGAGAGGGCAGTACAGCTCCCATGGTTCCCGTTATTTTAATGGATATAATTGGGGCACCCCATATCTGTTCAAGATACACGGTAATAGAGATACTTGAGGGCTCCTAGCCTATAGCCTATCTGTTACATTCCTATTTGTCATGGTTTTAACTGTACCACGGGACCTTAATTTAATTTCCAGCGTAATTCATGTAAGTGTACAATCTATGCAGACGTCAACTGTCTGTTTCGCCCAACCACCTTGTATATTGAACCACCCTGTATATTGATGTACGTATTAATTTACTCACCCATTTTAGGGAAGGTAACTGTCTAGAATCTTGGAAGTTTTTAAATAAAGTTTACAAAAAAATAACACAGTTCAGAAGTTTCTATGTTTCTTCTGAGAGGTTTTGCTCTGGTTAGGAGCAGAGTATCAGTTTTTCAGTTCACAGTCAAACAGTGATTTTTCCCCATTTACAGAGGCTAGCAATAGAACTTTCAGCCAAGTTCACAGCAAATGTGGGGGTGAGTTATTGGTGGAATGGGTGGGAGACACTTTAGTAACAGCAGATGGACTGAAAGAGGATGGCATTTTGACAGTTCAGTCTTACTGGGGTTACCTGCTGCAAGAGCTCTTTCTTGAAATGAGATAGTACAGTTACATAAGAACTTACTGTAACAGTAGATCTTTGAGAAGAGCTCTTGCAGCAGGTATGCTTTCCTTCCCTCCCTCCCTCCTACCCCTGGGGTTATATAACTGTATTTTTCTCTCTGGGGGATGTGAGAACCTCCTCGGTTCCCCATCCTTTATGCTAGCCGGGTCTCCGGTGGGAAAAACTTAGGTGGTGCCGGGGGACCGCCCCTTTATTCCATGGGTGATGTTGGGTGTGGGGCTGTCAGGGGGCAGTACCCCACCTTTGACTGCTAGCTAGAAATTTTTTCCTGGGGTCCTAATGCCTGGCGGCATAGTCCTAATGGTGTTACCTGCTGGAAGAGCTCTTATTGAAGATCTACTGTTACAGTAAGATCTTGCGTAACTGTACTTTATGGTCATTCGTTGGATCTGGATTTTCCTACTGGGTATGGAATCCTCTGACCTGGTTGTTGAACTGGTCAGATGGTCTGACCACCACACTATAAGGTTTAATTTCCGAGCTTCCCCTTATAGGCCTGCGCTACGGAGATGGTCCTGTACAGTGGTGCTGGACCTATCGGGTATTCCGAATGCAAGCTTGGATCCAGCCAGTCTGTTCTTGACCTGTAACAAGGCCATGACCATGGCTTTGGATTCCATAGCTCCCATCTGTGTTCGCCCCCTCATCCTTCACCCTCGATCCCTTTGGTTTAATGGGACTCTGAGGGAGTTGAGGCAAGAGGGGTGAAGGATGGAGTGGTGTTGGCGGAAGTTGGACCTTGAAGCTGACAGACTTTTATTGAGGGCCCATTATATGGACTATTAATCAGCTGTCTCCTGTGAAAAGGCAGAGTTCCTGTCCAGGGAGACCACCACTGCACAGAATCGACTAGCTCAGCTCTTCTGAACTGTCAACAGACTGTGCAATCCAACCTGTCTACAGTCTTGGGGAGTGTTGTCGTAGAATAAGTGTGATGAGTTTTCTCAATTCTTTGCAGATAAGGTTGCTGGCATCAGGTCTGAAATCTGCAGAGCCCACTCTAATGGGCATGGTGGTGGTCGGTGGTCGGTTGCAACCCCTCAGTTTGTCTGGTCTGACTTTGACTGGTTGGCGATCAAGGATATCATGAAGATCATCCAGAGTATGCAGCCGACCTGCTGTAGTTTGGACCCGGGTCCGACTTGCCTCCTTGTGAGGTGTGTCAATGTCATCGATCTGGTCCTAGCCGAGATATTCTGGTGTTTGCAAGAGACAGGTGTGTTTCCTGGCATCCTGAAGGAGGCGGTGGTGACACCTCTCCTTATGAAATCCTCTCTCGACCCTGACTGTCTTGCTAACTACGGACCCGTCTCTAACCTTCCCTTTGTGGATAATGTTGTTGAGAAGGTGGTTGCGCTGCAATTGGAGGATCATCTTACCATCCATAATGTCTATGATCCTCTCCAGTCTGGATTTTGGAAGAGACATAGTACTGAGATGGCCTTTGTTCGAGTACATAATGACCTCCTGATAGTGAGAGATCAGAAGAGCCATTCCATCTTGGTTCTCCTTGATCTATCTGCAGCGTTTGACACTGTGGACCATGAAGTGTTATTGGAGCACCTGCGGCTGATCTGTGGTCTGTCTGGAACAGTCCTTAGGTGGTTCTACTCTATCCTCGCATGCAGGTCTCAAAGGGTGGTGTTGGGGATTTATTCCTCAAACCCATTCTCCCTGTCTTGTGCGGTGCCACAGGGCTCCATTTTATCATCCATGGTGTTTGCGGTGTATATGCTGCCATAAGGAGACATTATAAGGCAGTATGAGCTGATTTTTCACTGCTATGCAGATGATACACAGCAATACATGTCCTTTGTGCCCAAGCAAGGTGGAGCTGTCTTGACATTTAACAACTGTCTCACTGAGATCCAAGACTGGATGAGTGCAAACTGGCTGAGGTTGAACCCTGACAAAACTGAGGTGTTGGTGGTGGACCCAGGTCATCAGGTGTAGGGGTCCCTAGTGGGGTTGTCTTCCAGACTTTGGCTGGGAGGCAATCAGCTGGTGACCTCTCAGCGGGTGTGAAATCTGGGTATTGTACTTGACAAGGGGCTGACACTTAAATCTCAGGTGTTGTCCATTGTCAACACTTCATTTTATCATCTAAGAAATATGGCCCGGATTAAACACCTTGTTCCGTCTGCTGACCTACCTACATTGATCCATGCCATTGTGACCTCCTGCCTTGACTACTGCAATGCCCGGTATCTAGGGTTAGCAGGGGTTGATGTCCACCGCTTGCAGCTGGTGCAGAATGCAGCTGCCAGGCTGTTGACTGGTTCATCTCGAACATGCTACTTCTCGCCTGTGCTCCACAGCCTGTACTGGCTGCCTGTTCAGTGGCGGATAACCTTCAAGATCACTTTGCTGACCTATAAGGCCTATAAGGACAGGGACTGTGTTATCTGCAAGATCTTCTTCATCCCTACTGCCCTCTCCGTTCACTCCGCTCCACTGACGAGGGATTGCTAGAGGTTTCCAGGGTTCATCTGAAGACCTCTGGTGCCCGGGCATTTGCATTTGTGGCCTCTACCCTGTGGAACTCTCTACTTTGCTGGATAAGAGAGTGCCTGACTGTGGAGAGCTTCAAATAAGTTCTTAAGACCCACCTCTTCAACCTTGCTTTTCCCAAGTTTTGATTACTATGAACTGATGTTGATGTGTAATTTAATATTTATTAGATATTTTAATTTTGATTTTAATGATTGTACAGGTGCTTTGATCTTTTTGTGAATGGCACTTTTTATAAATAAAAGTACTGATTTATATTGATTGATTGAACTATTTTGGTGCTCTTGGACCTTTCCTCAGCATTTGATATGGTGGATTATAGGGTGCTGTTTGATTGCCTGAGGGATTATGTGGGTGTTTCCGGCTCTGTTGTCCATTGGTTCCACTCATATTTGGTGGGGAGAACACAGCAAATGATTCTGCAAAGTTTACCTCAGGATCATCTGTGTTGTCCTGTGGGGTCCCTCAGGGTTCGATCTTGGCTGCCATTTTATTCTCCATGTACATGCTGCTGCTAGGGGAGATCATAAGGTGGTACAATGTGGGGTTTCGCTGCTATGCAGATGATACCCAGTTGTACATGCCCCTGATGATACTTCTACATCTTTGATGCTGAGTCATTGTTTCGCTGAGGTTAATGACTGGATGGCTGCCAACTGGCTGTGTCTCAATCCAGGTAAGACTGAGGTCATGGTTATTGAGCCTGGTTGTGGGGACTTGCCTGCTGGTGTGGGAGTTGTCCTATCTGTTCTGGGTGGCCAGCACCTTTTGGCAGTGAGTACAGTCAAGAACCTGGGAGTCATACTGTACAGCAGACTGACCTATGAACATCAGATGTCGTCTGTTGTCTGGTCTGCCTTTTTTCACCTTCAAAACACTGCTAGGATTTGGCTATTCTTAGCCCATGATGACCTGGCGATGGTTATCCATGCTTTTGTCACCACTAGGCTGGACTTTTGTAACGGTTTTTACCTAGGGCTATCTGGAGGTTTGATGCTTCAACTGCAGCTGGTGCAGAATGCTATGGCTCAGATGTTGGTGGGTTACTCTATGAGGGATCACATAACTCCAGTTCTGCGTGCATTCCACTAGCAGCCTTTGCATTCATGCATCACCTTCAAGATTGGCTTGTTGACATACAAAGCCTTATGTGGACTGGGACTTGACTATATGAAAGATCTCCTGATCCCTTATCAACCTCTCTGCCCACTCCGCTCTACCACAGCTGGGTTATTGGTGGTCCCCACCTCTAAGCTCAAGTCCCCATCATTTGGAACTCAATTCCTTATCATATCCATGCTGCCAGCTCAGTGGAGGCCTTCAAGGCCTCTTTCAAGACCTATTTATTTGAAAGAGCTTTTGATGGGACCCAACTTATTTATATATGTTATCTCATATTTTTACATATCATGTGTATTTTATACTGATCTTATTCCATTTTATTCTTGTTATTTTATTGTAAGGTACTCAGAGCCCTCATTTGAATTGAGTGCTATATAAATAAATTTGCCTTTCCTATCTCACAGGCCACGAGTGGTGACAGTCAATGGAGCAACCTAATTTTCAAAAATCTTCTGCATAGGTGCCCCCAGGGTTCCATACTGGGGTCCTTACTACAGTTTATTTGTTTATTCAGTTATTTGTCTCATATCTGTAGCAGTTCTGATACCAACATCTATCTCAACGCTGGCGATATGGTTACCTGTACTAAACCCAGATCCATCACAGTGCTCAGAAATTTGCTGTTACAGTCAATGGTTACCAAAATGAGAGAGGGATGCAGAGCAGTCTCAAATCCTGACCACACCCATCATGTTGACTGATTCAGTTTTAAAGAAACTGCCCTTTGGTGAGTGTGGTGCACAGACTGCCAGCACTGGAATAGCTGTGGTGGCATCAGCTGATTCAGAAGTGCACCTGCCAGCCACCATCAGGTACGCTTGAAGTGTACTGGCCACCCACCATCAGGGATGCTTTTGCTGAGAAAGAAAAGTTGGCTTTGAAAGCGTGCCCCCTCATCTGGCAACAGGTCACTTTGGAGAAATATCTCCAAGTTGGTAGAGTTCCCAGGAGCCTGTGCATCTTCAAGTTCCTGACTTTTGGGAGAGACAGGGCCAAATTCTTTGACCCCTAGAAGGAGTAACTCAATGATTCATCCCTGCATCTAATTCAACTTGTATTAAAAAGATTCTGCCAAAGTGCAGGAGCAACTGCAAATTGATTTAAAAGCTAAGGAAGTGGTGTTAACAAAAGTTGTAGGACTCAACTGAATTTGATACTCTGACAAATAATTTGAATAAAATCATTCAGAAGTGTGCTAATAAAAAAAATCGAAAAACAGAAAAAGTTTTTTCATGACGAACAGGATTATATCAATAATAGAGTGCCCAACTGGAAAAAAGGTAACACAGCACACCACACACCAAAACCAATTTTGAAGTAACCTGGAGATGCCACGTCTGAAGGAGAACAACTTGAAGGAGACTCTGACTCAACTATTTTTTTACAAGAGTCTTTTATGCTGGAATAGAGCCTGGTTTATCTCCCACGCTACAGCCCTCAAACTGTTCACTTCCATACCAAACAGCCAGACACAGACTGGCAGGTGAAGCAACAAGAGGAGGCTATGATCCATGGGGCAGAGGTTAGAACCATTGGCAGAGCAGATGGTCACAAGTGAGGAGAAGATGGAAGTACTAACAAAGGATATGTGCAATGTGATAAATCTCTCCAGCTATAATCTTTTCTATTTAAACTCAGGTATTGTATTAGGCCAAACCATCAGTGTAGCGGCAGCAGTACCATTCATGATGCTGATGGCATGGTTTTGGGAATGAGCCTGATTGGTCAAGCACCAGCTGGGGGAAGGTGGATCAAGTGTCCCAGAAGACACTCTCCTCCAGGGAAGGGGGTGACTGGTCCCAGTGCTATACTGCCACCTGGGTGACCTGAGCTGGTAGTGCGAATGGAATGGTATAGCAGTGGGTAAGAGATGTCTGAGGGCATCACGCACCACACACTTGCATGTGTAAGCTTGTAAAGCCACTTGGTATCCCCCATAACAGGAAGGGAAAAACCCTGGGTAGAGCACCATTATGGACCTTACATCCACAGGCCCCGAACTGGTGGTAGGGCTCTCTCCAAGGCAACACCAAATTCATTCTGTCAGCCAGTTTGAGGGGAACCTGCTGACCCCTACAAAGGGGGGGCATGGAATCACCTTTTGGATTGATTAAAAGAAAACAGTCATTTGCAGGGGCTCCGCTTGCTAAAACTACCCTCCGGTTTAGCTTTTCAGAGAAAAGCAGCTTTTTTTCTTTTGCTGAAAAGTATTCTAATCATGAAAAGTCCTGTACCCGGAAGTATGGCGGACACTTGGGCAGCTCCATTATGTGCAAAGGTGCTGTGCCACACCATGCACTTCAATGCATATATATTGAAGCCCATGGTGCGGCGCCGCACATTTACACAAAATGAAGATGCCCCAGCATTTGCCATACTTCCAGGCAGCAGAATTTTCATAATTAAATTAAAATACTTTTTGGCACAAGAAAAAAGGTGCTTTTCTCCAAAAAGCTAAACCAGAAGGTAAGGTGTGCATTGGTGGGAGCCCCTGAAAATTACCATTTTCCTTTAATAAACAGCAGTGCCACTGTTCATGAGGAGAGGTCCCAAAAATCAAATGTTGCAAATTTGGTGAAAAAATTAAAAAAAAAAGTTCAATGCATACTCATAACTTTGCCAGTTTTTAATATTTTCACTCCAGATTTTTAACACTGCCTTTCTTTCACACCTCATTATGAACTGTATACCTGTAGTTTTTCGCATCCTACCCAAAACAAGTTTTTGCACCTGTGGCATAGAATGGTGCAGTCGCTCTACGAAATCACCTTTTGGGATGAGTGAACAAAATTACAGTGACACTCTTCATGATGTGGGGTTCTAAAAAAGCCAAGCAAAAAATTTGTTGAAACAATTCCAAACAAGCATTTGTCAATGCCGAATGTTTGCTTGCTGGCATTGGCATTAGTAGTGTAGGAGTTACAGAGCTGCATAATAGGAATGGCAGTGAAGTATTGAACTGAAGCCAACCCCATCACCACCCTGCAGATAGTGACAGGCATTGGGGTGTGCCTTTGGGTCATCGGGCATAACGGCCATGCCCTTTCACCACACCCTACCGTGCAGACACCGACAAGTGTCACGGTGTGCCTTGGGGTCTTTGGACCTTATGTGCACCCCATTCCATCAGGAAATATTGTGAGATGGGTGCGGTATAGGAGAATGGGGTGAACTTTGGGGCCAAAGAGTCCAAGGCACACCTCGATGCCTCTCAGTGGCTGCAGGGTGTGGGGGTGGAATGGTATGAGCATTGCAGGTGACAATCCCAAGTCACAGCCCTGATGCCTGTCATTCTCTACAGGGTGGGTTGTTATGGTCGGAAACCCTAACGCCTCAGGCATTTGTTGGTATTTTCACCCAAATTTTCAACATGGGTTTTGTGACCCCACCTCATGAACAGTGGCAATATCAGTTTGTTAGCAGCTGCTTTTGCACAGTGACTACGGCATTTGTCACCACAGGTGCAAAACACATTCTGAACAGGATGTGACAAATGACAGCTGTACTGTTCATGGGGAGGTGTAAAAAATGGCAGTGTTGAAAATCTGCAGTAAAATATTAAAAAACTGGTGAAGTCACAAGCATGCGTAAAAACTGTGCAACGTGCACCCGTAATGTAATTAGCTTGGGAATTGTTTACAGCAAATTGTCAACACAGGCATTTTGGGACCTCTGGTCATGAACAGTGTCATTGTGATTTTCTTTATCTGTCCCGAACAATGATTTCCCACAGCGACCACGCATTTCTGTACTGAAAGTGTGAAAACACATTTCAGCCATGTTGTGAAAAATGACAGCTGTACTGTTCATCAGGAAGTGTGGAAAAATGCCACTGGTGAAAATGTGGACTGAAAATATTACAAATTCATGAACTTACGAGGGTGCGTGGAAACTGCGCAATGCTCACTCGTAACACAGTTATTTTTAGGAATTTTTTCACCAAATTTTCAAAATAGCCATTTTAAGACCTCTGCTCATGAACAGTGTCACTGTGATTTTCTTAATGTGTTCCATGCATTGATTTCGCACACCAACTGCGCCATTGTGCGCGACATGGGTGGAAACATGTTTGGGTGAGAGGTGCAAAATGACAGCTGTACTGCTCGTAAGGAGGTATGCTAAAATGGCAATGTTGAAAATCTGGAGTGAAAATACTGAAAATTTGCGAACTTATGGGTGTGTGTAGGATCAGCGCAACAAATGCTCGTAAAACAGTCATTTTGGGGAATTTTTTCACCAAATTTTTAACATAGCCATTTTAACACTTCTGCTCATGAACAGTCACTGTGATTTTCTTAATGTGTCCCATGCATTGATTTCGCACACCGACTGCGCCATTGTGCACTACATGTGCGGAAACACATTTTGGGTGAGAAGTGAGAAATGACAGCTGTACTGCTCATAAGGAGGTGTGGTAAAATGGAAATGGTTAAAATCTGGAGTTAAAATATTGAAAATTTGCGAACTTACGAACGTGCGTAGGAACAGCACAACGCATGCTCGTAAAATAGTCATTTTTGGGAATTTGTTCACCAAATTTTTAACATAGCCATTTTAACACCTCTGCTCATGAACAGTGTCACTGTGATTTTCTTAATCTGTCCCAAACATTGATTTACTTTCCAACTGCGTTATGCGCTACATGCTAAGGAAACACATTTTGGGTGAGATGTGAAAAATGACAGCTGTACTACTCATAAGGAAGTGTGGTCAAATAGCAATGTTGAAAATCTGGAGTGAAAATATTGAAAATTCGTAAACCTACGAGCGTGCATAGGAACAGCGCAACACACGCTCGTAAAACAGTCACTTTTAGGAATTTTTTCACCAAAGTTTCAACATAGGCTTTTTGAGAGCCCACCTTATGAACACTGGCACTGTCATTTTGTTAATCGGTCCCAAAAGGTGATTTCACGCAGTGATCTGAAATCACCTCGGGTCTGATTAACGCATGACAGTGACAGAATTCATGAGGAGGGGTCCCAAAACCTCATGTTGAAAATTTGGTGCCAAAATTCCAAAACATGCCTGAGATATGCAGCAAAGTTGAAAAACCCTATTCTATTACATTGTACAGCTTACCGCATTTCCTCAGTTCGTGGTCGGCTTTGAAGAGTGCAAGCGTGTTCCCGGTCCACGAAGATCGTGGCGCCCGGAGTCGGAGGTAACTATGGGGTGGGGGTGTGGGAGGTAGGGTTCGCAGTGGGTGGGTGCGGGTGGGGGTAGAGACAGCGAGGACCGTTTTCTGTTGCAGGTTTTTTTTTTTTAACAAGGAGGAGGCGGCGCAGGGGCGTTTGCACTGGGGTGGGTTCCCAGCGTGGCACAAAGGACAGCTTAATGAGAGCCGTCGGGCGGCCACGGGATTAGGCACCCGTCGGCTATACAGTCTGAGGCGAGCACGCAGGTATGCGTGCATGCGTGTGTGTGTGTGTGTGTGTGTGTAGGGGGAGCGCGCATGAGCAGGTGATATCTTATCGCTGCTCACTGAAGCGTAGCTCCCCCTTTCAACTGTATGCCACTGCATTTTGGACTGCTGTCATAGACAGCTCCAGCAGGCATTGGAGAACTGGGGCCGCGCCTGCAAACACACTGACTGAATTGGAAGAGGGCTGCCACACCTCTGAAAACTCGGATGATGGCACTATGTTTCTTGCACATGCGTGCAAGCAAACATAAAAATGGATGAGTTACACCCGGTCGTTCAACATTTTTTACACACATGTGCAGCTTAGGTTATTTTCAATATTTTCACTCCAAATTTTAAGTATAGCCTTTTTATCACACCACCTCATGAATGGTATAGCTGTCATTTTTCACATCCTGCCCATAATGTGTTTTCACATCTGTGGTGTGGAATGCCAGTTTCCCATGGATTTGAAAATTTTCACCTACAGGGTTCATGAGGTGGGGTGATAAGAAGACTATGTTCAACATTTGGGGTCAAAATATGAAAAAATGATAACTTTACGGCCAGTTGTTACAATTTCAGTATGCATGCAAGTAACTGCAGAACTCTTAAATATTTGCACACCATATTTTTTTTTAAATATTTGTACTCCTGCTCCATGGCCTTCTCTATCTGAGGGATCCGCAGCCCCTTCTCCCAACGTCCACCAGTCAGCACTGACAAGCTACACCCAGGGCTTACCTCCCTGGCAGGGTTGGTGGGGGGCCCACCTCTACCAAGACCACATCCAGTACAGGGGTTGGTGCCTTGACTCTTCGGGGTGGTACCTGCAAGCTCCCTCCATCATCCTCCTGGTTTCTCCCCTTCAGAGGCAGAGTGTTCAAGGATGCCAGCAGCAGTGCCGCTCACACTCCTGTGCATGCATCCCATCAGGCATCTGCCCCACCTCTGACTCGATGTCTGAAGTGTTGGTGTGCCAACACCCCAGATGCCACTAGGGACCAGGCAAGCACCAACAACTGATCGCTACTCTCCCTGGAGAAGGAGAGCTGTCCCTGGGGAGCTTGTTTCTTCTCCTCTCCTGCCGACCCCCAGTGGCCCGTGCTCATTCTTGAACATGGGTCACCGGCATAGCGCAAAGTGTGGCATGCAGCGCCTCAACCCTCAACGTCACCGGGCCGTCGATGCACCCCACATTTTCAACTTAGCCATCTTATTACCCAAGCTACTATATTCAAATGCTGTCCAAATTATGACAGCTTGTCAAAACATAGTTCAGGCAGGGTTTTGACGTCAATGTATTTCAATGGGATTTTCAACTTAGTGGCATAACTTGGCCATTTTTAAATATTTTTGCCCAAAATTTTCAATATATGTTTTTGGGGACCCCACCTCATGAACAATGTAACTGATGTTAGACAAATCTGTCCTGAAAGGTGATTTTGCAGTCACTGCACAAAATCACCTTTTGGGCAGGAGTACAAAGGTTTCTTCACCATTATTCATGAGGTGGGCTCTTAAGAAGGCAATGTTGAAAATGTGGTGTTAACATATTAAAGAACAAAGATGTTATGAGCCTGCATTGAAAGCTCATAACTTTGGCAATTTTCAGTATTTGACCCCAAATTTCCAATATAGCAATTTCTTCACAGTACCCTCATCAACACAGGCTTGTAACCCCCCCCCCAAATTACACCAGTGCACATGACAAACATTCAGCATTGCCAAATGCTTGTTTTGCATATACAGTTATGTTTATGTCAAGAACATAGCTCACAAGTGTCTATGTTTCTTCTGAGAGGTTTTGCTCTGGGTAGGAGCAGAGTATCTGTTTTTTAGTTCACAGCCAAACAGTGATTTTTCCCAGTTTACAGAGGCTAGCAACAGATCTTTCAGCCAAGTTCACAGCAAATGTGGGGGTGAGTTATTGCCAGAATGGGTGGGGGACACCTGAAGAACAGGAGCTGGACTGAAAGAGGATGGCATTTTGACAACTGGCAGAGCTGGTTAGCAGCCAAAGCCAAGTTACTCTTGATAATGAAGGGATGGCAGGAGGGAGCATTATTTGTTCAAGATGATAGGAAACAGTTTTTTTACACCTCTAGATGCCCTCCTGCTTTCCTCGTAGTGCCTAGCCAATATCCTGATATGTTTTGACCTTTTTTTATTAAATTAATAATCTATTGTTTTGCCTTTGTAACTACTCTGAATCCCTTTCACCTTAGCAGTTGCAGTTCTCTCTTTCCATACTGTCTGAGCGTTCTATGACATTAGTAACACCATTCCAGGCTATTCACATGAAAAACATGAAATGGTGTCACAAATGTCATGGAATATCCTAGAAATATTGAAAGAAAGAGTAGTTGCTGGTGAGGAGGGTGGAACTCTATGTACAGTAGATCTGATGGTACCCCCAAAGCTAGCTTATTTATTTATCATAAATTGGTCAAAGCATATCACATTATATAACTGGCATGGAAAGGAGCATACAGTAGGAGGGCAGTTAACTATCTAAAAATAATTTCCTGTTACCTTTAACTCACCACAAGGGATTAAGAAGGACTAAGAAAACTGCCTTTAACATGCTCATGAACACCTTGACCTAGATTATCCAGGTCAAAATGAATGGGGATAATGGCCTCAGTACTCTAAACACAAAATCTGGATTCAGAAACAGAGGTTTCCATATTAAAGAGGCAATAACATGGCAAAAAATCAATTTCAGAGGTTTCCTGTTTGGATAATAAGGTTTCCATGACAATAAGGCATGGATTAACCAGGTCTGACTGTATCTATGTATTGGTGTGTGTGTTGGGGGGGGCTCTCTTGTATTTGTGTATTGGTTTGCATTTCTCTGTATTGATGTGTGAGTACATATTGGTAGAGATGTTAGTGTATTAGTGCTCTTGTCTGTATTGTGCATCTGTGGATGTCTGTGAGTATGTCAACAATGTGTGTGGGGGGTTGTAGATCATATTTATACTACACACGGGCAGTTTGGGGTTAAAGTACTGGTAGATGCATCGCAAGCAGATGCAATGCAAGTAGTGATGTGTGGGCAGATAAAGTATATCACAGGAGGGACAGTGCAGGGATGTCAGACAAAGGTGGCTTTACACTACCGTGGTGGAAAAAATACAGTGAAGCATTCTTATTAAAACAATCTTTATTACTTTTACAGAATTCTAGACTATCTCTGATACACCCCTATGGCTTACCGTGGAACAACTTATTAAACCCCATCTCCTTTCAGATTTTCTATATCTCCCATTGCCAAAACACCTTAAAGATTATCTTTGTATTGTTAACTCTCTTAAGGTAATAAATATCCCAACACGACATTTCAAATTAAGTATTCTTTTGGCTATAAAATAACCAATTTGAGGAAATCCATTATTTGTTACAACAATAAACCTTTAACCGGCCCAGGCTGGATTAAACAAAGGGTTTGTCAACTGAAGGATGTCACAGACCCCAGACTAATACTTTGCTATCCTTTGAAGAACTTAAGGAAAAGTTCCATATACAGTGCATCAATTTCAGTTTTATACTTATTTATAGCTTTGCAATGCCCTTGATAATGAAATTCTGAAACAAAATATTTTGCATAGAGATAGTCCAGACTGGGATCAATTAATTAAGTTGGCAGGACTAAGAAAAGGCTTGCTTTATATATACATTTATTTTTAATAATACCATTTTAATTTTATCAGCTAAAAATAAGTGGGAAAAGGAACTCAGAGCAGAAATCTCAGTAGATGAATAATCCACAGTCAGGACTACTGCAATTCAAGCCAGTAGAAAAATTGCAGGGTAAATTATTGCAGTTTAAAACTCTTCATTATTACTATTATACACCCCAAAGACTGGAGGAATTGGGGTTCCTGACTGATGGGCCATGCTGGCAACATGCGAACCACGTGCTGGCCTGTTGCATATCCTCTGGGAATCCTCATGTATATCCACTTTTGGTAGCAACTACTCAAACAGTGCTCTAAAATTGTTAAACACAGAATTGTTCTCTGTCTCACTTTTATTATTTTAGGAATTATTCCAGCAATATTTACTCTTCAGCGGGAACAGTTGAACTGGATTCTTACTACTGTTCTAGGATCTAAACACTTACTTTTACACAATTGGTGCTCTACAATAATTCCTACCTTATCCAAATGGTATACTTGTATGCCATCCATTGCAAATAATGAAATAATTAGCTATTTGTTACTAGATCAGTTAGAAACCTTTAAACACATTTAGAGTCAATTTCTGAAAATGGCACGTGATATGTCAAAGATATGATATATATATATATGAGCTATTGCTTAGTTTGGGATTATTTTTTGATACATAATTTGTTATATTGGTTGATATAGTTTGTTTTTGTTTGCTGTCTCAGTACTTCAGTGAACTGTTTTATTTATGTTAATTTGCTTAGTCACTCCATTTCCAAGTGAATTTATAATTAACTTCTCTCTCTTCATAGATCATTGTTTTTGTTTAATTTGTGCTGCTTCATGTTGACATAGTTATATTCTGTTGTTACGCAATTGTTTCTTTGTATGCTGTATGTGAAAATACGTAATAAAAAG
Organism: Neoceratodus forsteri; assembly: GCA_016271365.2. NCBI lineage: Eukaryota > Metazoa > Chordata > Ceratodontiformes > Ceratodontidae > Neoceratodus > Neoceratodus forsteri. The sequence continues at coordinate 896,623,254 of CM028134.1, forward strand.
TTTAACGGAAAAATATATATTGTTCATAGGACAGTGAAGATGCTTGGTTGGTTGGTGGTTTGGTTGGTTGGAAGGTTGGTAGGCTGGTTGGTTGGTTGGTCAGTCAGTTGGTAGGTTGGTCCTTTGGTAGATTGGTTGGTTGGTTGGTTGGCTGGCTGGCTGGCTGGTTGGTTGATTGGTTGGTTGGTCAGTCGGTTGGTCGGTTGGTAGGCTGGTTGGTTAGTTGGTTGGTTGACTGGCTGGCTGGTTGGTTGGTTTTATTGCCTCTATAAGGTACCCATCCAAAACTTAGAATGGCTACTCCAGCATTCCCCTATGTACCAGAACTATACCACATGCACTGCCCCCACATATGGCTTATTTGCCTACATTGTACCACCTGCATTGCCACAACTACAACATACCTGCCATTACTATACATAGACACTGTTCCCTTAAATGATGTACCTACCTGCACTATGCTACCTACCCTACTGCAGCACACACACACAAATACTGTTTACAAAATACATAAAAGCATTAAAGCATAATAAATAACACAACACTCATTAATCAATAAATAGCATACGAACACTAAAATGCAAACCTATACAGAAACCTGAAAGGTTTACAATCTACTTGAATGTTAGCAACGGGGGTGTTTTCATTTTTCAGTCTTTGTCTGAAAATGGAGAGGGTACCTTGCAGTGTGAATCCCCTCAGGGAGTTCATTCCAAAGAGCAGGGGCAGCCACTAAAAAGTCTAGTCTCTGGTAGAATCAATCTGGAAGGTGATACCCAGAGCAATCCCTACCCCTGGACCTGAAATCCCTGAAAGGTGAGTAGGATGGAACAGTGGTGGCAGGTGCATCACAGGTGGAGCAGTGTCAGTGGGCAGCATAATGCAAACAAGTGCATCATTTGTGGGCCAGTGTATATTGTATAGTGCTATCTGGTATGTTGCAGCTGGGGCTTGCAGGTGATACAGTTTGTGCAGATACAGTATGTGGTAGTTGGGGCAGTGCATGTGGTATAGTGCTGACAGGTACATCACAGCTGGGTGGTAGGGTTAAACACAATGCAGGCAGGTTTATCATTCAAGGAAACCATGTCAATGGAGGGCATGGCTTGGCTCCCAAGAGATGGCTGCTTGATCCTTATAGCTCTCTCATTCCCCCTAACATAATTTAACATAATCCTACTGTCTGAACTGTGATTGGGTGAACTTAATGGTCTTACCTGATCACAGCTATCAGCTGGAACCCACTGCCCACCTCTGTTTAACTGCTCTGTGACCTATTTGGCTGAAAACAGCTAAACAACTTGCCATTCAGTCAGATGGCTCTTAGCATGTGAAAATGGCACTCTCAGTTCCATCAGCAAGGTCTGCACCAGACAACCTGTCAGAATTGAGACTTATGTTCTTACAACTGATGACTGACATAGGTGAACTTAAATGGCAGCACATCAAATCACAAAGGACATAGTCTGCTTCTCACACAGCATCCTGACTGCTGTGACTGAGTCCTTGAAGCAATAGGCCTACTCTGACTGGCTTGCAGCTCACCTCAAAACCATGACTGGCCGGCCCCATGGCATTGAGTGATGGCTGATTGCTTGGCATGCTGGCGACCAGGTTCACACCCAAGTCCAGGACGGCAGGAGTGAAGTCCAGCGGGGAAGGTTCAGAGCCTCCATCGGATGCTCTCCTCCTTTGGGTGGGGCATGAGCCTGCATCACACTTGAGTGACTCCAGGTGGCCCACAGTGTTGGCGTAATTTGCAGCATGGGTGACCACATGCCACAGTGCATCAAGTCAGGATGCCACAGACATGCGGCCACCTTGTGGGTGGCGGGACAGGTAAAACCAGAAAAATGACTGCTTGGTTGACCACAAAATCAGGCAACTGTGGGACAGGATAGAAGACTGGTAAAGAGAGGGTGCCAGAAAAACCTCCATTTTGTAGACTTCCCAGAGGGAGCAGAGTGCAAGGACACAAACAATTTTCTGCAGAATGCCATATCCATTTTACTTAAACACCAATGGCTTGACCCTCTTGAGAGCAAGAGCTCACAGCTGTGACTACTGTAACTATGAAAAGCATAACAATTCATCAAATCTAGTAAAATATCATTAAACTCAGAACTGAAAAGACTGGTAGAGATTATTCATGAGACTTTAGACTTCCCAGTGTGTTTGTCCACATGAACAAATTTGTAACTTCAATAGGTTGGATAATTTATTTATTTATAGGTTTCACCAGGAAAACATACTGAGCTGGTAACAGCTCATTTTCAGATGCATCCTGGGGGAAGGGAATGGGGAACATCAAATAAAGCATTTACACTAAATACATAGAGAATACAGCAATATTGTTTAAAAGAGGAAATAAAAAAAAATGAAATACAAAACTGAAAGGCATATGTATAGGTAAGGTAAGGGGAAAACAGACAGCCATGGAAAAGCTAGTGAGGGGACAAAGGAAGAAGGTCAGGGACAGTTGCAGGAGGGAGATAAAAAAAGTCATGAAGGAAAGACTTAAAGGAGAAAGCAAAGAGGAAAAGCAAATAGACAAGGGAAGGAAGGACCAAAGTTTAGAAAAGTGATAACAGAAAGCAGATTGACCAGCTGTAGATTTCCTAGAAGGAATAACAAGGAAATGAGAAGTAATATTAGGTAAAGTATAACAGGAAGTTGAGGGAGAGGATCAGAGGGAAGTGAAGTAGGAAGGAAGGAAGGAAACCACACCAGAATTTAGATATAATTGAAACCTTATACCTTAACAGCAGTAAAACTCAATAAATCATCTGTCCCTTTAAATCCAACAAAGAAATGTATAGTATAAAAAGAAAAAGAAAACAGTGAACAGTAAGGTGATTAAAACAGGTAAACATGGCCAGCCCGGTGGCGCTGCAGCAATAGATGCCACACCTCACACTATGCCGGCGACCTGGGTTCGGAAACTGGCCTGGGTTGTCAGGGGTCAGCTGGGGGGGAGGAGGATTGAGGATCCCAATAGATGCTTCCCTCTTCCAGAATGGGGTGCGTTACTGGATAGCGGATGCACCAGTAGCACTACTGCTGGTGGAAGCACGGCCGGTGGGGTGCACGACTCTATGGAGTCGGGAAGGGAGGGCGCTGCTGGGTGCCTAACTGCAGTGTGCATCTGCACACTGTACATCTGGACATACGTCTTTTGTGCCAGCACCCTCAGGGGAAAAAGACAAAAAAATGCAGGGTAAAAATACAAACACCCCCGGTCACTGAGCACTATGAAGCCAGGATCCCGGTACGTCGGGACCTGGCAGAAGGAGTCGGGGGGTACGAGGCCTCCTCCGAAGACAGGCCAAGAGCCAGGCAAGTACAAAAAAAAATTGGTAAACATTATGCTTGAATCAGTCTATGAAGTTTTAGATGTGGCCACTCTGTGGCGCTCTTTACATAAATGTTTCGGTTTCACTATGCCCGCAGTGACAAGAAATGGCCAATGGGCAAATGCAGCTGTAACACACAACACCGCCAATATTGGTGTTGTGCCATCAAAGAGGGGAACAAGTGTTTTCTGTGGGGGCTCTGCCCCCGCGACCCTCCATTATAGGCAAGATTACTAACTCCAGTCGGAGTTAGTTCGGGAAGGGGAGCAAACACCCCAGCAGCAGCAATGTCTGAATACCTGGAGACCATCACAGCGAACTGCCGAAAACGTTGCTGTGATGGTCTTCGTGGTATTGCGTTGCTGCACCTTCAGTATACCAATATTTCTTCTCATTTACTGCTTGGCTGGTCCCATGTAATGAGTCTACAGTTCTTTGGACACACTAATTTTCAACCACAGTCTTTCGGAGGACACCTAAACACTGCCGATTACAGATGCTTAAAAGTACAGTTAACTTCAGACATGTTTTTGATAATCAGCAACAGCTCAACTTTGTTAGGCATAGTTTTTAAACTTCAACTTTTGACAGTTCTCAAAATGCTACTCAGTTTATCGCTACTGTGTCTTTTGATCTAAAGGTCACACTTGCAAGTTGAAATAGTCGTGGAAGCGGTTACCTGGAAATCTCTAGATTAACCTTGGCTGGATGATCTCTCTTTTTTTTGTTAAGAATATTATAAAGATAAGGAGTCATTCACCACTTTTACATGCCTGTTTGAATCTGGTTTGAAACGGAATACTCTCTATTCCATTTCATCAACCAGATTCGAGTTGGAAATTTCACTCCTTGTAAACAGGAACATTTTGAAAATAAATGATTTCTGATTACCTTGAGTAATCTGTTTCTTGGGGCTGGGTTTTTCATTTCTCAACAGGAAATCTCCCTCATGTAAACACAGCAGACCCGAGTTCAATTAATGTCTTAGTAAAGCACAAGTTCCACTTACGTTTGTGGGAAAAAAAATACTCGAAAGTATGTAGCGCAAGCAGTGAAAGTTCCATGCCATGTTGTCAGTCTGCTGCTACTCTGCCCAATTACTTAGTCTGAGTGGAAGTTGTACTAGTGAATTAAACAACAAAGGCAGCACATATTGCAGTGTTTTGTCATCTCTGGCTATTTATTTTGTACTGCACAACACATCCGAAATATTTTGGTAAGCAGTGGTAGCTAGTAGAACTTTATATGGAGATATGTTGTGAAGAGATTGTAGGGTCCTGTTAATAAGAATAGTATTAAAATGTTCAAAGTTCCATAAAACAGTTTGAAATGCATTTTGTTTATAAGTATGAAGGTGCCTAGCAGTATATGTTTTAACATGTTGAGTAAAGCGCCGTGGTTTAAGGCTTTGAGCTACAAACCTGGAGACCTGGGTTTGAATCCCACAGCCCCCACTTGCATACTGTGTGACCCTGAGCAAGTCACTTAACTTCCTTGTGCTCCCAGGTCACACCTGTAAGCAAGCTTTCAGCTTAGTGTGTCTCTCCTGGTAAAAAAAAAAAACATAGCTGTGTGTTTCACTTACAGATAAAATATATTTGTTTGTATCTCAGCATGAAAGGGTTAACATTTTTAAAACTTGTATAGGCAGTACAGTACAGTGGAGTATAGCACTGAGTTGCTAACCTCTGGTCCTGGGTTTGATTTTCAGTAGCCCCACTTTCATACTACTGTGTTTCCATGCTGAAGTCACTGCCCTTTGCTCCATGGTTTCAAAAAACAAGCATACATGCAGATTAGAGTATTCATACACATCCTTATGGTGCTGTCTATGAGCAGTGACCCCACACTATCCCTACCACCACCACACCATCAAAGAGAGGTCCTATCTCAGATCTATGAGCTCTGTGCATGATTGTGCATAGTGGCTATGCACCGTGCAGCCATGGCGCATAGCCACACTGCATCCGTTGCAGGGGGCCCCCCATGCGGGATGCACAATATGGGGTGCGCAATTGGTATACACTCAATACCCTGGCTGCAGAGACAGAAACATGCCGGTGGCTTGCGGGGTGTGTGCCAGCACTACATGCCATGCACTACGGTGCATTGTGCTGCCTGTGGGTGTGCGGATGAGGGCAGAGCTTACATCTGGGGAGACCCTGTCATAACTCACTATGGTGACAGCGCTGGGTGGTTTAAAACATGAGTGAAATTTTACCCATCGGTGTAAAAAATGTGGATCTATAGAGGAAGCTACTGTGTCAAAACATAATCAGTAGCAGATTTTGATCAGTTTATGTTCCTTTCCTTTACATGTTATTATAGAGTAGGTGCACCTATTCGGGCCCACTGGCAAAGGAAAGAGTGGACAGTTTTGGACCAGATGCAACCTTTGTCCTTTTGGTGTAGGTTAGTGCTGTTCTTACTATGCACCCCCTCACAATTGCCACACCGGTCACAGCGGACCCAGGAAAGCATTCTCCATGCGGCCCCAACCCACTAGGATGAAGGCGAGTGCAGGGGCATCTGGTTGGGTGAATACTCGTGCACCGTAGTGCTGCCATGTCATGTACTGGTGGCTCTGGACATCCCATCCCAGGACATGTCAGCCTGACACCATTGAGCCAGTAAATTCCCCCCTCCCAATCACAGAGTAGTGACCAGGTATCCCAATCCCACCCTGGGACCCCAGCAGCCACACTGGTAGTCATTGCCTCCCTCCCACCCTTGTGGCACCAGCACTCCTACCCCACCCCGATCCACGTGCCATCTGGTTGATGCCATGGTGTTGGATGGCCAGCTTCACAGCCCTCTGCACACCTCCTCACCATCCAGCTGGCCAAGTAATGCTGGGAGCAAGCCCCTATACATAGGAGATTTGCTCACTTCATTACTTGGATGGATGGTGCATGAGGAGGTGTGTGGAGGGCTGTGCACCAGCCGTTCTGTGCCACAGCACTAACCAGCACTGGTGGTGTCTGTGGCAGGTGTGGCACTGCTTACTGACTGCCAAATCTGGGAGGTGTCAATTGGGACCGGGGCGGGGGGTAGGGTGTGCATTGCTGTGTGTTGCCAAGTGCTGCTACTCTGCTGTGGTGGTGGTGGTGGTTCTTGTACTGCACTGGGGATGAGGATGCCAAGTGTTGGGACAGTGGTGGGGGTCACTAACAGACTCAGAAATGGGACAGTATTGTGTTGGGCCATGGGTTCCCCTGGACAGTTGGGTTTGGGGGCTGCAGAGCAGTGGACAGTGGACCTCCAGTGGGGGACTTTGTGGAGCTTGCCCCGGGTGACTTTTGCGACAGCATGGATATGGGTGTCCGCTGGTGCTATTCACCCAATCGGACCAGTGTCCTGCCGCACAAGGGATGCACCGTATGATCCATGCCAGGCATCCCATTGGATTCCCGACTGGGTTCATGACTTTGCCCATGGCTGCCCTGTGTGGTCCTGTGTGTTAGGGTGTTGGCCCGTGGGCAGGTGACGGCCATTGATGAATACAGCCGGTGCGCAACTGTCTGCAGATGTGCAGCTGTGTGGGTGTGACATGTGACTACGGCAAGTATATCCCACCCATTAGTGTTTAGGGACATAAATGAGGGTACACCCAGTTAGGCAAACAGTCATTCTGTCATTTGTGAACAAAAGTAATACTGCCTACATGTAAAACCCAGAACATAACAAGATTTTTGTTATATCAGCAAACATGTAACAAGAAAGGTTATCAAAGAACAAATGTGTTATACGGGATGGTGTGTGCTTTTAAGGAACTTGTAGTAAAAAAAAAAAGTCAATGGGTTTATATCAAAATTTCATTCCAATCCTTGATAAGAAATGCCATGGAGTACGGCACAAGGCTTTTTTTTCTGAAGATCAAGGGCTGGATTTTCAAACCTCTGATGCAAGCTACAACAATGGCTGCTTGCATTGAGTGCTGTTGCATCCCTGACCCTGTGCCCATTTTTTCAGTGGACAGGGTCCTGGCACCCAAGTCCCGTGGCTTACGGCAATGGTGGCAGTGCGCCAAACAGATGGCGCACCCTCTAGGAATGTAGCCATGGGGCGGATGGGGTGTAAGCTGCATCCTTGGATGGGGGTATGTCAGTGGCTCGTGACCCCTCCCCCCAAGCACTGATCTGCCTGTAGCTGGTACCCCCACAATGATTCCTAATACCCTCCCCACTTTGATCCTGGTAATAGGTAGTATGCGTTTGTACATGCTCTAACATTTCATTTGGCTGCTGGATGTGGTGGTGTGCGGAGGGCTGTGCTGGTCACTGAATGTGTGGTCAGATGTTGGGGGGGTGGTTGCCAATACCTGCCTAGGCAGTGTGGGGCACTAGATCACCAGGGATTTGTTTGCATAATACCTTTTACTGGGATCGGGGTAGGTAGTGCACTAAGGGTAATTGTGGGGTTACCTGGTATGGGCAGATTGGGGCTTGGTTGTGGGGAGGCATACAGGATCACCAGGACTAATATTGTGCACTGTACCACAAAGGTTGCAGGTACATCAGGGCTGGTGGACCGGCTGCCGGCCTATGTGGGGGGGGCACATAGTGGCACATGATGTACTACTCTCCCATGGGATGTCTAAGAACTTAGCACTTAGTCCCTGGGAAGGGCTTTGAAAATCTGGAATTCAGTGTTGTGGCAACTGTGGTCTGCCACAAGCCCCATAGCGCCATGCAGCAGCCACTTTTGTGGTGCAAGGCTGGCGCTAGCACACTTTGGTGCAGGTAGCCTGCTGATTGACACAGGCTGCTTTCTAAAATACCTCAGGGCGCTACCCTTGGGGAAGGCAAGGACGGTAGAATTAGGGGACCAAAGGGGAGAGTGGTAGAGAGGGTGCCAGAACCTTATGATAGGGAAAATGCTGGAAGGGTAACAAGGGGGAATCAGGGGATAAAGTGGGCGGCTCAGGGCACACACCGGGAGGGTGCAGGGGGTTTGGCTAGGAAGCAGCTCAGGGCAGGATGAAGTAGTTAAGAGCAGAAGGACCAAGATGGGGTGGCTGCCGGATAAAGGACCAGATACACTTGCAGTGGAGATAGAGAATGCCATGGTATATGGGGACTCCATCATTAAGGGGATAATTAGATCAAGACGGGTCCTACAGAGAGGCAGAGGTCAGTCTTCTCTGAACCATGGATGGAGGCAAGGAGTGCAATGCAGAAAATCAGGGAGAGGGCTCAGTTGGCTGGTGTGAAAACTGCACCTTAACATTCACTTAGCAACATATGATTTGGCAAGCAATGAGGTGGCGGAGGTCCACAGGAGGTACAGGATGATGGCACGGTGATGCTGGGAAGAGGCTAAATCCTAGTAATTTTTCAGAGGTATTGCCAGTCTCATGTTCCAGCACTGCTAATCAGGAAAGAATCAGGGAATTCAATGAATGGCTTAGAGAATGGTGCATACATGAGGTGTTTGCCTGCATAGGTGTTTGGGGGAACACATGGGAGTATCATTGAGGCACAGGTCAGAAATCATAAGGAAAACCAGGAGCAGTTGTAGAATTCACCAAAAATATTTAGTTACAGTAGCAGTAACATAAAACAATAAACTAGTTCAGTATAACTATGTACAAAGGAGAAAAAACAGTAGTTTTCCTTGAGTCTCTGTTTCCCTTTTTCTTTTTCAGCATTTGCAGCTTAGCTCCTTTATAAGTCCTTTCAACCCCCATTCTTAGCAAGCATCCTGTTTTTGTAAATATCAGGCAGGAGCTGCTAGAACACAGTGTGCTTCTTGAGTTGAGGCCCCCTTTTGCACAGCGTTTGCAAAAGGCTTAAAAATTGAACTCTGGTAACCTTTAGCTTCCAACAGCTTTTTGCAGTCATCTCAAATTATAATTATATACATTTCAACAGTAATGCTATATATTTTCCAAACACAAGGGATCCAGATATCAGTTACATTTCCATACAATAATTTGCACATATTTTTTACATTAGCAGATATGCCTATGCAAGGGAGAAAAACAGCAAGAGAAAACTGAGAGACAGTGAGAGGCAAAGAATTGCGAGACTGTTTGGGTTGTTCAAGTCCGAAGTCTCACAGGAAAATTAGGTTGCGCAACCAGACTGAGAAGAGACAGAAAAGGAAAGATCCTTACATTTAAACACTTTCTCCATAACAACTGGGACAGGGTCCTATTCCACCCTGTCACATACACCAGACTCCTTAAGAAGGAACCTGTTTTATCAAACAGGTTTTCAAAACTTTTTATTAATTCTCTACTAATAATTGCTGCTTTCAGAAATTAAGCACATTTACATTATCAGTTTTTATGTAACAGTACAGCAAACAGTAAAGTTCAAACCCATACATTTGTTTTCAGCCTTCAGAACCCTCAATTCCTGATCATATCTTGACAGAAAATCAGCATTGCTGTTCTCTTTACCAGATTTGTGTATCACCGTGAATTTAAATGGTTGCAGTGCCAGGTACCACCATGTGATTCTAGAATTGTTATCTTTCATCTGATTAAGCCAACAGGGAGGATTGTTATCAGTTACAAGAAAAAAATCAGTTCCTAGCAAATAAAACTTAAGAGACTCCATGGCCCTCTTTGCTGCTACACAATTCTTTTTGATAGTGGAGTATCTTTTCTCTCTGTCATGCAACTTCCTACTTATGTACAGAATAGGATGTTCTGTCCCATCTATATTTTAACTTAGGATTGCACCAAGGCCTGCCTTGGATGCAGCTGCTTGTAGCAGAAATGGTTTCTCAAAGTCTGGGCTTTTTAAAACAGGGGCTGAACATAATGCAGCCTTAATGGCCTGAAAAACTTCACTCTGGGGTCCATTTCACATTATTTGGGTACAGTTTTTTCGTGAGTTCAGTGAGGGGAGTAGCTAATTCTGCAAAGTTGGGAACTAATCTCCGATAATAACCAGCCAGCCCTAAAAATGACCTTACATGTTTTTTGATTTTAGGGACAGTGCTGTTAGCTACAGCTTCTATTTTAGAAATTGCTGGGTTAGCTTCTCTATTTCCCAACACATAGCCTAAATATTTGGTTTCCTGCATGCCCAATGTGCATTTGGTAGGATTAATAGTCAGACCTGCATTCTTGATAGCTTGGATAACTGCTCATAGGTGTTTCAGGTGGCTTTTCCAGTCTGGACTGTACACCACGACATCATCCAGGTATGCAGCACGATAACTGGTGTGAGGGGATAAAATGACATCCATATATCGCTGGAATGTAGGTGACGCACCATGTAACCAAAATGGCATGGTGCATGGTGGTTAAATGATAGAATCCTATAGGGGTGGCAAATGCAGTTTTATCTCTGGATTCTTTAGCTAAAGGTATTTGCCAGTAACCCTTGGTGAAATTGAGGGTACTGATGTACTTTGTACTTCCCAGTCTGTCCACCAAATCATCTATTCTGGGCATAGGATAACTGTCAGATTCTGACACTTGATTAAGTTTCCTAAAATCAAGGCAGATTCTAACGCCCCCTTCTTTTTTGTTTACAATTGTCATGGGAGATGACCAAGCACTCCTCGATTCTATGATACCCAATTCTTTCATTTTTTTGTATTTCCTTAACCACGTCTGCTCTTAACCACTCTGGCAACCTGTATGTCTTTTGTCTAATAGGAGGAGCATTCCTTGTCACTATTACATGCTCAACCCCTTTTGCATGGCCTGGTACTGTGGTAAAAGTACTGTTAAATGTCTTTAGCACATTACAAATGTCTGCAGTTTGTTCTGAGGTTAAGGAAGCATTCACCTTTACAGCATTAGCATTTACAGTTTGTTCCAGTCTATCATAAGCTACATCAATATCTTCTTTATCAGCTTCTGGTAAAACTAGCAAAGCAGCTTTTGGCATTTTTTCAACCCATTTCTTGAGGAGGTTAGCATGGTATATCTTAGTAGGATTTTTCCTGTCAGGGGTTTCAATCTCGTAGTTAACAGTGCCAGTACGTCTAAGAACTTTATAAGGCCCTTGTCACTTCATTAACAGCTTATTTTCTGTTGTGAGTAACAGTAGCAAAACATTTGCACCTGGCTCGAAAATTTTTTCTTTTACCCCATGGTCATAATATACCTTCTGCTGGTTTTGAGCCTTTTCCTGATTACTATGGGCAATTTCAACATATTTTGCCAGCTTCTTTCTTAGGGCACACATATAAGAAGATATAGATTGTTTCTGGATGGGGTTATCTTCCCATGTTTCTTTTATCATATCCAGTGGCCCTCTTGGCTATCTACCATACAGCATTTCAAATGGTGAAAACCTTGTTGATGCCTGTGGCACTTCTCTGTAAGCAAAAAGCAGGTAAGGCAAGTACTGGTCCCACTCTTTCCCTTCCCCTTTTACAAATCTTTTTAACATGCGTTTTAGGGTTTGGTTAAAATGCTCAACAAAACCACCTGTTTGAGGGTGCTAGGGGGAGGTTCTTATGGCAGTGATAACTAGCAGTCTGTACCGCTCCTTAAGCAATGCAGCACCAAAATTACTACCCTGATCAGTAACAATTTCTTTAGGTATGCCCACTCTGCTGAAAATTTTGGCAAGCTGTGCTGCAACTTTTGGAGCTGTAACAGTACGCATTGGAACTGCTTCTGGGTGTCGACTAGCATAGTCACATGCTACCAGGATAAATCTATTACCCTTTTTACTTTTGTCGAAAGGACCAACCACATCCATTGCAATTCTCTTAAAAGGCACATCTATCAAGGTTAGGGGCACCAGGGGCACCTTGTATTTTCTAGTGACTGGGGCTACTTTCTGACACTCAGCACAGGAATTACAATAGGTAGCAACATATTAATGAATTCCAGGCCAGTAAAATCTGTACAGCAATCTGGCAAGGGTGCAATCCCTCCCTGAGTGACCAGCTATAGGACTATCATGTGCTGTCTGTAACAATTCTGTTCTATACTTCTGTGGTATAACCAATTGTTTTGCCTGTTCCTGCGACTGAGATTTAACCCAAACTCTGTACAGTAACCCATTACATTTTTTAAACACTGGTCCACCCTGTTTTGGTTTTACCCCCAGCTGCTTAAAATAACCTTGGAGAGAGAAACATTGTTAGCTTGTTCTGAAAGAAAATCACAATCAGTTATCAATTTAGTTTCAGCATTTTCATATTTTAACCCTTCATTTCCATCAGTCATTTGTTGCCTCAGTTTTTTCAGTCTTCATCTTTCATTCCTGGATTTCCAAATCTTGGAGCTGTGCTCAAACAAGTCCAAATCAAAATCTTTGAAAGGAAATGTGTCCCCACCATCTGAAATTTTCTTTACCTGAGCTCTTGTCACCACAGCTGCTGAAACATCAGGATTTACTCCCTCTTTGATCAGCTCAGAAAATCCTGGAAAGTAATTTCCAATAATCACAAGTACAGGTAATTTTGGTACTACCCCCACTTTCATTTGGTGCAACACACCCTTAATGGTCAGAGTCACTTGGGTGGTGGGATAATATCACGTGTCCCCGTGGATGCAGATGACACCAGTACTTGGTCCCTTTGCACAATGTTTTCCCAGCACTTTAACATGCACTTGGGTCTGTCTGCTTCCCAATTCAATGAGTCCCTTCACAGTCTTATCCCCCACCTTCACATCTGTTAAGTACTTGCCCCAGTTTGCCAAGGGCACATCTGCTCCAGTGCCACTCTCCTTACTACAGCAGCTTCTTGCAGAATGGCCTGGCTTATTACAGTTATAGCAGATAACATCTTTGGGCACAGATTTGTTACCCCCACCAGAGTTCTTATCAGGCATGATGTTTAAATGGGAAAAAGAGTGTCTTACCGGTGCTTGACTGTTACATCATTGCTGTCTGGCCATTTGGTAGTCCTCGGCCAAAGAAACAGCCTTTTCCCCACTCTCTGGTCGGTGTTTCTTTACCCACAGCTGCACATCTGTAGGCAAGATGTTGATGAACTGCTCCATGGCAAATGTGTCTATGATCAGTGGGACTGTTTTGCTGTCTGGTTGGATCCATTTTATCAAGAGTTCTCTGAGTCGGGTGAAGGCTTCTCGAGGATTGTCGACCGAGATGTACCTCAGAGATCGAAATCTCTGCCTGCAGGTCTCTCCAGAGATGTCGTACCTTTTCAGGATTTTGCTTTTCACAGGTCATAGTTTTCTAACTGTAGTGTCCTTACTGCTGTAGGCAAGTTGGGCTTTACCTGTCAGGTAAGGTACCAATCTGATTGTCCATTGCTGCTTTGGCCATTGTCAGGCTGTGGCAACTCTTTCAAAAGTTGTCAGGTATTGTATGCCTCAATAACATCTAAGGGACACAACTTTGTAAGTTTAATGGCTTTTAAGTTGCTTGTATTTTGTTGCTCATCTGGATCTGTGCCAGATCCACTGCCTTTGATAGCTTGTGAGGTATCCAGCCATCGCTGCTCCTGTCACTGCATCTCTTCTCTCCTCTGCGCTTCTAAATGTTGAAGCTCTTTTTCACTCTGCTTCTCTGTCTCTTTTTGTTGTATAGCCCACCATTTGAAAAAGTCCACCAGGTTTTCAGGTTCTGTCACTGCCTATTCTTTTTCCATAACTTGTGCTGGCTGTACAATCTCAGACTGGGCTTCTGTCTCTGCTAGTTTGGCTGCCATTCTCCTGGTAACCACTCCTGGACTTGCTGCTGCAAAATCCATACCTTCCTCTGTGCTTCTCTGGTACTAGGTCCAGTACCCACGCACAAAACCCCTGTTTTAGGGTTTGCACGGCTTAAATCCCACTGAGGCTGACACCATCTGTCATCGAGGCATAAGTCAGAAAGCACAGGGAAAACCAGGAGCAGTTGTAGAATTCACCAAAAATATTTATTTACTGTAGCAGTAACATAAAAAAATTAACTTGTTCACTATAACTATGTGCAAAGGAGAAAAAACACTGTCGTTTTCGTTGAGTCTCTGTGTCCCTTTTTCTTCTTCAGCAGTTGCAGCTTAGCTCCCTTATAAGTCCTTTCAACCCCCATTCTTAGCAAGCATCCTTTTTTTTTTATAAATATCAGGCAGGAGCTGCTAGAACACAGTGTGCTTCTTCAGTTGAGGCCCCCTTTTGCACAGCATTTGCAAAAGGCTTAAAAATTGAACTCTGGTAACCTCTAGCTTCCAACAACTTTTTGCAGTCATCTCAAATTATAATTATATACATTTCAACAGTAATGCTATATATTTTCCAGACACAAGGAATCCCAATATCAGTTGCATTTCCTTACAATGATTTGCACATATTTTTTATATTAGCAGATATGCATATGCAAGGGAGAAAAACAGACAACAAGAGAAAACTGAGAGACAGTGAGAGGCAAAGAATTGTGAGACAGTTCGGGCTGATCAAGTCCAAAGTCTCACAGGAAAATTAGGTTACGCAACCAGACAGAGAAGAGACAGAAAAGGAAAGATCCTTGCATTTAAACACTTTCTCCATAACAACTGGGACAGGGTCCTATTCCACTCTGTCACAGGAAGGATGAGGACTTATACTGGAATAATAGGCTGCATCTGAGTGGGAGAGGAGCAAGAGTTCTGAGGCAAGGACTGCAAGGATACATTGATGCGGTTTTGGGGGATTAACTTGTAAGGGGGGGAGTACTTAGCTAGACTGAGGGAGGGCTCAACAGGAGTGGAGAAAGGACTAGCAAGCACTCCCCCACAGAAAGGGGCAACGTATACATCAAGAAGGGAAGAAAGAAATGTTAGGGCGAGAGGAAGTACATGGTGGAAGAAGCCTGTGAAACAAGATGGTGGATTTGAAGGCAGTAATGGTGGGGGAAGGCCTGGATCTTGCTGCCATAATGGACACCTAGTGGTCTGAGCATCAGTCATAAGAGGTGGGGGTCCCGGGTGCAGATTGTTCAGGAAGGATAGGGCAGGTAGGAAGGGGGGGTGTTGCACTGTACATCAGTGAGGATAATAAGGCAATGGAAGGACAGAGGGAGCATGGGGAAGCAGAAATATTGTGGACCACTATTGTGAAGAGTGCATGGGTAGGATTAAGGCTGGGTGTTGTCTACAGATCTCCAACGCAGAATGAGGAAGTAGACATACAGATGCTGCTGGAGGTTCTGTAGGTGGCGCTTAAGTGAGAGGTTCTCCTGGTTGGCAACCTTAACCTCCCAGATATAGACTGGGATATCCCATCAGCTATGTCAGCCAGGAGGAGGGAGATCCTGGAATCCCTTCAGAGAGCCTTGCTGTAGCAGCTGGTCAGGGAACCCACCAGTTTGGTCAACATACTTGATGTCGTCCTCACAGATGGGATAGCGTGGGTGGGGGGTAGAGGTGGTGGTCAGCCTAGGAGCAAGTGACCATAATACTATGGGCTTCAGGGTTAGGGCAAAGTGCGAAATAAGCAAAGCTGTCATGGAGGTCCTAGACTTTAGGCGGGCAGATTGTCCCAGACCAATGGATCATCATCAAGGAGGGTTTGCTGAAAGCCAGACAGCTATATAAGAAAGATGAGGAAGAGCAAAGGAAGGAAAAGGCCACTTTAGTTCAAGGGGGTGATAGATGAGGAGAAAAGGGCTTTCAGAAAATATTAGAGGATACAGGGGGAGGAGGAGAGAGAAAGTTACAGGGAAAAGCTGAGTGTGGCAGGGCAGAGGATTAGGAGGGTGAAAGCAGAAATGGAAGAGATGATTTATCGACAGCCCAAAATGGGTAATAATTGTTTTTTCAGATATATAGGGGAGAGGAGGAAGGAAAGACATGATATATTAAGGACAAGGGTTAGGGGAAGTACAGGTGGAAGAGGATTTCAAAAATGCAGAGGTATTGAATAGAGACTGTCTTGGTCTTCACAATAGATGGAGATGGAAGGGGACTAGTACTAGGGTGAAAGGGAAAGGATGACAGAAGGATGGGGGGGTGTTGGACCCTAGTCCAATCAGTGAGGACAGTGACAGGGAAGAGATAGGTAAACTGAGAGTAGACAAGGCTATGGGGCCAGATGCCCTACATCCTAGGGTGATCAGAGAACTAAGTGAGGAGCAGGCAACCCCATTAGCAAGGTTATTTAACCTGTCCTTAGTTACAGGGTTGTTGTAAGAGGACTGTAAAAGGGCGGACATGGTGTCACTCCACAAAAGTGGTAGCAGGGAGGATGCAAGCAATTACGTCTGGTCAGCCTCACATCTGTGACATTGAATGACAAGGATGGCTGATTGGGGTGGGGGGCAGTGGACTTGAACTATCTAGAGTTTGGTAATGCCTTCGACACTGTGCCCCACAGAAGACTGGTAAATAAATTGTAGAGTTTGGAGGTGGGTCAGAAAATAATAAAGTATATGAAGAACTGGTTGACGGATAGAAGCCAGATAGTGGAAGTAAATCTTGTGCTTTCTTGGGAGGTTCAGGTGACGAGTGTTGACCCACAATGGTCTGCTTTGGGGTCCCTCTTGTCTAACATTTCCATCAGTGTCATAGCGGAGGGACTGCAGGGGAATGTCTGCCTCTTTTCAGATGATACAAAGCTCAGTAACAGGGTGGACACCTCATAGGGGTAGAGGCAATGAGGGAAGATAAAAGGTTACTGGAGGAGTGGTCAGAAATGTGGTAGCTAACATTCAGTTTACCACAGCTGGCCAGGATTTGACCTCTCAGCCTGCAGCCCCATGGCCAAACCACACCAGCCATGATAAATCCCAGCATAACCCATACCATGGAGTGGTTTATTGCTTAATTGGGGGGCGGAGGAAATGAAAGTCACGTAGCAAGAGAATGATCTAGGAATCATAATCTCAACCTGAAGGTGGGACCCAGTGCATCAAGACAGTGGGTCAAGTGAACAGAATGCTGGGATACATAGGGATAGAAACATAGAAACATAGAGGTTGACGGCAGATAAGGACCGCAAGGCTCATCCAGTCTGCCCATTTCTTTTTCTACCTTATAAATGTGCTATCAGCCTTTGCTCTGTCAGTGGCCTATCTATTCATACTCATCTGTATTGCTCCCTTATGCCTATCCCATGCCTGTTTGAAACCCTGCACTGTATTCATAGCCACCACTTCCTGGGGTAGGCCATTCCATGCATCCACCACTCTTTCTGTGAAAAGAATTTCCTCACATCCCCCCTTAATCGGCCTCCCTCTAGTCTCATGCTGTGTCCTCTTGTCCTGCTATTTTTCTTATATTGAAACATGTTAGATTCTTTCACCTTGTTAATGCCCTTAAGGTGTTTGAATGTTTCGATCATATCACCTCTCTCCCTCCTTTGCTCAAGGGTATACATGTTGAGCTCTGTTAATCTGTTCTCATATGTCTTCTGATGCAGTCCCTGTACCATTTTGGTTGCCCTTCTCTGGACTGCCTCAATTTGGTTAAGGTCCTTGTGAAGGTGTGGCCTCCAGTACTGCACGCAGTACTCCAGATGGGGCCTAACCAGTGTCTTGTAAAGAGGGATTATTACCTCCCTCTTATGACTTGTGATACCCCTACTAATACACCCTAACATCTCCCTAGCCTTACCTACTGCTTTAGAGGTCTGCTTGGATGATTTCATGTCATCGGTGATGATGATGCCCAAGTCTCTTTCTTCCTTTGTGACTGCCAGCAACTCCCCTCCCAGCCTATAGGTGGCTTCAGGGTTTCTCTTCCCTATGTGCATGATCTTGCACTTCTTTGCATTAAATCCCAGTTGCCAATCTTCTGACCATTTTGCTAGTTTATCCAGATCTCTTCTCATTCTGCCCACCCCATCTGGATCATCTACTCTGTTACAGATCTTGGTGTCATCTGCAAACAGACAAGCCTTACCCTCTAGTCCATCTGCAATGTCACTAATGAAGATTTTGAAGAGGACTGGCCCAAGGACTGATCCGTGAGGTACCCCACTTGTGACTTGCATCTCTTCTGACTGTATACCATTTACCACTACTCTCTGTTTTCTGCCCGTCAACCAGTTTGCCACCAGTTGACAACTTCTGACCCACCCCAAGCCTACCTAGCTTTATTTATCAATCTTCTATGTGGAACAGTGTCAAAAGTTTGCTGAAGTCAGGTAGGTGACATCAACTGCTCACCCTTGGTCCACCACTCTGGTTACCCAGTCAAAGAAATCTATGAGATTAGTTTGACAGGACCTTCCTTTGTAAACCCATGCTGTCTTGGATCCTGTGCCCTATGGATTCCAGGTGTTGCACTATCCTTTCCTTAAGGAGTGCCTCCATAATCTTGCCCACTACTGAGGTAAGACTGACTGGTCTGTAGTTCCCTGCCTCCTCCCTGCTATCACTCTTGTGGAGCGGGATCACATGAGCCCTTCTCCAGTTTTCTGGGACCTCTCCTGTGCTCAAAGACTCACTAAACAGTTCTGCTAATGGCTCTGCTAGTTCCACCCTTAGCTCCTTAAGTGCCCTGGGATATATGCCATCAGGTCCCATTGCCTTGTCTACCCTGAGATTAGCAGCTCTTGTAGGACCCTTTCTTTTGTGAAGGGAGTAGTGCTCACCTCCCTCCCCCCTGTGTCCATGGTGCTGAGCTGTGGGCCTTGCCCTACCTTCTCTTCAGTAAATACTGAGCAAAAGTATCTATTTAGGATAGATGCTATTACAGGGTCCTCTTCCTCACATGCCCCCTTTTCTCCTTTGAGCTTAGCTATACCCCCTCTGGACTTTCTCCTTTCAGTAATGTATCCATATAGAAAGTCTTGTGACATTCTTTTACTGTTTGTGCTAGTGTTTCCTCAGTTTGGGACTTTGCCTGCCTTACTGCCTTCCCTGCTTCTCTTAGGGCAGTTTGGTATGCCTCCCTATCTTCATCCTGCTGTGTTCCCTTATATTTCCTGAAGGCCAGCCTTTTGGCTCTGACCTTTTCTGCTACTGTATATGAGAACCAAAGTGGTTTCCTTCTTCATTTGCACTTCCTTTTCTGTCCTAACACAATGGGATGTTGCTTCAAGTATTGCATCCTAATGCTTGCCCACTTTACCTGTACCCCCTCACCTGTGTTTCTTTTTGCCAGGGCTAGCTTAACTCTGTGGCCATCTTATCAAAGTCAGCTCCTCTGAAGTCCCATATTTTTGCCTTGGAATGGGATGATTTAGATGTAGTGGCCAACTTGAACCATACCATGTGATGGTCACTGGCCCCCAGGTGACCTTCTACCTGGAGATCAGTGATCCCTTCCCTGTTAGTCAGTACTAGATCTAGGATAGCCCTGTCTCTTGTGGGTTGTTGTACCAGTTGTTTGAGGCCCTCCCCCTAGATGGAATCCACCATGTGTCTAGTTCTGGCAGATGTTCGTGCTGGTATTGACCAATCTGTATCCGGCATGTTGAAGTCTCCCATTATCAGAACTTCCCATTTAGCTGTCATGTTTTGTATATCTTCTAACAGTAATGTGTCTATGTCCTCCCCCTGGTCTGGGGGCCTGTAGGGATGGGGGTAACTAATAGGAGAAGGGAGGTACTAATGCCATTCTATAAATCCATGGTGAGGCCACACCCAGAGTATGTGTTTCAGTTCTGGAGGCCACACCTGCTCAAGGATATAAAGAGCATGAAAAGGGTACAGAGAAGATCCACCAAGATGGTGCATGGCTTGTGGTGGGAGGCCATATGAGGAGAGGTTAAGGGTGTTGAATCTGTACCCACTGGAGACAAGGAAGGAGAAGGGGGGATATGATAGAGACTTTCAAGTAAATAAAGGAGATTAATAAGGTGGAAAGGAGCTTGATTGAAGAGAAGGTAAACATTAGAACTGGAGAAGCAGGTGGGGAGGGGAACACAGATGTAGTGACAGAGGAGGATAGAGTGATGGAGGGGCTTCTGGCATTGAAGGTGGACAAATCACCAGGCCCAGACAGAGTACATCCAAGGGTAGTATATGAACTGGCTGAGGAATGGGCAGGGCCACTGGCAGACCTATTTAATAGTTTACTAGAGTCAGGCGTGGTACCGCAGGACTAGAAAACAGCATATATAGTGCCCCTTCACAAAAGCGGTCCCAATGATGACACAGGGAATTACAGACCAGTCAGACTGACCTCCATTGTGGGCAAGCTCATGGAGACCATACTAAAGAAAAGGTTGGTGGAATATCTAGAGGAGCATGGACTTCAGGATGTGAAGCAGCATGGGTTCATGTGGGGGAGATTGTGTCAAAACGAATCTGATTGACTTCTTTGACTCTGTCACAAAGACAGTAGACATGGGCCAAGTGGTAGATATCATCTATCTTGATTTCAGCAAGGCCTTTGACTCTGAGCCCCGTAAAAGGCTGATCAGGAAGTTGGTTGATCTCAGGGTTGGGGGAAAGATGGCCAGATGGGTGGATATCTGGCAGAGGGACAGATCCCAGAGGGTGGTTGTGGTTGAAAAGTTATCTGGCACCAGAGAGGTCACAAGTGGGGTCCCGCATGGCATGGTGCTGGGGCCGGTGTTGTTCAATGTCTTCATCAGTGACATTGGGGATGGCATTATGGGTAAAATGTGACTATTCATGGATGACATCAAGCTCTGTAGGACATTCTACACAGCTGAAGGGATACAGGACCTACAGGATAATCTGGAAAAGTTGGGGAGGTGGACTAGGATCTGGCAGCTTGGCTTCAATACCAAGAAATGCAAAGTTATGCATATTGGAGCCCCCCTCTCCCATTTGTATTTGATGATGGCAGGTCTCAAAGGGATTGTGCCACAGTGGGAAAGGCAGCAGTATAGAATAGGTTTCCTTTTTAAACACTGAATCTGCATTTTTTTCAATCATGTCTGGTGGTTGTCTGCATGGGAAAGGGAGTGCTCATGTAACCCCTAGGTGGCTGTATCCCAAGGGGTACTACCCCTGCCTGTTTGACTGCGGACAGGTTGAGGGGCCTAGGTTCTATGGCGGGTGCCTCCACCCAGAGGTCAGGGTTTGTAGTGGTTAGACTAGCTTAGTCACAGCCCTCTGGGACACTGAGATCCCCTTTTATTCCTTCTAGTGGCTCACACAGTACACCAGAGTTACAGCCCCAATACCCCACATACATACACTGTTCACTCATAAAGTACCACTTACCCTCGAGATTGATTCTGCAGCATGTCTCTAAGGACCCCCTGTAAAACAAGGTTAGGCAATATACACAAACACAATGCAATGTTTTTTCTACATGTACTGATACCACAGACAGCATATAGTTCAATAACAACAAATCTGATTTATTAGAGGGGGCAGTAACAAGGAGAGGGTAATCAAGTTGATTTGGTTTGGAAATATTCAAATCTCAGTACTGTGCATGCGTATAGGGTCCAAAATGTCACTCTCTGGGTACCGAGGATGGTGGGGGGCTAGCCAGGGTCAGTGCAGCTGGTTGGGGCCCTTTGATGGAAAAAACACATGCACACACAAATTGTAATCCGGAGCCCTGGGGCTCAGGTCATGAAGAAATGAAACAGCAACAATTAGATGACACACTTGCAGTTTGATAAAAAGATTGCAGGGAGCTACCCTGATTTGTACTCATGGACTCAATACTGAAAACTGGATGGATGCAGGTTGTCCTGGATTGCCAGGAGAAACAGAATAGCTGGCCCAACCCTCGTGGCAGGACTCACTTGCATTCAAAAAACAGGCAGATTCAGTTCGAATCAAGCTGGGTTCTGCTTCCAGCTTCAGCACACAGTTCACAGTACCGGGGAAAATAAGATCGCGATTCCCCAAAAGCAATAGACACATTTATATGTAAAAGAAAAGTACTATACCAGGCAGGCTGCTTCTCGATCCTGATCGCAATTACTGCAAGATACCCGCGGGAGAACACACAGCAGCT
Source organism: Neoceratodus forsteri (assembly GCA_016271365.2). Taxonomy (NCBI): domain Eukaryota; kingdom Metazoa; phylum Chordata; order Ceratodontiformes; family Ceratodontidae; genus Neoceratodus; species Neoceratodus forsteri. The sequence goes on from CM028134.1 coordinate 896,645,348, forward strand.
TCAGTTCCTGACAGACCAAGCGCGATTCAGCAATTTCTCCAGTCTTCTACAGGGTGAGCCTGGTTTCCACACTTCTGGTGCTTCTTTCTCCTCACAACTCGGATTCAGTCCCAACTGGCACCCACAAAGGCTGCAGACCGAAACTCAGGGCCTCACATGCGCTTCCGGCGCAAAACTAGACACCGCAGAAGCACAGAGATCCTTCTCTCCTCACAGTCACAACTCATCTGATCTTTCCAGTCACAGACCAGGGCATTTCCTTTAGCTCCACACTATTCTGTTGGCTGATTCAGCTGTCACTCACAATAAGACTCCCCTCTGTTGGTAGGAAAAGGCGCCAAGGTCAAAACTGCATTTCCCAGAGTCACTGCCCATACAATCCCCTTACAGCAGGCTCCAGAGGAGAGTCCAAGTTCTGATTCACCCAGAGCAGGCTCCATTTTAAAGGATCCCCACAATGATTGGTCCAATTCGGCAGTTCAGAACCAACATGAGGGAGCTACTCTGCACAGTCCTTGCTACAAGAAAGCAGGTTAGAACAAACTGCATTTTCATTATTACTCTAACAGGTTACAAGCAAACAATTACGTCTTCTGAGAGAGCTTCCTCTGTGCATATAGCGACTGCAGAAACAAAGCGATTTACTCAGTGGCCCAAACGGGACTCAAGCAGGGAAACACACAGACCCCCCCATTTCAAATTACTTATACTGCAGTTTGGCAGCTCTTAAAGTGACAGTACATGGAGGCATTAGGCACTCTCACTCAATTATTTTTTAAATCAGCTGAAATATAGGACACCAGCCTGGCAGAGAGCATTTAGGCTCACCAAAGATGAGTTTTTAGTGACCCCCATTTGTAGGGGGGTTACACTCATATGCAGCAGTTTCACAATAGTAGCAGAGAGGATTGGGCACCTGTGCTCTGTCGGTTTTGTAGAAAGCGCTGAGTAACAGAGGGGAACGGGCTGTACAGATTGTTGTTAAGAGTCTGTTTTGTCCATAATATTTACATTTTTTAACTAATGTCATTTGAACAGGTATATTTACAGATACTTTGAATTAGGGAGGTGGTGCTGAGGGTTGAGGTGCTGGACTACACCTCCAGCATCACGCATCGACCCAGTTCGGGAGCGAGCCTGGGTCATTGGGGGTTGGCAGGGAAGGAGAAGGATTGAGCATCCGTAGGACTGCTCTCCTTCTTCAGGGAGGGGGGTGTGCTGCCATCGGTGCACTGGTGGCCTCTAGCGATGGCTGGGGGCAATGCAGTGTACAGGCAGTCTGTGGGGGACATGCTGGGGCCAACACCTGGAAGGAGTGCATGCGGTAGCATGCGAGCTCCTGTCCACTGGTGTCATTGCATACCACACACGTCAAGGGGATCCAGAACAGGGAAAAGGGCACCAGTCACAGTGGCATGATGGCCATCTCCATGGGGGATCTACTCAGTGCCGAGGGTACATGGCAATACTGGATCCAGTCCTGGTGGAAAAGCGTGGGAGGTCTCTTCATCTCCCTGCCATTGGGGGGGGTAGAAGCTACGGGGCCCGAATGGGAGCCAAGAGAGGTGCACGGGATGACGTCCAGAGACCTAGGAGGATGCCAGGATGTGAAGAGAGGTAAGGCAGACTGGTTGCCAGGGAGAAAAAGTAACAACAACAAAAATTAAATAAATAAAGATACTTTGAATGAATATGGAAACAGTATCCTCATCACCAAGCAGTAAGAGTTATTATTGGATGGATGATGAAACTGGGGTATTGATAAACACTTTAAAGGAACTGTACATCATGAAGCAGCTAGATGGCAGAAAGTTCTGTAACACTAACAGTGATATATTTGGAAAGGTTGTTGAAAAAATGAAATTAGCAAGTTTTGCAAGAACAACAGATCAGGTGAAACATAAGTGGAAACTACCTAAACGCTGTATTTTTGTGCCAAAAAAATAAATTCCACAAGTGGATCTGACCGGTCAACATTTCAATTTTATGAAGAAATACATGAAATAATAGGAACTAGACCTGTATGTGTGTTGCCATCAGTTTCCCTTGATGTAGGCTTTCCTGAGGGTCAAAAAAATGTAGCAACTTCTGCAACTGATGTGTCAGATCTTAGCAATGCAAATATCGAGTCACCACCAAAAGGAAGCCATTCTGTTTTGTCTCCTGATGTTATTGCTGCGGTATCAGTAGAACATGATGATACCGAACTGGATGAAGGTAATGTTGAAGATCAGTTGATGAGTTCTGAAGCTACACTGTGCAGTAATAATTAATCCATGAATGAATCAGGAAGTATGCTTTTTAGACTTTATGTACTGTTAGCAAATTACTCTGACTTTATTGGGAATGGGATTTATTGAATAATTGTGGAAGAAATGGATTGTGAATTTTTTTGAATTCCTGCTGTAGCTTACAAGTGTTTAGGCAGCATTGAGTAACAGATGTACCTCTCAATAGCTATGAATTTCACATGGCGTTATAATTTTAGCACTGTAATTTACCTTGCTCATCATATGTTTACTTAATCTCTTAATAGTGTTATAGTTATTTCTGAGCACACAAACTACTAAATAATTGAACTACCTTGATGTAAATATTTGCTATCACTAATCATATGGGGCTTACTATTTGTAGACATACTGTTTATGGAAATGATGCATTAGGGTCAAGCCCCTAACCCACCTAGCCTTCCACCGCCCCCCATCCTCCACACACCAACAGGCATCAGGGTGTGCCATGGGGACATTAGGCCCAACTCTCACCCCATTCTATATGTAAACAGTCTGCCATGGTACCTCATATCTCGCACTGCTGTCTCTACACATCTATTACAAAGGAACTCTCGCACTCTCAGTTCACAAAAAATAAATAAACCTACCTCAAAACAAATCCTAACACACACTAAGGTGGATGAGATGGGGAATAAAAAAAGGAAACACTGGTAGGCGCTCTCTGTGTACAAACATATTGGGGGTGAGTACTCTGCCTAACAGCAAGGAACTATTTTTTCCGGGTGGAGCAATAAAATCAATAAAAATAATATAAAATTAAAAAACTCTTTCTTTATTTTTTTTTTATCACCACAAAAAGGTGGACCATTGCATAATCGCAATCTACCACTCCATGGTGTGGGTCGCGCTAGGATTTACAATGCCTGGTGTGTTCTGGTCACTTGGCCTATCAGCCTCATGACCAAACAACACACCAGGCATTGTAAATCCTAACGTAACCCACACCCTGTCATTAGATTATAAATAAATTGGTAGGATGCTGGGTTTACCCACGCCTGCTTTCTGATTCGGTCACAAGGCCGCTGGCCAAGTGACCAGACTTCTCCAGGCATAGCTAAATCCCAGCATCACCCACACCCTGTCATGGTTTATTGTGATTATACAATGTCCCTCTTCACTTATTGTAAAATAAAATAAAACATTTTTTTGTCATTTTGACTACTGTTTCTATTGATTTTATAGTTGCAACAAAAAAAATTGTTCCCCTTTGCTGAATAGAATACTGCCCCACATGTGTAAGAGAAGACCATGTGATGGCTTAGTTTTGTTTTATTTGTTATTAACCTCAAACAACCCCCATCCCCCACACCCAAAGTCACTTATGTGCAAGCAGGCAGACTGCAAGACAGTTTTTGCCATGCGTTACAAATTTCCAACTCATGGCTAACAACCAATCAGATCGCTTGAAATCCTTTGCCCAACTTATAAACAGTTATCACTCCAAGTTGTTGAGTTTGATCAGCATGGTGCTACACGCACCTGTAACCATGTGTTGCTACAGTACCATATACAGTCGAATGCAATATAACCACATTATAGTTAGTAAAATAAAGAGTAATGCGTTTCTTCTATTTGAATTTAGGTGGCAGGCCAGAAAGCAAAAAAAAATAAGATGGAACAAATTATGTAGTACATAACAGAGCAACGGAATGCATTCATCAAAACAATGGAGGAACAGAGATTAAAGAGACAGGAATGGGAGAAGTTGTTTAACAGCTTCAGAGAAGAGTCTGCCAAGCCCACAAAGGAACTTGTAGCACAGTTCTTTTTAGGGACGCAAGGATTGATGCAACCATTTATAACCAATTCAGCACAAACATCCAGGTAAGAGGGTCACTACTGCCATCACCTTTTAAAAGTGTCCCCTGACTTACAGGATAACATCTGTTCGGGTAGTGTATTTATCATAGTCATAACCGGTTCCATGAAGATGTGCCTCCTCATCCCCTCCTGAATCTTCCACCCTCCAATGTCAGACCATGTCCGCTTGTGGCCTCCACTTACATTTTTGTTTTTAAATCCACTGTGTATCATTTTTGTTTATACCTTCATTTTTTTAAACGTGTATATCATATCAGCCCTAATCCATACTTTCCTCCAAGGAATACTCCATCCTTACTGAGTACTACTTAGATAATGCAGCATTTAGCATTTTTCCATTCCATGATAATCAGTCACTCAATGTATTTAGTGTGAATAAAGACAGATAAGTGACATTCGAAAAACATTTGTGTAGGTTAATTTTTCTTTAATTATCAACATTTCTTTCCAGTAATTTGAGGTTTTGCTAATTTGTATAATTTTTTTTTACATGTGCATACGGACACAATTTAGCAAGACAAGTTCAGGGTCAGGGACACAGCTTGCCACCATTACAAAGCCTGCCTTCTTCAGTCAGACCTTCAAGACTACAGGACCCTCAGAAATAGTTGCACCAAAGCCATACGTCTCTCTAAGGTGAACTATTTCAGAGGCCACTGGCAGCAAAACCAGCAGACTCCCTCAGCCTTTTGAAAAGTTCTTCACACCTTTCTAGACCCTCCGGCCAAATATACATCCCCTGTTCTTAACGTATCAGGGTCCCCTGTCTCTGACCCTGCCTCGGTTGCTGATATTTTTAACAAATACTTCACTACTTGTGCTGTCTCAGACATTAGTTCCTCCCCATCCCCCTTACACTCCTCAGCACACTAGAACATGACAGACCAGCCCTCTGTTTATAATTTCCACCCTTTCGCTCCTCTTGAAGTCTACTCTGCCCTTATTGTTCTAAAGCCTTCTAAGTCAAGCACTGACGGTCTCCATGCAAGGCTTCTCCATCTCTCTCCTTTTGCCATTTCAGCCCCACTTACTCATATCCTAAACCTATCTCTCTCCTCCTTCACTGCACCCAAGGCCTGGAACTCAGCTAGAGTCCTTTCCCTCCACAAAAAAAAAAGTGACCAAAACCTTGAAAACGAACCTTCTGAACTTTGAAACATACCTGTAAATCCACTAGACAATCCTCCACAGTCAACAAACAGACCGACTCCCAATCAGAAAAGGGCCACAGACAACATCAGCCCTGAAACTTTGAACCATCCAAAATGTCAACAGCTACCTCTGGCTGCTCTCCAAGGAAAGTCCAATGCTTCCACCAGTTCGCCAAACAAACAGGCACTGGAATGGAGTGACCGGGTTGATCCCACAAGCATAGCCCTGCTCAGCTGGACTTACTCGTCGTACCCGATAAATGAATGAGGGGGGAGGGGTGGCCCGGCAGTCACTGCCATTCAAAGAAACACAAACCCAGATGTAAGACTTGCACAAAGCAATGTGCAATCTTGCAGTAATTTGTTCATATGTAGCAGCTGCTAAACTGACCCCAGTTATGGATCCTGCCAGGACAAATGGGGATTAAATAAACTGAAGCCTGGGTAGTGGAGACAACATTATCTAGCAACAGCAAACTATTTTTTTGAGCAGACCAATAAAATCACTAAAAAATAATTTAAAGCAGCAGTGCAATGTAAATAAAAATTGTGCTTTTTTGACAGTTTATTCCCTGTGGTCTAGTGAGCATTTCTCTGGAAATCTTTCTCGCCAGCATTGTACTATCACCCCGTAATGTGCTGTTTTCCTTTGTATTTGTTTACATTTCTGCCACCGGCCATGTTGAACTGGAACTCCCTCTGCTGCCAACTGCACATGTGTATGACTGGCAGTACTACACAGGGACATCGGGAGTGTTCAGCACAGGGTCCCACTGCTGTAATCAAAAGACCTGATGTGCTGTGAAGGGGGTGCACAGCTAAAAATTAGGCATCTGCCATATTTATTGTGGCATCACAACAATTCAAATAAATTTTAAATATCTACAAAACTAAAGATAGCTAGAAAAACACATTTACAGATATGGAAACCTTATCTATGGCCGCATGCTTACATCCAAGAAAAATAATTTTGATAATCATTTACGGATTATGTTACACTGATGCTTTAAGAAAAAAACTACACTTTTCCCTTAATTTTTCTCTCACAAAAAAATTGGGTAATTGTATAATAGCAATATATCCTTCAAAGGAGTGGGTATATGGGTGGATTTACTACTTCTGGTGTGGTTAAGTCACTCGGTTGCGCCTCATAACTGAATCACACCAGCTGTGGTAAATCCACCCATATACCTACTCCCTGTCTGTAGTGAGCGGAGATAAGTATGTTTAGCACCCGGTATCCTATTTTTACACTTATTTCTCAGCTGTCATTATATAGCCAATCAGAATGAAGGAGGCTGTGTTTATAGGTCTTCCAGGCTGCATCACGACTCTTCATGAGGGTCCTGATTTCAGTAGAGAGCCAGGGTGCCTTAATACCCTTAGATCTACGTCTAGTAAGTGGAACATCTGTTGATAATGTTTTTAAAGGTAAGGATAAAATAATCGAGTGCCTGGTCTATTGAGGGGAGGTGAGTAATGGGTGTCCAATCAGCATTACTAATAGACATTGAGAAATGGTCTACGTTAAACTGAGACATTTTCCTGGATTCATGTATTATGGGTGGTGGGGCATCAAAATTATTACACCACACACAGTAGGTAGGAGAGTGGTCACTAATACAATCTGGTAAAACACTGACTGTTTTGATCCTATGTGGGCAATTAGATAGTAACCAATCCAACAGCGTTGCAGTACCTGGTTTGGAGTTATGTCTTATGGGCAAAGAGATAAGCTGGGTGAACTTTGTGTCAGAGACTAGCGTATGGGCCTTGTTTTTGTGGGGGGACAGCCAATCAACGTTGAGATTTCCACAGATTATTGTATCATGGGGGGGAGAGCTGACAATGCCGACATAAGGGAAGGCAGTTCATTGGAGGCATCCCGTGGGGGTAGAAAAATACGTCCAATAAGTAGTTTCTTAACATTGCCCAAAGTTAGCGAGATAAAGATTTTGCATTGGGAGGCGTGCCAGGGGGAGAAGAGATCAAAGTGACATGAAATTTAGACTTAACATATATTAAGACACCTCCCCCCTTCTACCTAAACGGTCATGCCTGTGGCAGGAGTAGACAGGGAGATCAATTTCATGTTGTTGTATACTGGGCTTCAACCAAGTTTCTGTTATGCCAAGGATGTCCAGGTTGAGATTAGTTGCCCATGCCTGAATCTCAAGAATTTTAGGCCGGAGGCTTTGAGCATTTAAATGAGTGATTTTGATGCCTTTTTCCCTCAATGTGTAAGGGGCAGAAGCAGATCGAGAACTCTGAGGGCCAGGGTTAACTTTTATGTCACCAGCTAGAAGAAGGAGTAGGGACAAGTGTATGGCCGGAGTTAACTTTAAGAAGTGTAGGCCTACGGTATTTATGCTAATCCTACATAACAAGTGCAGGGAGGTTTGGGTACATACCCCAAGGTAGTAGGCATCCTTTGTTTGCATGAGATGAGTGAGTTGAACGGGAGGTGAATTGTTGATGCAGGTTTGGCTAGAATAGAGGGGTAAGGAATCTTTGACCTCTTTGTTTTCATCCTCTGCTTTGCTGTGCTGTCTCTCCCCCCCCCCCCGTCCTTCCATTAGTCTCTTGCTCTTGTTGTCTGCTTCTGTTTGGTTCCCCCTTCCCTCTCTTCCCATTGCCCCTGTTGTTTCTCTTTCCTGTCCCTGGTCCTGTCTTCTTGGGTTTTTTTCCACAGCTGCTCGCTCCTGCCATGCTACACCTTGTACTCTGCAGCCACTCGCTCTGCCTTCGCTCCTATCACATGCTTTTCTGCCTGCACTGTCCTTGCTTAGCTATGCACTTGCTTCCCTGCTACCTCTGCTGTTCTGTCTCCTTCGTTGAAGCAGCCGCACTCCATGCTCTATTTCTGTTCGCATTCCCGGGCCTCACCTTACCTGCTTCAGTCGGCCAGTTTCCGTTGTAAGCTCAGCGCCTCCAGAATGGCCCATGCTACGAGCCTGCTGCTACTGTGTACGGCATTGTCTTTGCTGCACTCCACCCTCTTCCTTCCCTGGATGCTCCTTCATCTTGAGCCGACACTCTGGTGTGCCATCATTTCTATGCCTGCTCTGCTATCATGTGTATGCCTCCATATCACCGCTGACTCCAGCTGCCATAAGCATCCTTGGATTGCACTTCTGCCTCCACTGTGGCTTCACTGAAGCTTCCTGCAGCCATTTCCTTACTGGTTTCAGTTTGTCTCGTTATTGTACGCAGCGTAGTTGACCACTTGATGGCACCACACTAGAGCCTAGCACCTACGAATTTGCCTTCTTTCTACACTACGGCTCACAGGCTGGAATGATGATCCTCCAACCTCCCCCTACTTCCCTCTACTCTGCTATCAATATGATTGGGACATTTGTACATTCTAACCCTGTGTGCTGTCAGGATCAGTTAAGCCTGAGTTCTCTGCTCCGCTCCTCCACTCTTCCTTCTCCTCACATTGCAATGGTTGCTGTCCATATCCTGCTACAGCCATCCTCTAACTCTGCGGCATTGCTCAGGACTGTTGGCTTCCTTTCCTCTGCCAATAGTTCTGACTTGGTGCGCTAGGCATTTTCCAGACTCCACTATGAAGGCAGCTTGTGCCATACCTTCTTTGGCCCATCTGCTTGGCATCCACAGCAGCATATTTTTCAAGCCTACAGACCCTTCCATGCTGAACTCTGAGACTGGAAATTGCATGTCCAGTCACTTTATAAGGTCTAATTCAACTCCTGTGCTCTACTTTCTCCTGCAGACATGTGCGGAGGCCTGTCTGTCCAGCCGCCTATGTGGAAGCTCAGCTTGACTCTCTCGTTGCTACTCCTTCCTTGCTTCATCAGTACCCCTCCGTCCTCTTGTCTTCTTCAGCATTGGTCTATGCTGAGACATTAGTGTGTAACCCTCCATCTTGGGCTCTGGACAACTGTCTTTTCTGCAGCATTGTGGTTCCACTGTGCCACTGGATTACAGTTCCATGCCAGCTTCCCTCTTCCTGTTGTTTCTCTTAAGTTCTGGATCGGATTGCATATTCCTTCCACATCCCTTCACTGCAAGTTGGATCTCCTTCTGCTGGACCATCCTTTTCAGTATTGTCTACCTGCTGTTCACCTTGCTCCTATGAATCTGGACCGTATCAAGACCTTTCCATCCGCCTACCTTTTCCCTGTGCATATGAGGTGTTTCCCTTCTCCTCAGCCTGGACCTGGTTCTGCTCCTGCTGCTTCCCTTTCTGCCCATCTCATTCCAGATTGCCATCGTACTTCTTTGGGTATCATTTACCAAGCTCTTCATCAGACTCCTTGTCTTCACATCGCCTCTTCGCCGATGTCGCGCAACATGTTTGGGGACTCTACCCTGATATCTCGTCTTCAGTTGTAGTTATCCAGTGCTAGGCATTTGCCTGACATCTACCTTCCACCTGCTTGCACCTGATTTGCATTTATCAAGATGTTCTTGCTTGCTTAGCTATGGACCTTACCTCTGCTTCAATTGATGACATCACAGGACATTTGTAATCAGTTCCACTTGATGTTTCTCGCCATGCTTGCTTCAGCTTGTTCTGGGGCTTACTGCTGCTGCCTTCTCCTGCTAGAATATCTTAGCTGTGCTCTATTCCATCGTGCCATTTCCTATCTCACAGGTTCCGACCTCAGACATTAACCTGCTCCAGTGATATGAGGCTTATTGTATCTGGGCCAGTTGCCAATTCATCTGACTTAGTCTCCTCCTCACCATATTCTTCTGCCATGTCTTGACCATCAGGGACTCGACATTTTACTGGACCTTGTCATACCTAACCTCATAAAGTCTGCCTTTGCAGTTTCACTGTCTGGCCCTGGCTCATGCTCAAGTGTACATACCACCCTCTACAGGGCTATATTGCTCAGCAACACAGGAGGCTTTCTCTACTTACCTGCTTACTCTAGACAAACTCAACTAACTCTTTCTTGGCTCCAATGAGCTTAGATACTTACACAAATCTGGCTCACCCCACAAGGGGGTATGGAGGTTTCTATCCGCCTCACTCGCAAAGGGCAGGCTTCTGCTCAACTTACTCCCACTCGCTCTCAACGGTCTTAACCGTCTACCATACATAATCTGCCTTGCCCCGCAAGGGGACATGGAGGTTCTAATGTTTACTCTACAAACCTGCCTAGCCCTGCAAGGGGGCATGGAGGTTTCTATCTGCCTCACTTGCAAAAGGCAGACTTCTGCTCGACTTACTCCTACTCACCCTCAACAGGCTTATACGTCTACCATTTGCAACCTGCCTCGCCCCACAAACAAAACAGGGCATGGAGGTCCTAATGTTTGCTCTACAAACCTGCCTCACATTGCAAGGGGGCATGGAGGTTTCTAACGTTTACTCTACAAACTTGCTGCGTCCAAAGAGGGCATGGACGTTTCTATTTGCCTCACCTCAAATTACATGGTTCTTGCCTAATTCACCCTCATCAGGTTCATATTGCTTACCTGCTTCGCCCACATGGGACCTGGAGGTTCATCAGGCTGTATAGCCTATTTGACACTTACCTGCTTCACCCCATACAGGGCCTGAAGGTTCATCGGGCTTATATTGTCTATTTTACGCTTACCTGCTTCGCTCCACTCGGGGACTGGAGGTTTCCAATTGCTCCGCCCTCTTACAGCTTAGCAGCCTGCACCCAGCTTACTCACTTCACCATCAAAGGCCTAGTGCTTTACAGCAATTTGCAAGCAGGGTACATGGACCAACGTTCCCCTTTTCCGCCTCGCAAGGAAACAGCTATTCGCTCATAGCACCTCCTTCAAGTGGAAGTCTTTGCTTTTGGATTGCTCTTAAACCAGCTCTACACTCACCCTTCTAAGACTGATTATTCTCTCAACTGTTGATCGGATTTACCTTGTATCAAACTTCTCACATTGTACATTTATGGTTATTGACCTGGGAATTGCTAACGAGATATGCTACCGTCTTTTCTCTGGACATTCAACATCAGTGCCTCAAATCCAGGATTGCCTGCTTGCAATTGAATTCAAGATCTTCAATCAACTGGGTTTCAGATTAGTCGACAATGTAATATTTGTTAATTTAGGATCACTCTCCCTTAGCATGCCCAGAGGATGGACAAGTCGGTAGTAATGGGTCCTCAGAGATTTCTCCCAAAGGGGGATTTTCCTCTCCTGCATGCTACTGGCCAAACCCTCCGGAGTTGGAGGAAGTAATTGCACCAGTAATTACATTTCTTTTTTGGGGTCTTCAGTCCTACTCAACTAAGCATCTTGCCGAAGGTGGGATACAGAGAAAGGCCAAACATCAAATTTTAACAGTTGCTATATCATCTGTTTGAGTATCTAAGCACCAATCACATCCAATCCAGTTCTTACGTACTACAACCACTGACCTATATTCATATCCATGCTGATGTATCTAAGCACTTACCATATCGTCCAACTCATACATACTGCAGGCACTGTCCTATCTACTGTTCTAGCTCCAATGTATCTTAGCATGACCTATATCATTCAGCTCTACTGTCTGTAGCACAAGCACTGAGCTATGAACACCACATAGAACTACTGATAATATAGTCTGTGAGCAGTGGTTTCAAATCTCCTGCATTTTGCTGGAGTCTACAGCATTTTACTGCATAACACAGACATCCCACCAGCGTAAATAACTGTGGCATACTGAGGTGGAGGTCAGATGTGGTAGGGCTACCTAACAGAAGTGCTTTGTCTATTCAAATTCAGCTCCTAAATGTACCCACAGTTCATCTTAAATCCCAGAACCTCTTGGGCCTAGTAACTCCCAGCATTTATATAACAATTTTCCTCAGCAAATTCAATAAATACCCAGCAATATTACTCAGATTAACCACACCATACATCTGGAGGTTATAGGAATCAAACACAGATTGGCTGGAAGTACGACCTGATTTTCAGGTCATTAACAGAGAGACCAAACTGCCAGCCCTAACCTAAACTATGTCACAGTACATTCAACAGGCAAATTTAAAAAAAAAACAGTCAATACAACTCTCTTTTATTTATCAAATGACAGGAAAACTTCCTGTGACAAAAGCACCAGACTCTACACTTACTGCAGCACGAGCATCGGAATTTCTCTATGGCAACGGGAGCACACGGCAATAGGGCTTTTATCAGTGCATGCAGAGACCACAAAAAAATGTTAATTCAATCTACAGATTCCAATTTGAGGACAGCAGCATGTAAACAGTGGACTATTCCACTTGTCTGCTACAGAGCAGCATGTAAATGGGGCAGTAAGAAATCTGATTGGAAATGAAGATAATCAGAATAATTCCAAATCAGATTTCTCAACAGCATGTAAATGTGGTGATTGTTTATAGGCATGATGGTTTGGAGGAAGCAAAACAAATTGCATGCATAATGATATATGCAAAATTTCACCTATAGACACATAATATTACTTTTTCCAAACTTCCTAGGGTATCCAGTAACTTAATCATATATTTACCATCCAAATATTCATCAATGACTCCTAGGGATACATGAATTAAATATATCATATTAATATGTGAATAATTTCTTTCTCAGAGTATCCTAGATGTCTTTCCAAATGTCCAGTTGGTTTTTTACAAGTATAGTGGATTTTCTCAACTTTAATCAAATTCACTATCAAATTCGCCTATTGATTGTGTATGGGGGTTAATATTCTTCCAATCAGCACCTACCTGGACATGGGATGGGTGCCTCAACACTGGAGGGTGGCCCATGTGGTGCCCATACACAAGAGTGGCCCTAGGGACGAGCCAGGAAATTATCGGCCTGTCAGTCTCACTTCCATAGTGGGTAAACTTAAGGAGATGATACTGAAGGAGAGCCTGGTGTCGTTCCTCGAGGCTAATGACCTCCAGGATGGGCAGCAGCACAGGTTCATCTCAGGAAGGTCTTGTCAGACCAATCTAATAGAATATTACGACTGGGTAACAAGAGAGCAGGATATGGGTCATGCTGTAGATGTCCTGTACTTGGACTTCAGCAAGGCCTTCAATTCAGTGTCTCATGGGAGGCTGGGGAAGCTGACTGCTGTGGGGGACAAAGCTGACAAACTGGATAAGGAACTGGCTGCAGGGGAGGCTGCAACAGGTGGTAGTGGGGGCTCTCGACACCTAGACCAGTGACGAGTGGTGTGCCAGAGGCTCGGTGCTGGACCGGTGCTATTTGGGCTCTTTATCTCAGATATTGCACATGGAGTTGGGAGCAGGGTTAGTCTGTTCGCAGATGATACCAAAATGGGGGCAGTGGTGGATGAAGAGGATGGATGGAAACAACTACAAGGGGACCTAGCCAAACAGGAGGTATAGTCAGAGAAGTGGCAGCTGGTATTCAATGCCAAAAAGTGCAAGGTTATGCACTTCGGGGCAAAGAACCCAGGAGAGATTGTTGGTTGGGAGGGGTGAGGCTGGGGATCAGTGAGGAAGAGAAGGACCTAGGGGTGTTGGTAACAGGGAGCATGAATAGCTCTGCCCAATGCAGGAAAGCAGCAGCTAAGGCAAACAGCATGCTGGGCTGTATCGCATCCAGGCATAGGGAGGTGATCCTGCCCCTCTACATATTTTTGGTCAGGCTGCACTTGGAGTACTGGTGGCTGTATGTGAAGAAGGCTATTCATTTACTGGAAGATGTGCAATGGAGATCAACAAAAATGTTACAGGGGATGGAGGGCAAGGCCTATGAAGACAGGCTGAATGAGCTGAATATGTACACGCTGGAGGACAGGAGGGATGGGGGGATATGATTGAAACATTCAAATATTTGAGGGAGATAAAGCTAGCACTGAAGGGGTGTTTAAACTGAGGAGGGGTAGGGACACGAGGGGGCATGGACGAAGACTGGAGGGAGGAAGATTTAGGAGGGAGATGAGGAGGCACTACTTCTTGGAGAGGGTGGCTTCTAAATGGAACACTCTACCAGAGGGGGTGGTATCATGTAAGACAGCAGGATGTTTTAAGAGGGAGTGGGACAGAGCATGAGGAAGGGTCTGGTAGAGGGAGCTGAGGCCATCATGGGAATGACAGATGGGGAGGGGATTAGGGCAGCTGCAATCTAGGGGGCCAGCTGCACACTCGGGCAGACATTGATTGACCGGGTGGTCTGTTTCTGCTGGCAGATTCATATGTTCATATGTAATACATTTATTTGCATAAAGTGTACATAGTTGTAAGAGCTTTGGTGGCTGTTAAAGTGATATCCCTACTAAAGTGAATTAGAATTATTTCTTTACTTACTGTTATCTTTTTATCTAATGAGACTGAAATAATACCAACAACTTTTTCCTAGTAGGATTGTAACTTACAGCATGAGAAAAATATAGGGGTTAAATTTGCTGTAGAATGTTTACAGTATGGGCATTTATCTAAACTATTAGGATTTATTTTGTTTAGTTTGTTAGATGTATAATAGGGTCTGTCTAGTATATTATATTTAATCTGCAGCCGTTTTGAAGAAATTATTCCTTTATGAAGTGGAATCAGAATTTCTTTCCATTTAGAATCCAGCTAATGTACACCCATAACTAGTACCCATTTAGTTTTCGGGGGAGATAAGTTGAAAAAAATATGTGTAAAAAGAGTATAATAAATTCTTGCTATCTGTTTAGAAGATGGTGACTCTGGCAGCAGCAAATTATGAAATGGAAGAATATGTAGGAACATTTAAAGATCCATTTTTTTATTAACTTAATTATGCAACTGAAAATATCTAAATAAGTGATGCTTAGGTATCTGATTCTGAAACTCCTCTTGTAACTGTGAGAACATTTTAAAAAGACCATATTTGTAGCAATGACTTGTGTTCATCAGGCCTTTTGGAATGCCACAATGTATATTCTGGTGCCCACAGTGAAGGTTTGAAATTATATTTCTTAATCATATGTGTTGCAGGACTAATCCTATTAAACCATTTTATCTTATTTATTGTATTTGTCATTTTTTGCCATATATTGCACATAGTGGCTGCTGAGGGCACCGCCTCTTTATATTTAGCTTTGGGCAATCCAGCAAAGAAAATGGAGGCTAAACTTTAATACAGGTGTAACCCCCCTGTCACCTGGGGTTACTAGAATCCCACTTAGATCTAGTGGCAGGCAGGGAAAGGCAGCTTGTGAGACACCAGTTAAATGGGTTTCACACTGTCTCACTCTTTTCTCAGTCTCAGCTGGGCTGGAGGGATGACATCATATAAAATTCTCACAGCAGCATAAGCCACATTGGAATGCTGCAGCAAGGGGTTAACTTAGAATGTTGGGGATTTTGTAGTGAGTCTTGGGCAGTCTGCAGAGGAGGATTGAGAGTGAAGGAGGTGTGCTGCAGATGGCAGACCCTCAGAGTATAGCACTGAAATAGAGCTACCCAGAGGTAGAGGGTGTGTGTTCTTACCCTAGATAGGGACACAGAAGAAACCTGACATAGTGGTAGAGACCGCTCCCCAGCTTGTTCCAGTGCCCCATCCCTGGAGGGATGGGGGGAAGAGACCAGCAATTTCAGGGGCAATCCCCTGGCCCTGCTGAAGGAGGGAAAGCTGCCTGATGATTTGTAGAGCAAGTACTGAGGTACCAAGATGTGTTTTTTCTTTGCCAGAAGCCTTGAGGCACCTGCAAACCAGTTGGTGAGTCTGCTCTGCTATAGAGCCCATGTGTTCACCGAGACAGTGTGTAAAGTATCTGCTACTGTGGGGCCAGGGAAGGGCAGCCAAGTACGTACTTGAAGTTTGTGTATGACTTAAAATGCATCTACAGTGGGGGTCTACAGCGATGGACATAGCCACTTAAAGAACATTACAAGTCAGGACACCAGTTCATGAAGAGTAGAGTGTTAAATGTGATATAAGTTTTGAGATAGCATTCTACAACCAGAGAGGTTCACAAGGAAGATGTTGATTCCAAATGAATGGCTGGGTATGGATTTGGGAGCGAGAGGTGGGAGACCCCCATCTGGAGTAACCAGATTTATCTCCATGGGTTTACTTTGGGCACCTATAGCTTTCTTCCGGGCACTTGGCCAGTGTTCACAGAAAGTACCCAGACGAGAGATTGAGGATGATGTTTTCTCTTATGGAGCTAGGAAGTGCTCCTGGGTGGTAGAGGGAGCCACCAGATAAATATCCATGCCATATGGAGAAATGTACCAGTGCTGGCTGAAGTGCTATGCCAGGGAATACAAGAGAAGAATACCAGTTCGGGCTGAGGGCCCAGTGTGTTCAGAACCTGAGGTTTACAGTGTTATGAAGAAGATGTGTTCTAGTCTCCATTTAATCTGCATTACCAGGGAGTGTAGCCCAGTGGGGGGTCCATCTATGCTTTATTATTCTGTTGTTGTTGTGAATTAAAGCCACACTCTAGAATCCCACTCCTGGTTTGGACATTTCAGTTATTGCTTCCTGTGTCCGGATTACTTGGGTGCCCCTGTGCAGAAGTTTCAAACCTAGCCAAAATGCCGAGCAACAGTTTTCTCCCTGAACCCAGGCAGCCAGGTAGTGGGTTACAAAAATGGAGGCACCGCGCTAAAAACAAAAAATAACATCAACCCGACCCCCTGGTTACACAGCACTTTACTTGATTCTACATAAAGGTTTGGAGATGGCAGATTCCTACACCTGTCTTGAATCTGACTTAATTGCCCTGAATAGTAATATAAGTAGAAATTTGGAAGGCCTAGGCCCCATTCACATTTTGGTAGCTAGTTGATCTCTTGATGTTCCTTCTGAGATGACGACCTGCTTCTTGTACAGGCCATCAAATTGTAAAAAGTCATAGACTGCAGCTGTAAAACTAATTAGTTCAGGAGTGTCTCCTTTCTAGCTTTTTTAGTCTTTCTCTTAAATTAATTTGAGTTATAGTTCAGTAATTTTTTTTTTTTTTTTAGTTAATCCTTTTTACCTTATCTGTCACCTCCAGTCTGCATCCATGTCCTGGCATCCGTCCTTTCTCCGGCCACCTTCTGGTTCTGCCTCAGCCCCCCCAAGGAATCCCCAACTGCCCAATTACCCCCACGGCTTGCCCCCCGTGGCGTGGCGGCAGATAGCCCCCCTCACTCCCCACTGGACCAGGATCCAGTACCGGCAGTGGTGCCCCCCGAGGCCAGGCGTCCCCAAGACGGCCATCAAGCCTCCATGACTGAATCACCATGTTTCCCCTGTTTCTCCCTTGGCAGCGTGACCGGGGTGTGCAAGGACGCCAAGGAGGAGTGCGTGCACGTGTCCGCACGTGCTCCCTCAGGCGTCATGCCCCAATGTCACCCCCTACAGTGCAGTGCCAGTTCACTGCCCCCAGCTTCCACCAGAGGTCGCAAGCGAGCCGACATCTGGTATCCCCCTTCCCCGGAGAGGGAGAGCAGTCCCACAGATGCTCAATCCCTCTCCACCCCTGCCAAGCCCCGGCAACCCGAGTCCATTCCCGAACCCGGGTCGCCAGCGTGGAGCAAGGTGTGGCATCCAGTGCCTCAACCCTAAGTGCCACCAGGCCAGCACAGTTCAGTAATAAGAAATAAAATAAAATATTTCTGGTCAGTAGGTGCACTATGTATTTCTGTGCAATCGCATGTGGAAATGGGTCGCTGGGGGTCGGCTGAGTGGGAGGGAGGGAGAGGACTGAGCATCGGGAGGATGGCTCTTCTCTCCCAGGGAGGGTGGTTTGGCAGTCCCACTGCATGACTGCCCCCAGGTGGAGGCCTGAGAGTATGATGGGTTGGGGACACCAAAAGAACAAAGGGTGCTGCAGGACTCCACAGTGTGCACATGCCTCCACGTATGCACATTTGGCATGTCGCACCCCAGCAACGGGGAGGAAATGGAGGAAAAACCTTCCAGGCAGCAGGATGATTGACCAACCCTCTGCAGGCCCTGAACTGGTGGCCAGGCACAACCATGGTCCTCAGGCTGAGTGCAAAGGTGCAGGTAAGCCCCAGAGGAGCTGGGTGACGGTGCTGGCGGGGGGGTCAGTCAGAAAGGAGGTCGCCTGGGAGAGCAGGGGGCTAAAAACACAATGTAAAATAAATATATATATATATAAACTTGCTGCTAGTATAAGTCAGGTTAAATTTAGAATTACCTGGGGCCAAGTGAGGGGCATGCTACCAACTCATATTTTCACTTGTTTAATTCTTCTGCTTTGCTTAGACAGACGTTTGTTGAAGTTAGAGCTTTCTCTTGACATATAAAAATCATTGCTTCCAGATAGGTAAGCCTTATTACTAGTGTCTGTGATACTGCAGGATTAGGCCACACACAGCTCTCTAACCCCCCACCCAAAAACTGGACAGCATCCCAGCCCAATCTTGGCAAAATTTCTGTGCAATGAAACACTGCATTATGCAACTGGACAGGGAGAGGAGGCCTCTAAGTAGGCAAGGACACGAAATTCAGATTTTTCCAGACTCTTTGCCAGCCCTAATAGACAAGAATAGGGCCTTACAAGGGCCAGACATGCACTCATGAGGCTTTACGTACCATACAGCCTCCGGTACATGGCAACACCGAGGATTACCCATAATGGAGTATCACATCACTTTCCAATTGCAGATGCAGCAGAGGCTTTTATCCTTCACTCCTGGCTGGGGACTATCTTCCCAGACACAGACACTGATACAGACAACTCCAAAGCCAAACAACAGATGGACATCACACTGGAGTCCCATATACAGCATCAGGCAGGACCTCATTGTCCTCTGCCAACCCTTCTGCCCATGCCGAAGAAAGATCGTTGGCTTCCTCTTCCACACCAGTGCTGCTGTGGGGAACAACAAAAAGAGTTCTAAAGCCCACCATGCCAAAGTGGCACACACAACCCATTCTCAGAGCCACAGCCACAGCAGGGAGAATGAGGCCTCCTCAGACAGCTCATCTGAAGAAGCACTGGGTAGTCGGCATGCATCTCTGAAGAAGTTCAAGACTCCGCCGACACACACAGAAACTAATGTAGAGTGACCTACCAGCATCAGCACTTCTGCATCCCTTTGACATCCTAGTCCCCTGACTGAGACAGCAGTTAATGCAGAACTTACCCCAATGCTGCTGGGTACACCACCAGGCTCTGCTCTTATGTGTCCACTGCTGCTGCACCTGCTCAAGCTACGAATCCTGGAAATTGCTGAAATAACTTTTTAACAAAATGGCAGGCATTTATCTGCTGAATAGTACTTGTAGGAGAGGGAGCACACCCCTTGTTGACCCTCGGTGAAATCTTGTGGCCACTCTCATTAAGGACTTAATGGGGCCCCTTTCTTAAAGGGTCTGTAAAACTGCACCCCAGAGTGGTATAGTATCCTGTACTGTCTAATGAAAAGTGTAAGATGCTCTGCTCAGGGGTTAATTTAATGCTGTCTTGAGGAAGAGGTGTCTGTATGTTGTGCAGGGATTCTTCTACAACTTAGTTCGGGGCATCTATGAGCTAAATGGAGAACCTCAACTACATATTGCTCTCACATGGTATTGCAACGCAGGGTCATGTGCTGTGTGCTACTTGACCACTGTGGCTGTTACAGGACTCCGACAGTGATAGCTTCAACTGGAAGGGCAGGAGGTTGAGAAAGCAACATGTCATGCTTGCCATCTCATAACTGGCACCCATCGCCTCACCCACACATGTGATCTCTTCGCACGCACTGGGTGGCTTCAACTTTCACAACAGATCAAGTACCAAACCTGCCTTATGGCAAAGAAAATAACACTAGACCTTGCTCCCCCTGGTGTCCAAGCTCTCCTCTGCCCAGCACAAACTACTTGCATCACCAGGGGCTCTGAATCCCAACTACTGCATATTCTGCATTTCCGCGCCACACAAGGGCAAAGATTCTTTGCACACAGAGCTCCCAGCTAGTTCAATGGTCTCAACATTGACATCACCTCAATGCCAAAGCTTGGTCTATTCAAATCCAGTCTCCATCACATCCTGTCTGCTTATAGCTCCTGTGACTGTCCTTTCTAATTGTTCTCCCCTCTCCTCTTTGCTCTTTCCACCTAGCACTTAACCCTCTCCCCCCCCCTCAACTCCCTCTCCCATACACCCACTCATCCTCCCCTCCTCCCACCCACCTTCCCTACCCCCTTGCATCACTTTAATTGATATTTGACAAGTGCCTATGGCCACACCCCACTAGTGTGTCTCTCTTCCATACTGTGTTAACCCTATTACCATACCTCCTTCTGGCATTTTTGCCACTGTATTGAATGTATAAAACTGTATGTAACTGCCTGTAACCCACTGTTATACTGTTATTCAGTCCCTTGTTTGAATTGTACCTCGTCTGACGTGGAACTTTTGTTAAAGAGCCTTGGCTCAAAGGTACTTGTAATCCTAGATTCAAACAAATTAAAAAAATAAATATTTTACATAGAAACAATGAATTTGACAGAAGATAAGTACTGCTCGGCCCACCCAGTCTGCCATTTCCCTACCTAATGGATAAGCTGCAGATCCTAATTAACCAACAGCCTACTTCCTCCTACCCCCAACTAGAATTGCCTTATGTCTGTCCCATGCATTCTTGAATTCCCCCACTGTTTTTGACTCCATGACCTCCTCAGGAAGGCTGCTCCATGCATCAACACCCCCTCTCTGTGAAAAAAATACTTCCTCACATTACCTCTGAGTCATCTCCCCTTTTTCTTCAAATTGTGCCCCCCTGTTCTTGCACATCTCTTTTTCTGAAAGATGCTACCCTCTTGGACTTTGTTGATTCCCTTGAGGTACTTGAATGTTTCTATCATGTCACCCCTCCCCCTCCTTTCCTCGAGGGTATACATATTAAGCTCCTTTAGTCTCTGTTCATATGGCTTCTGGTGCAAACCCTGCACCATTTTAGTTGCCCTCCACTGGACAGCCTCCTTCCTGTCTATGTCCTTGCGGAGATGGGGTCTCCAGAATTGGACACAGTACTTCAGGTAGGGTCTCACCAACTGTCTGTACAGAGGGATAACAACTTCCTGTGTTCTACTGGTGATGCCTCTCCCTGTGCATCCCAGTATCCCCCCAGCCCTCCTTACTGCCTTTTCACATTGCGTGCTCACCTTTAGGTCATCTGATATGATTACCCCCAGGTCCCTTTCCATTTTTGTTGTTTTTAGTATCTCACCCCCCATTGTGTACTCTTCTCCTGGGTTTTTGTTTCCCAGGTGCATTACTTTGCACTTCTTTGCATTGAATCTAAGCTGCCATACATTTGACCATTCTTCCAACCTTGCCAAGTCCCTTCTCATCCTTTCCACCCCACCTTGTGTATCAACCCTGTTGCAGATCTTTGTGTTATCTGCAAAGAGACATACTTTTCCTTCCAGTCCCTCCACAATGCCAATTATAAAGACATTAAAGTCCCAGTATTGAACCCTGCGGTACCCCGCTAGTAACCCCCCTTTCTTCAGAGTGGACTCTGTTTACTATTACCCTCTGCATCCTGTTGTCCAGCCAATTTTTTACCCAGGCTACCACCTTGGGACCCACTTCAAGGATGGCTAACTTGTTTAGAAATCTTTTGTGTGGGACTGTGTCAAATGCCTTGCTAAAGTCTAGGTAAGCATGTCCACAGCCCCTCCCTGGTCTACTACTTTGGTTACCCAGTCAAAGAAATCTATTAGATTCGTCTGACACAACCTTCCCACTGTGAATCCATGCTGCCTTGGCTCCTGTACCCTACTGGCCTCTAGGTACTCAACAATTCTTTCGTTCAGAAGTGATTCCATCATTTTCCCTACCACTGAAGTGAAACTAACAGGTCTGTAGTTTACTGCCTCTGCCTTGCTCCCACTTTTGTGAAGTGGAATCACATCTGCCCTTCTCCAGTCCTCATGTACCACCCCATCCTGCCATGATTTGTTAAAGAGGGTAGTCAGTGGTGTCACTAGTTCTCCCCTTAGTTCTGCTAGAATTCTGGGGTGAATTCTGTCAGGCCCCATTGCCTTGTCCACCTTCAGTTTTAAGAGTTCTTTCAGAACCCTTTCTTCTGTGAATGAACTGGTATTGACCCCCCCATCCAGAGTGTTTCTATTGTTTGGTTTAGGTACCTCCCCCTCCTCTTCTTTTGTGAATACTGAGCAGAAGTATTCGTTCAGTATCCCTGCTTTTTCACTGTCACCCTCTGCCTACATTCCCTCCCCTTTATTAAACCTCAGTATCCCTCCCTTTGTCTTTCTCCGCTGCCTAATGTACCTATAAAAGGTTGTATCCCCCTTCTTAACAGAGTTGGCTCTCTTTTCCTCAGTTTGGGCCTTTGCGATTCTGACTACCTTCCCTGCCTCCTTCTGTTTTAACTGATATAGTTCTCTGTCCTGATCCTTCTGTGTTTCCTTATATTTCCTGAATGCTATCCTTTTCTCCTTAACCTTCCCTGCCACCTCTTTTGACAACCATAGCGGCTTTTTCTTTCTTTTTGTTTTGTTGATTTGCTTTACACAAAGGCTTGTTGCCTCTGTGATGGCAGTTTTGATTTTCTCCATTGTTCTTTCACCCCTCCTTCTTGCCTGTTTGCTAGTGCTTTTCTGAGGCACTCTCCTATTTTGCCAAAGTCAGCCCTCCTAAAGTCCAACACGTTTGCTTTTGTATGGCTTGACTCTACAGCTGTGTTTATTGTGAACTGCACTGTTTGGTGGTCGCTTGTTTCCAGATGGCTACCCACATCTAAATCTGAGATCCTTGCTCCATCCCCATTTGAGAGTACCAGGTCTAAGATTGCTCCCTCCCGAGTGGGTTCCAACACTAGCTGTCTGAGGCATGCCCCGTGTAGGGCATCGAGAATGACCCTGCTCTTGGACGTGGCTGCAGTAAAGGTGCTCCGGTTAGCATCGGGCATATTCAGGTCCCCCATCAACAATATCTCCCCTTTTTCTGCTATTCTAAGGATTCTTTCTATCATTTCCTTGTCCATTGCCTTCCCCTGATACAGGGGTCTGTAAACAACCCCTGTGGGGATTGTGGTGCCATTTCCTGTCTTCAGGATGACCCACAGTGCCTCCTCCCCTCTCTGTTTACCCTTTAGTTCTGTTGCTTTGATTTCTTCCCTTATGTAGAGAGCTACTCCTCCTCCTCGTTTACCCTCCCTGTCCCTCCTGTAGATTGTGTACCCTGGTATGTTGACATCCCAGTCATGGTTCTCTGTGTACCATGTTTCTATGACTGCCACGATATCCAGGCATCCCTCTTCCATCAAGGCCACTAGTTCAGGGAGCTTGTTACACAGACTACGGGCATTGGTACTCATCGCCCTCCATTTTTTGATGGCCTTACCCTTTTTAGGCCCATCCCTGTCCTTACTGCCTTTTCTGGATTTACCCTTCTCCTGCTTCCTATCGACTTCTCTACTTTTGTGTCTACTTCACTAACTACCCTGTTTTGTTGGGGGGGTTGGAATTTTTCTGCTTCTCTTCTGTTTTCTGACTATTCACATGAAATGGAAGGGTAAGGCTAGTATTTGTCACCACTTACAACAGCTCTTGTACTGTCCATATGGGTTCTTGTTAACTGGTGGGGCACGGGGTCATATTGTCACAAGACATTATGCTGCATGGCAAAATCGCACTGCCAATACAGCTCAATATTGCCATGTGGCATATGTCTATTTTCTGGGGAGGCTCTGCCCCCCACACCCCTGAACCCCCCCTCACTAAAGATTCTCAACTCCAGGGGGGTCCAACTCGGGAAGCTCACAAATAGTGTGAAAAAATTAAATGTCTGGGACCGGGAATCAAAACCAGTCCCAGACGCAGTGCCTGGATTCCTGCTGCTGTGGTTCAGTCCAGTGAGCCACAGCAGCTGCTAGGCAGAACCCACTCCCAGCAGAGGTCTTATCCTCTGCCTGGGAGTGTGTGAATGGTGCAATATTGCATACAGCAGTATACGCGGTATTGCTTCATTCGCTGTTCTGGACAGCACCTTTTAGGTTAGCTATAATGTTGTACGCTATTAAGCATACGACATTATGACACGGTAGGAACTGGGGGGTTGGAAATCAACCAAATACCAGACCCACATAGGCTACTAAGGTGGCTCTGCGCACTCCCACTTGTAGCATTCAGATGCAGGGTTCAAAAGCAAGGAAAGGGGGATCATTGTCAAACTCGCAAGGAGAAACTGTGATAACGGTGGGGGCAGCAGTTATTGTGGGTCACTTTCTGAGGCAATGGTTATTTGCACCAGTTGGGCACCCAGTATAAGTAGAACTTTTGTTATACGATAACCTAACTCTGTGAGAGCACGCCACATTACAAAGTCTGCAAATAAGATATAGTGTAACCTTTACCCTTGCCATAGGTTGAGCAGGCACAGGGGAAGAGGGCATTCAGTAACAAACTACGTTTTTCTGCCCTTCAGACAACTGCCATGATGGACACATTACTCACTACGTGGAATGTTTAAGGAATACACTCACCAGTCAAGCATAAACAGATCCTGAACCAACTGAAAAAAATTAAACACCAAAGTGACATTCCTGCTGGAAACCAAACTAATTTTTAAGGAAGCATGGACGCTAAAAAAAGAGTGGGTAAGGGAGGAGGTACATAGCCCTATGCCTTCAGCTAAACTGGGTGTAGCAATTCTGCTCCACAAGTCACTTTGTTGGTCAAGCTCAGAGTCCAAAGCTGACCAAGAGGGAAGGTGGGTCACAGCAGAGGTGACCATGCCTGAAGGCCCTCTTGTTTTGGTGAACATATGTACCTAATGCAGATGACCCCAATTTCTTCCATGATATCAGCCAGGAGTTAGGGCCCCTGAACTCCCCCTGGCCTGGTCCTAATTGGAAGTGGTTTTAATCTAACACTAGGCACCTGCCTTGACCGCACAGCATCCCAAACAGAACCTCATACAGAGCAGATGGAGCTCTTACAGAACTCATGTAGGAACACTCCCTTAATGATATCTGGTGTCTCCTTCACCCATCAAATTGAGATTATACATATTTTTCAGCTTCACATCTGTCATCGAGCTAGACCTCTGCCTATCTTTTCCAGGCATCACACATCAGATAATGGATGCCAGTATCCACCCACTCATAATGTCATATCATGCTCTGTTGTCCCTAATGATTCTCTGGGACCCTTCCCCTAAATCATCTACTTGGTGATTAGATACACTATTACTGCTGGATCTGAAATTCATACCCGGGGTGAAGTACGAAACACTCAGCTTCTTAGTTATCAGTGATACTAGGAAAGTGCCCCAGGGGACCCTTTGGGAAACCTAAAAGGCATACATAAAGAGGCTGCATTGTAGTATTCAGTACACAGATATAGACAACGAGTGGCAGAAGTAAAGGTAGTGTAAGCTAAACTAAAAGATACTGAATTTGTCTACAAAGCTAATGCTAAGGTAGATGTTACAGAATTAATTAATCTATGCATTCAACTCAACTCATCCAGCATTACACCAGGAAGGCTGAGTTAGCCTGAGTAATAATGCAACATAACTTCTGGGAGGGGGAGGAAAGATCCAGTAAAGTATTGTCCTATAAAGCCAGCCCAGTGGCGTGGAGGGCTGAGGTACTATGCATTTTACTTCCTGCCATGCCGGTAACCTGGGTTCAGAAATGGACGCATGTCACTCAGGGGCTGGCCAGGGAAGGAGGATAGAGCATCCATAAGACTACTTTCCTCCCCCGGGGAGGATGGTTGCTGTGGCTTACTGCTTGACTGCCACCTGACGGTGTCCAGGTAGCAGTGCAAGTGAGCCACATGTAGAGGGAAGGGATCCCATGTTCAGGGCATCAAGGATATCTCCACAGAGCCAAACCTCACACATCACACCCACTGCACCTTCCTGTGGGCCCACAAAGAAATACTGGGGGAAAACACCTCTGGCAGCAGGATGATGACTGACCCCTCGCTGGTCTTGCACCACAGACTAGGCACCACACACACACACACAGTCCTGAAATAGAGAATAATGACAGGAAAGTAAGTCCCAGAGAAGCCGGGTGGCGGAGCTGGGGAGGACGGTCAGGAGGGCAGTCGGGGCAGCTCAGGAGAACAAACACCTACATGAAAAAAAGTCCTCTCCTATAAGCTATGTAACATGCAGGCTGAACAACATATCCCAAGGCTCAGGGACCATATGGCGGTACTGCTTACTTAACAGGCAGATCTCAACAAAGTGATGACAGCCTTTTTTATGCCTCCAGAGGCTCCCCTGCTATGGAATGTATAGGCAAATTCCTTTGCTCTACCAATCTGCACAACAAAGGTGGTTCATCTTTAAGGAAGGAATACTGGTTGCCAAAGAGGAGTGTGTTAGGCTCAGGGGGAACAACACAAGGGTCAAAGCACCCAGCTGGTTCAGTTCTGTGGTCACCCAATCAATAAGGGAAAAGAGGTTAGCCTATAGAAAATTCAGGAAGACCAAGAGAGATGTGGAGAGGGAAAATTGACTAAGGTTGGCTAGTGAGGCAAGTAAGGAAGTTCTGAAAGCTAAGGCACAGAAGGAGCTGCAGATAGCTGAAGGAATTAAGAAGGGGAGAAGGCCTTCTTTAGCTATATAAGTGAGAAAAAGGACAAAAAGGATGGAATTGTTAGGCTTAAGAAAGGGGCGGAGTGGGTGGAGGATAACGGGAAAGCAGAGATACTAAATGAATACTTCTGTTCCGTCTCACCGGGAAGAAGGACAGACCAATGCCTTTAGGAGTGAGAAGAGGAGCAGGGGGGATGGGAACACAGATGTAGTGATAGAGTAGGATAGAGTGAGGGAGGGGCTGCTAGCATTGAAGGTGGACAAATCCCCAGGCTCAGACAGAGTACATCAAAGGGTACCAAGGAAACTGGCTGAGGAACTGGCAGGGCCACTGGCAGGCCTATTTAATAGTTCACTAAAGTAGGCGTGGTACCACAGGACTGGAGAACAGCATGTGGTGCCCCTCCACAAAAGGGGTTCTAAGGATGACCCAGGGAATTACAGACCAGTCAGT